>JACAVU010000007.1:34517832-35017832 GCA_014183005.1 Castanea mollissima
ACATTTACAAAAATCCTACACTTGAAAGTACTCTACTCTAATTTCACAAAAATTCTTTTAGACACTCTCAATTATTCACAAAAATCATACACGGCTTCACCTTAATTCTCTCTCAAATCTCAAACCAAAACCAAAGTAAACCCCTCTTCAAAATCTAGACCCACCACACCTAGCAACACAAACACAGACCCATTACACCCATAGCAAAGAAAGTAAGATAGAAGAGAGACAGAGGCGGATCAAAGTCATAGTCAGAGCCAAACTAAACGCGAAGGAACCCATAGCCAAAGCTAGAACTTGCATTGCTGCAATATTCGTTTGTCATTGCTCCGTTCACTGCCACCATTGCTCCGTTCACTGCTGCTACATTGGTCCGATTCATTCGTCTTCCTCAACTAGCTACTCACGCTCACCCAAGCTCTCTAATTGGTCAGCCATCTATGTTTCTTCTCACCAACCCATCTCTCTCCTAATCACCCCCTCGCCAAGCCATCTTGCTCACAGCGCAATCTTCGAACTTGATGAAGAGGAACAAAATTGAAATTGAAATTTTCACTGCAGCCACCAACTATGACAGCGTCGTTTTTGGTTGATGGTGGATTATGGGTAATGTCGTGAGTGGGTTGGGTTTGAAGAGAGGGAGAAGTTAGAGAGATAGAGATGAAGAGGGAGAAAAAATAATAAATAAATGAAAGAGATGGGTCTGGAAGCTATTAGATTTTTTATTTATTTATATTTGATTTGTATTCCTCCAATTTATTCTCATAAAAGTTCTTCAGCAATCAAAAACCCTAACTTTTTATTTTTGTTATGTTTGTTTTTTCTTAAAAATTTGTTTTTCTAACGGCAAAGGGAAATATGGGTAACAGAGTTCCAATGGAAGTTACCAAAGGTGGGCAAAGTGTAAATGATTGAACCACGGGTAGGCAAAATAAAAATAGACCATACCACAGGTAGGCTTACTGTAATTATCACGTATTTTTATTAAGCTTTATTCATGCAAGATAAACATTAAAAAGTGCCCAACCATATAATAAGAAATAGTTGTCATATATCTAATTGTATTTCTTTTGGCTCAATTAAAATCAATATGGTAGTTTATTTTATTTTTTGAGGTGGTTTATTTGATCTAAACTGTAACTTTGCTTCTCTCATTGTTTAATATAAATGTCATGGACCAATCTCGTATATATATTTTTTTAGAGTTCATTTGAATTGAGGGAGAGTGGGGGGGAATAAAGTAGAATTAGTAAGAAATTAGTCTAATTTTTGGTCAATTCTACTCTATTTCTCTCCACTCTTTCTCCCTATCCCCTCAATCCAAATAGGCACTTAGGGAAGATATGAGAATTGTGATTTGGAGGGATAAAAGGGCATTTATGCTACCTTACTTGGGCTGAATGAGTAACCTTACAAATATGATTGGAATGCTTGCAATCCCGTGAGAGTTAAGCAGTGCACAAGTTGAGGTACATGGAAAATCTGACTAACATGTTGAATAAAATGGTATTTTCTCATATATCTTATGTCCTTTGAAAATCTTAGAAATGAGCTTGGAGAACTTCAAAACCCATAAAAGATTACTTGTAGTTGTTGGGCATAAGACTGCTTTTGCTCCCTAAAAGATATCAACTTGATTTAAAGTATTGCTTACTTTCGTGATCTCTTAAATTTAGCAAGTCCAAAAGACATCATTCTTTTTGGAGAAACAAACCAAATCAAGTTAGTTCAACCAAACTACTTTGTTTGGTGCAAGAATAGATTTGATGAATCTCTCAAAAAACCACTACCACCTGCAAATTTTACTACACAAAGTCCAACCCAGTTGTCACCTGCAAAAGAACCTTAAATTAGGGGAAATTTGACTCTCACAAGTTGAAAAGTTTTTAGACCCTAATTGTATTATGCAAATTTTTTTTTGATAAATTAGGTCTAATTATGCCAAAAGATTGATTGGGGAATTTTTTTCCCCTTCCCCCCTTAGCTCTTTTTCTCTTAAATAATTTTCCTTGAGTTTTTCACTTCATCATCATATTGCGTCTCTTATTTACTTTACCAAGTAGATGGACTTTACCTAGACTCTACCAAGTAGATGGACTTGCAATAGAAATGTTTTACAACTTCAGAACCTTTGATTTCTTCAATGATTTGGATGCTTAACACATGACACACTCCTACTTCATGGTCAAAACATTTGACTGACTCTGAAAACCTCTTGAAGATTTGAATTCTACAGAAATGCTAGGATGGTGATTATATATGGCTTCAATTTTTGATCTCACCAAAGGGAAATTACGTAAAAAAATATTCTTCTGAACTCACGATACAGAGGATGGAGGCTAAGATTTTCTCTTTAAATATTTCACGACTTATGCCTCTACTAGCTATTTTAAAGTCATGCACATAAGAGTCTTTAATTATATAGTAGACTTCATAGGGATTCTGTGTTGTATATATAGGTATATAATATAGGTATATACAAAAATATGTTGTAATAATGATGTTTGAGTTTGGAGAATATTGTTTCATAAAGTGAAAATTCAAGTTTTGGAATTTTCTAAGTGAAAATTCAAAATACAACATTTTTGATTGGTCAAAACTTTGGCTCGATCTATCGAAAATGGTAAGAAAATAATCCTGGAGTTTCTGGATGTCTTGATCGCTGTTCGATTCCTGTTCAACCAATTGAAAATAGCACTCGATCGATCGAAAGTAATTTTCGACTGATCGAAAATTGTGAAACAAGATTTTCTACAAAAATTTCTGCTGACTATTCAGAAATGTTGAAGAGGTTTTAAGTCTTGTTAACGGTTTTATGAACCATTTTAACTCTCCATATGTACCTTTTGATGAAACATAACTCCACAGAATAGTAAGTTAGAGAGAAATGCAAGAAATTCTGTGGTCATTTTCCATAATTGCTATCTGTAGAACCCAATATCTTAGTTGTATACTGGGGACAATTTGCGATAACTCTTTAGCAACAATATGTTAGGATGTGTGCCCTTAAATCCTATTGTATGATGTTATGTACGAAATTATGTATGACTTAATGTTATAATTAATAAAATTATTTTATTATTATCTAAAATAATGGTAACATGAATATTTTGACATTATCATATAGTCCATGAGATGCATAGTATGTGATTTATGTGAAAAGTTACAGAAGATATAAATCACAAGTTTTTTGTAAACTCAGAATTATAGTTCGTAGTCGGTGATGAAATTGGGCATTTCATCCGCGAAAACTATAACATATCAACTAAGATGATTTGTCTTGATCATAGAAGTGGAAACTTCTAGTTGGTATGTTGATATATTTTAAGAGTTAAGACATATTGAACTGAACCGCTGTGAGAATTATTATTCTCCTAACGACTGTCAAATAAATAATAAATCTCACGACTTCTATTTGCATGAACTCTTAATCCTGAGAGAATAATGGATCTGATCATGCGGTGTAAGTTGCTTTGATATATCAGGTTTGAGATCTAAAGTAACGGTCAAAACCTCAGTATGTTAGGCAGCCACATTTAGTGTTGATGGAACATATATTCTCAAGATGGAATTCATAATCTCAGAGATATAAAATATTCCCTTGAGATAAGTTTAATGAGTTTGGTTATTCAAAGTGTTAGACCTAACCACTTTAGTAAAGAAATACTAAAGTGTATATTTATGAAATTGAATTTCATAAAAATATGATGAATAACTTAAATGATTAAATCGAGTACGTAAGGATTAAGATGTAGTAATCTTCAAAGTGGCAGTCTACATTTATGACTTTGTATTATTTCGAATATTTTATGAAAGGGTTGCATGTATAATAAAGTCTTGGGATATAATTTATTAATAAAGCCTAGAGTACAATTATATTTATATAGTGATATTAAATATAATTAATGATAACTTTGGACTTGTCAAGAGTTGACAGAAAAGCTCATTGCTCATTGGAGCTAGTGTGTTATTGGTCCCTTTTAGTCTCGCTCCAAGCCACACACTAAAACCCAATTGGAAAGGCTCAATAAGCCAGCCTAATTAGATAATCAGTTAGTTATAAAAGAAGAAACATACAAAAAATTTTATAAGAAAAAAAGAAAAAGAGAGACATCATTGTGAAATGGTGTGTATGTGTGAGTGAAGACATTCGATAATTCTCCCTTGGAAACTGATTGAGAGATCACACTTTTTGGGCATAAAGTAAAATTGAAGTGAAGATTAAAAGTGTTCCCAAGTAATTCTAATATTTTGTTTTGAATTTCTCTACACCAAGGTACACTATCTTGTTCTTAAATTCTGAAATTTACATAATGTATGTTATCAATCATGAATGAAATAGATCCATATTTGTTACTTCCGCTGTGTGATTTGTATGAGATACAAAACCAGATTTTCCAACACAATAGTGTGGGGGGCAAATATTGTATAAGAAAAGCAATATAGTGCCTTCAAGTTATCTATTTTCTGTTTGTCTTTTGTGTTAACCTTATTCTTCCATTATTACTTCATGTAATATCCCCAACATTCTGAACTCACAATATTGACTTAATTAAAACACATAAGATATCAAATTTCTCAATTCTCAATCGATTGAGAGGTATGCTGAGCTTGTCTCAATTGATCACAAAGGGTGTTATGTTTACAAAACCATTCATTCCTAGAGATGAACTTAAGTTTCACCTTAAACTTGAATAAGCACACTGCATATCAATAAGACTCATAATTTGTCATGGGTTTGTCAATACTAACCTAACACAAGTTAACCCATCATCATAAGTTATCTCCTTCACTTCAGGGCATAAAAGAGAATGGGGGGTAAAGGGCAGAGTGCAAAGAAAACATGTTCTACTGGGAGAATATGCTCAACACAAAACATTATGTCTAATTTGCAAAAAACCAAAGTTGGTGAACTAAAAAAACTCAACATCCACTTCACTTAGAGAAATCCAAACACAAGTTTTCTCTAATTCAGTTGATTAGTAATTCAAAAATAATTCTCCTTCATTTAGTAGCACTCCCCAAGTGCCCTTTCTCTCCCAATCTCACCAATTTCCTATTATCTCTCTTATTTAATTAATATATAACAAGGAGCAGCTTGGTTTTTATTAATTTCATTGTATTTTCCCTTTATTACACCACTAATGTGACATAAGGCTAAAATCCATTTGTAGCTACTGCCAATTTACACTTGCAAGCATGAATCCTTGGGTCTTGACTTATTGCACATGTCTCATGATTGTTTCGACCAAAAGAAAAATATGGCTTGCTCGCGACTAAAATAAGTTTTTATATATCTACTCTATTTATATATTGCTACACATTTTCATATAATGTTGCTTAGTACATTTATTGGCATGATTTTAATGTTGAATCCTAAATATATTAACTTGGAACTGATTAATATATATTCATTTAATCTTGCTAAATATATTTGTTTAGTTTTGCTAAACATATTTCTTTACCTCGATTTCTTATACTTCATAGTATTTGTGAGAGACACCCCCCCCCCCCCCAACCCATTTTAAAATTGATTGGTTTGGGTCAAATCCAAGTGAATGGGTGGAGGTGTGTTATTGTCTCTCAAAATGGAGGTTCGATTGATTACATTTTTTCTTTAGATTAAGGGTTTTACAATAAAATCGCCACTTATTTAATTATTGAAATAAATAAGAAAACCATAATTGAAAAACTCATCATTTTATTGATTTGAGAATAAATGCACATTGACAATAGAAAATTACATGACTTTGGTGCGAATTAGATTTAGTGCGATCACAATGGGCTGGGGCTTGGTGCTTATTTGGGGATTTCAATGTTATCAATTATCTAGCTGAGAGACTTGGCTGCAATTCTTTTAGTCCAACTATGTTTAACTTCTCGGATTTCATTGCATAACATTCGCTGATTGATTCGCCTTTGATAGGAGGTGAATATACTTGGTTTCGAGACTCTGATAGTCCTTCTATGTCCAGACTTGATAGAGTTTTGATGTCAGCAGATTGGGAAGAGCATTTCCTAGATGTGACTCAAAGGACTCTCTCTAGGGTGGTATCGGATCATTGTCCTTTGTTAGTGGAGGCAGGTGGTATGTCGAGGGGGAAAAGCCCTTTTAGATTTGAAAATATGTGGTTAAAGGTGGAGGGTTTTGTGGATAAGGTTCGTCATTGGTGGAATAGTTATCATTTCGTGAGGCCTCCAAGTTACGTTCTAGCTTGTAAGTTGAAAGCCCTCAAAAGGGATTTGAAGCATTGGAACAAGCATGTTTTTGGAGATGTAGCTTTTAGAAAAAAGAGTTTATTGACTGAACTCTTAGACATTGTCAGGAGAGAAGAGATGCAGGTTTTAACTCAAGAGGACAGGGCTAGAAGATTGGTGGTTAAATCAGATATAGATTTTCTGGCTTCTTTGGAAGAGATTTCTTGGAGGCAAAAGTCCAAGGCTCTTTTTATCAAAGAAGGTGATAACAACACAAGGTTCTTTCATAGAATTGCCAACTCCCATAGGCGAACCAATCAGATTAAGGGAGTGGAGGTGGATGGCATTCTCTTTGAGGAGGAGTTAGATGTTACGGATCAGGTGGTGGATTTTTATAAGAAATTATATCAGGAACCGGAAGCTTGGAGACCTACTGTTGATGGGTTAGATTTCGCTTGTCTAGACGAAACTGTGAGATCTATGTTGGAGAGAGTTTGAGAAGGAGGAGATTGTTGAGGCTCTTAAGGAGGCAGAAGGTGATAAGGCCCCTGGGCCAGATGGGTTTACTATGGCTTTCTATCAGAAATGCTGGAGTGTTTTAGAAGGGGATGTATTGGCTTTCTTCAAAGATTTTCATAGCTAGTGTGTTTTTGAGAAATCTCTCAATGCCACATTCTTATGTTTGATCCCCAAGAAGACTAATGCAATAAATATCAAAGACTTTCGCCTTATTAGTCTTGTGGGCATCCTTTATAAACTCTTGGCTAAGGTGTTGGCTCATAGGCTTCAAGGGGTTTTGGATAAATTGATATCTAACTCTCAAAATTCTTTTGTGGGAAGGAGACAAATTCTTGGTTCGGTTCTAATTGCCAATGAATGCTTAGACAGCAGGTTGAAGAGTGGTATCCCTAGTGTTATAATTAAGTTGGACATTGAGAAGGCTTATGATCATGTGAATTGGAATGCACTATATTACCTTATGGAAAGGATGGACTTTGGGGCAAGGTGGATTAGGTGGATTAAGGCGTGCATCTCTACAGTTAAATTCTCAGTTCTGGTTAATGGATTTCCTGCGGGTTTCTTTGGTAGCTCTCGTGGTCTTCGTCAAGGGGATCCTTGGTATCCACTTTTATTTCTTATGGTTATGGAAGTGTTAAGTAGACTACTGAAAAGGACAGAAAATGGTGGTTTTCTTGGTGGATTTCAAGCGGGGTCTCATAGACATGGGGGTATCCATATCTCTCACCTTCTTTTTGCTGATGATACTATTTTGTTTTGTGATGCTTCTAGGGAACAGTTATTATATGTACGAATGGTGCTGATATTCTTTGAAGCTATTACAGGCCTGAAAGTTAATGTAGGCAAGAGTGAGATTGTTCCCGTTGGCGATGTTGAGGAGTTGAATGGTTTGGCTTGTATCCTTCGCTGCAAGGTGGGCACTCTGCCAATGAGATATTAGGCATGCCTCTCGGAGCACATTATAAGGATTCATCAATTTGGAATCCTATTATAGAAAAGATGGAAAAACGACTGGCTGGATGGAAAAGACTTTATTTGTCGAAAGGAGGTAGACTTACTTTGTTAAAGAGTACCCTAGCGAGTCTTCTCACCTACTTTTTATTGTTGTTTACTATCCCTCAGGCTATAGCAGCAAGAATTGAAAGGATTCAGAGGAATTTCCTCTGGGGGGCCTCAGAGGATGTTTTTAAGTATCCTTTAGTTGCTTGGGATAAGGTATGCTTGCCAGTTGAATGTGGTGGTTTGGGAATCCAGAAGGTTATGCTGTTTAATAAGGCTTTGCTTGAGAAGTGGTTATGGCGTTTTGGGAAAGAAAATCATAGATTATTGCATCAGGTTATAGCAATCAAATATGGGGAGGCAAGAGGAGGCTGGTGCATTAGAGGGGTCAGAGGTGCTCACGGATTTGAGATGTGGAGGAGTATTAAAGAAGGAATAGAGAAGTTCTTTAGCCAGATTTTGTATAATGTGGGGGAGGGTAGCCGTGTTAGTTTTTGGCACGACCCATGGTGTAGGCCTACTCCTTTGAAGGAACTCTTTCCCTCTATGTATGCTTGCTCAGTTTCTAAAGAGGCATGGGTCTCTGACTTGGTTGTATCAAATTCAGAAGGAGGTAGGAGTTGGAATATATTGTTCCGTCATGGTCCTCAGGACTGGCAAACAACCACTGTATACTCATTTTTTGAGTTTATTTATTCCTCTATGCCGAGGGGTGAGGGGGAGGATCAGCTGGTCTGGAGTTTTACCACATCTGGTGTTTTTGATGTGTGCTCTTTTTTTAAGTTATTATCTAGTCCTACCACTGATGTTTTTCCTTGAGAGTGTATATGGTGTGCTAAGGTGCCTAAACGGGTGTCTTTCTTCTTGTAGACAACAGCGAATGATGGGATACTCACCATTGATAACCTTATTAAGAAAGGTCAGTTTTTAGTTAATAGGTGTTGCTTGTGTTGCTGCAATGGGGAATCAATGGACCACATTCTTCTTCATTGTAAGTTCTTTTTTCTTTATTTGGAGAAACTGGTTCGAAAAGCATCTTTCAACCATTTGGAACATGGTCTTGGGATGTTTAATGTGGTTAGTCTGGCAAGAACGTAATACTCGCATTTTTGAAGACAAGGCGAGAACTTTGGAACAACTAAAATGTTTATTTTTTCATACTTTGTTTCTTTGGGCTTATGTTTGGGGGTGTATGAACTGTACTGCTGTATCTGATTTTATAGTTTCTATTTCCTTTAGCTCTTGATCTTCTTGTATTTGTTTCATTGTTCAAAGTGTTCACCATCGTGAACATGATGTTCAATTTTTTTCAATAAAAGTCTTATTACCTGTTAAAAAAAAGATAAAATGCATGACTTTATTTTCTAGTTACAACTTAGAGATTAAAAATTACATAAATAACATTTGATCTACTAACCATTGATCTAAGCTCGGAGGTTATGTTATAAGACGGGAAGGTGCTAAGCACCCACCTTGCCCAGTAAAACCGGTTTTCTAGAGTGTGGCCAACATTTATGTCATATCACCCAACATATTATCAATCAATTGCATGTTCATTACTTTGCGTGAATTTAATGTGTGTGCATGTGATAAACCCTAATTCCATTTCATCATTACATTTGAATTAAAAAATAAATTCTAGTGAATGGTGATATCCTAAATTCAAAGATTTGAGAGAATTATGAAATCAACACATTTTTCATATTTTGGATATGGATTTAAGATCAAAACTAGTGTCATGCATGAACATGTGATAAATAACCAAGAACATATACGAACAACATTCAAGAATATCAAGAACATTCCAGTATATTCAAGGAATTTAAATAATCAACTAGCATGATTTAACCTTAAATTAACAACATAGGAAAATGAAGAACAAGTTAGGAAAATGGATTATACCTGTATACAAGATCCACATGGTGAAGGAGGAGACTTTGGTGGAGGTCCTAAGGGTGGAGTAAAGAAGAAGAACTGAGAGAGAGAGAGTGAGTCTCACTCAATATTTTGAGCCTCAGGAAGACCAAGATATTGACAATACCAACTCTACTTTACTAGAACTCAAGAGGGGAGAAGAGACAATGTTTCTGTGTCTTTTGGATTGAAGAAGAGGAGAATTTATATAGTAGTGATGGAAAGAATATAAATGGAAGGGCATTCAATGAGGGTTGACAAAGGATCAAAGAAAATCATGAACGTAGACCCAATTTTAGTAGGAGTGACGAGCAAGCAAAATGACTAAAATTTCTGTTTTTCCTATAACTCTTGTAACAGTTTCAGAGCTAACTTTGAAAAATCATAACTTTCTCAATTCTTATAGGAATTGCCTTATTCTTGTGCTCAAATTACCCCAAATGTTTAGTTTCTAGCAGATTAACCTCACTCACAAATTCAAAATATTTTGAGAGATATAAATGAAATGGTGAGTAGAGGTCATTTGCTAGAAAATAGTTTTAGCATAATTAACATTAATATGCACCAAATTAGTTTCCAATTAACTTTAATAGGCTCCAATTACTTCAATTTCAGAAATAATTATCCCCAAATCATGACCGAATTATCCCAATTAAAAAGATAATTATACCAATTACCCATTGAATAATGTTTGCCCATTTAATTAATCAAGGGTGCGTAACGTTACTATAAATTGTATTTCTAACAAATTGAATTATGACACGTCATTAATTTAAAATTGATTATAATTATAACCAATCAGAATTAATTATTCATAATCACATATAATCAGACTTAATTTATGAGAGTGCATCTCGGCTATTAAAACTTGATTTGATGATAACTTTTAATTTGATGGTCCGATCAAGGTTTATGACTAGTAAATTTGATTGTTATAACATTGAGATTACTTTGATGAAATAAATTAAGGATCTAATGGCCACAATTAAGATGTTTATCTCCAAGGTGATATTACTTTTTCACCCTCCAAGTGAGATTAAATGCAGGTTACAAAATGGGGTGTCAACAACCTTAATTAGGGTTGTCCAAGGGTTGGTTAGGACCCCCAAGATTTGGACCCACCGTTGACCGATAAGAAAAGTTTGTTCTAGTGGTTTGACCTCCTCAAGTAGCAATCGGAGTTGGGCTGGCTGAAACTAGCCAAATTTGGGCAAAACTCCATAAGATCTTGTTGAAATCTGCTGAATCTCGACAAATCTGACAAAAAAGGCTAGAGAATCGGTGGAGAACAGCGACATTTCGGTGTATAGACAATCGGGTCAGTTGAAAATCAGGTTTCCATGGGTAGTCTCGCCAACTGACCCACCAGTCTCAGTTGTTGGGGACGGAGACCCGCTACCAACCGTCACTAACGTCAAGTAGGCCTAGACGGGTTGGGCGGGCAGGTCAAGTCGCAGTTAAAAAAATATTTTCCTTTAATTTGTTATTTCAATCACTCATTACACTTTTTTCTTTTTGTCCAGGAGAAAGAAAATGGTAGAAGCCAACAAGAAACCCATTGGCATGAATACTGAGCTTGACTACCCCAAAAGGTAAGTGGATTTGCATATCTAACAAAAATGCGTTACCAGATTTAGATGCATGGTCAAGATACAAATTTTAATGTGTCTTTATTAATTTTTTAACTTCAATTGAAAAGGATAATTTTAAAATATAAGTTGTGGAAGATTTTTATAAGAAGTTGAAACTAGTTTATCAAAAGTCTTGTAACTTAACTCATTTTTTTGGTATTTCTAACAGAGAGTTTTATGATTCAAATCTCCTCTCCACAATTATACCTATCAAATTATTATATATATTGAAACTTTCTTGCACTAATTTTCGGTTTCACAACTAGTTATTTTTCATAAAGAACACATTTTAGGTGGATTTAGAATCTTGCTTAAATTCATTTAGATTTTTATAGCTTAGCAAGTATCTTTTGGTATTTCTAAATGAGACATGTAGAGTTCAAATCTCCTCTCTCCCATTATGAATTTATGACTATTGAATTTTTTTTTATTAAAAATAGTCATACTTAAATTTCAACCCCTATTCTCTCCTTGAAATTTAATTAATTAATAACAAAACAAATGTTATTTATTTGCACAATTAATATATTTGGACTGAAGTGACAATGCATAAGGAGAATATGCCATGTAATATAACTTGTTGTACCTTCTCTTAAAAATTTGCTATATGCATGCTTTAGTGTTAAAATCTCATCTCATCCCTTGACGCGTGTATGTTTGTTTCCACCAAAGAAAAACAAAAGTACAATGCCAAAAAAAAAAAATTTAATGGAGAAAAAAACAGAAATAATAGAAACAAACAAGCTGTGCGTTACAAAAAGGGACCCACGAAGTGATAGCGACTGTAACTTACACTCTTATTAGTTTCTTCTTCTTAATGCAAAAAGACAAACTCCCTCGTGAGATACAAACCCCTTTGAACAACGTACGTGTCTTTTTTCGCGAGACCTTTTTTACGTGGCGTTTTCGAAGCACATATCAACCTTATTAATTCAATGTCTTAGCCTCTCTACATGTATTTCAATCTCTTCCACCATTTCCTCCCCCAAACACAATTTCCTCTCCTAATTCTTCAATTTCTCAGTCTTCTTTTACTTTCAGGTACGTACAATGTTTCACTCTCAAACACCAATTATTCTCTCTATTCTTTGAAACTATGTCAGCTTCTTATAGTGCTTTCTTCTTTGTTTTTGTTTTTTTTTTTTTTCTATGGATGATTTTTGCTTGAATATTTCTTGTTTAAACCTTTATATGTATAGATTAAAAGAGAGAACAAACATAAAAATGAAAAGGGTTTGAAACAATAACGTTAGGGATGCAAGGCTGTTGATTTATTTATTTCTTTCCTATTAACATATGTATGACATTAATGGCTGAAACAAAGTGTTTGAAACGTTGTTCTTGTAATTAAAATGCCTCTAGAAAACATGGAAGATCTCAAAGGAGAAAAGATTGTCACTTGGGGAAAATCAAACAAAGATGATCGTCGTGAGGTTTCTCCTCCACCGGGTTTCCCTCCATGTACAAAGCCTCGTTTATGCGACCGCAAAGTTTCTCCTCCGTCGGGTTTCCCTCATCGTGCAAAGACCGATCAGAAGACTGATAAAGGGAGAGAAAAAGAGGTGTGGAAAGCTCCGGAAAGTAAAGCTATACCTCACTCCGCTACAAGAGAGAAAAGCAGCAAGTGTAAGGACTACTACTGTCATTACCTGCATGCATGCCTTGAATTTATTTCCTTACTATGTTAGTGGCTGCAAGCTATATTTTGTTTTCTTTGATCTTATTGCCAAATTTTCATATAATGACAAACTTTTGGTTTAGTTCAATCTCCAATTTGCCCTTCCTAGGATACTTGTATTTTCCCTCAATGTTTATCTCTCTCATAAATATATTTTTTTTTCTAGGTTTAAGGCTAAAGCCACAAGTTATACCAATTTGTAGCTCTTAGTTGCGGATTTCAGTTAGCTCAATTCGTAAAAAATTTTGTCGTCAAATAAAATATTTGGAGTTCAATCTCCACTTGCACTAAAAAACCAATTGGTGTCTTAATCCAATTATAAAGAACAATTATCAAGAGCTGATATTATAGGAAAAAAATTTGTGTTTAGACCCCAAAAGTTATTAATTTTAAGCTAATTACACAATTAAGCTAATTAGCAAATTGATTAATTGCATGGAAAAAAAAAAAAAAACTTTAAATCTCAATTACTCACACACCCAAACAAAGCGATGTGTTTAAAAGTGAAAAATCCACAACAAATAAATTAAAAAACACTCTGCGGCTTATAACACCAAATCAATCTACTAGTAAAGATAGTTGCGATATATTACATTTGCAAATCCTCCAAGTCCTAATTAAGAGCAGATGTATCCGAGCTTTGTGCTCCTGTTAGCAACCGATTGGACCAATTATTTCTTCTTACTAGCTTCCGATTCTGCAAGTTGAGACGCCAACTGCAAGTCCAAGTGCTTGGACACTTTAAGGCCATTTGAAGATTTGTAGGGGTTGCTCCTATGATTCCTAGCATTAAGCTTCAATCCAAGATCACTGAAGGTATCAAAGCATAAGGCTTGGGTCTCCTCTCAATAGATGTAACAATTTGGAGAGGGAGAATTTATGGAGCTACTATGAGTTTTTGCTCTAAGGTAATGTGTAGCTCTCTCACTCTTCACTTTGATAATGAGGGTGTAATTTCATGAGTATTGTGAGGTATATAAGAGGGGTAACTGGATAAGAATTGTAGGGAATGAAAGTAACAACTTTCTCTCAAGTTACAAATTTTGCTCGACTGAAATTCTCATGAGTTTCTCATGAAATTCTTTGTCCAACTGATTTTTAAAAATTGTCTTTTATGCTTAAAATTTTGTTTAACAAGGAGTTTTTGCTCTACCAAAATTCTCATAAGTTTCTCGCAAAACTCTCTATTTAACTAATTTTTAAAAGTTGTCATTTCTCTTGAAATTTTGCCTAACATGGAGTTTTTGCTCAACCAAAATGCAGCTCAAATTTTTAGCATATGATCCTCTAACCTCATGTGCAATACAACTCGATATAAAGAATAATACAAGTAAATAATTGCAAATGCAATGAAATTTGGCATGAAATATGCCAACACTAGGAATTATTAACCCACTAAATTAATTAAAAGACTTTGTAAGTGGACAAGATTCACAAACAAAATATAAGAAATTAGGCATTTTCAAATGCACAAACTTTAATTTCCTACTATGTTTGTTTTAACAAAAAATATGTTTTAGAAAAAAAAAAAAACATTTTCTGGTGTTGTAGAATGAAAAACTTAAATAATAATAAAAAAAATCCCTAATCAACAAAAAAAAAACCCGAAGGAGTAGAAAATGTTTTTTACTTTTGAAAAGTGGAAAACATTTTCTAATATGACACATATTCAACAAACCGTTAGAAGTCAATTTTATACATAAATGTTTTCTAACTCAGTTTCAAGATCATAACTAAACATAGAAAAACAAATCAATTTTCCAAAAAATGTTTTTTAAAGAACATTTTCTGTCGAAACAAATGTAGAGCTAGTGCTTCTATACTCTGACATTTTGAGATAATCAATCCTAAATCTGACCAGAACAAACTAACAAAAAAAAAAAGTGATTATATTGGAAATTTAGGAAAGCCAAAAAATAAAACTAAATTTGACAATTTTGGCGTAAGAAAATAAATAATCACTTTTAGGTCTCTATGGAATGCAGATCCAACAGAAAATCAACAAAAGTGCTTATTAAGGTTTTGGTTACCTCAATTTTGCATTCACGACTCCAAGTACTTACTTGAAGATTTGGTTCCAACAATTTGTGAAATCTGGATGTAGCAACTTTAGGATCACCAAGCCCTCATTTCCCTCAATCTTTATTTCTGGATGATGCTTTCAAAGAGCTTGGTAAACACAACTCTAAATGCAAATGAAAGGCTCTCCAAAAGTCTTTAAGACCATGTCCTCTAGGTTTTCTTTTATAGTCTTCCTTTGATGGCACAAAACTCAAGCAACTTGTCGGTTGAATGGGCTTGAAAACACTGCAATATTTCTTAATCGATCAAACTTACCTAAGTCTCGTAGGTGTCGATATTACAGAAACTTTAGTATTTCTAGAGCAGTACTCTTAGGCATCAGTCTTAACCTCGAAATTGACTTAAAACACACTTACAAGACTAACATTTTATTGCATTTGTTTACGGTTTGCCAACCTCTATCTACAGGCCAAACACTTCCCCTGCTTGAATCGAATCCAACAGCAAATCGACAAAAAGTTTATTAAGGTTTTGGTTTACCTTTCACATATGTGTTAGAAAAGAACTTCCCTTGTCTGAATCGAATCCAACAAAAATCGACAAAAAGTTTATTAAGTTTGGTTACTTCAATTGCTCTACCTATTTTAATCATTCTATTTTGTTGTCTAATTTTAAAACCAAAAATATATGTGTGCGCGCACATTTACCTTTTTATTATTGCCAAATATGTCATTGTTCCATTGATCTTCTACAATTATCCAGCGATTCTTATAGTCATTTTGATTAGTTACCTTTCTTTATTATATTCTCTCTTTTTGAATTCCATTAATTAAAGAAAAGTTCTATAATAGCTAATGGCTGTCAACTAGCCCAACAAATTGTCTTGAATGTTGCTGGAAATTGTTTGTTTAAATTACACTCTCATGTATATTTTTGTATCAGAGACATGTTAAAACAATAGATCACCTCTAAGGTAGTATATATATACTAGGGTTGGCATAAACATATATAGATTGTTGCACAACCTCTTTGAGATCATTCATAAGATAACAAGTTATTCTCAACATTATTTTGGATCTCATTAAGTTCTTATCCAAGAAAGCTGAAGAACTCTCAACTTGCTAAGCTAATGTAGTCAGTACTCATCAGTGTTGCTAGTACCCTAAATTACCTAATGACTCCACGGAATTGGTTTAGTTAAGAATTGAATTGAGATTATTCATTTAAATTCTGAGCGAAGCTCAAATCTGCTTTGGATCTTGTTAATTTTCAAATTATAACAGCCTAGACTTGACTCAACCTTGATCAATAGGCTTGTCAATAGCTCCAACTAATAGTAACATTGACATGTGATAGTTGCTCACTGCTTTTGTCCATCTTCCACTATTTCCTTATAACTTTCACAATTATTTCTTCCTTTTATGGGGAGAAAAACTTAGGTTAATTTCTAGATAGAATGAGAGCCAGTATCTGCATCTCTAATTATGATTTATAGCTTATAAGAATCCATGTGTCACTATCTCCTTTTTTACATACAAAAAAAGATATATGATTATATGAAGATCAGTAATAACAGGAGAATTGTTATTATTTCATGCTAGGAATATTATTCCCTTTTTAATTTGGGATAATTTGATTAAATCTCCTTTGTTCTTTTAATTCTAAAACTGAAAATTACGTGCACCGTTTGGCTCAACTTGCAGATATATTTACTGTGCTTTTCTTCTTCTTCTTTTTTTTCATTTACCATGCTCTTTGTATGTGGGTATTTCATTCTTATCCATACTATGCTCTAGGTTATATTTTATGTTAGTTCTAAATTTCTACTTGGGTATATTTCATTCTTTTCATCATTCATTTTTTATCTAAATTTTGCTAATATATGATACCATTGCATGCCTTAACTTTTAAACTCTACCTTCGCTACAGGTCCACTCCCTTTAGCACCAAAGCCTGGTGTTAAGACTACAGCAAAGACACAAATACTTACAAACAATAAAAAAGAAGGAGCTCCAATTATGATCCTTTCAAAAGGAAAAGAAAAGTTAGCCCCACTCCAAGCCATTAAACATCTTACTCAGACATATGCAAAACAAACAATTGATCTTGATATAAACATACCTATTCCTCTTTATACCATATCCAACAAGGTGATTGCTAATGCAGCTTCAGGCCCTTCAGCTGAATCAAACACGGTGGAATTCGATAAAATTGTGAATTCCATAGCAAAAGTTTATCATGAGCCAAAGGCAACTTCAATTGCACTGCATGCTCTATTACTTTCCAGCGAGTTTTGTTCTTCCAATCCAAGCCTTGATAGGATAATCATGCGCCAAAAGCTTTCATCACTCCTACCCTTGAATTTCCATGTGCTGGTTGATCCTTCCAAGTTAAACCAACTTGTAACACTTTCTAACATGTTACAAAATGACACTACCTTGAGTGCTAATCAACTTGCCATGCTGAAGTTGATCGGGGACATTCCTTCGCTAAGTAAGGACATCATTGAAATAAAGGAGTTAGCTGAGCAAGTGCAAAAGTTCTTCGTTGATATAAGATCTAACTGCTTAAAGGCCAGATCTTTGATGGAAGAACACAAAAAATCCATGGACAAACTCAAAACTCTCCAAGCTGAGGTGAATGAAAATGCTTCTTCTCTACAAGGACTTGGTGATCAAATCATAAACCATAATGCCCGTCACTCTGTCTTGCTTTGCTCATTGGAGATGAAGAAAACTATCGCAGTGGAGCTGGAGTCCTCTCTCCAAGAAATCGGAAACCAAATTCGTAAGGTTTTGGATGATATAAAACTTACCAACACAAGGAAAAGAGACTGGGAGGTGAAGAAAAAATTACTGACAGAACGTTGCAACAAAGTTCTAGCCAAGTTTACTTCCCTGAAGGGTTTCACAATTTAAGTCATGACAGTTTTAGACTGTGATGTTGCTCTTTTCAAACAGATCGAACTTCTAGTTCTTTTATCGTTCAGTTTAGACTGCATCTTTCCGTAGACTTTGACTGAGCAACGTGTTGGAGCTTTCTAATTCTCGTAATAATGTATAAGATAATACTTCTTATTATCATTATTGTTACTTTTTTAGGGTATGTTTGGAATGTAAAGAGAGAAAAGTAGAAGAAAAAGTAGCTAGAAATTACTTTCTTCAGTTTCGTGACTGAAAATAAGCCTCAATATATGGTAGAACACAATATGAACTGGCTGAGAATACTTGGCTAATCAATGGCTAGTCATAAGGTAGGAAATAGCTAGGAAGAACATCCTGGCCAATTGCAAGTCTAAGAAAAAGTTGCATGTCTGAGTAGAATGTGTATCTCATGTACAATGGTGTTTTTTTTTTTTTTCACCCTACACAGCAAAGCCACTAATTAAATGAATTGTGGTGTAAGTCAGATTTCGTCTTGGGGCATTGAATTTAGGGTGGAGGTTGATTGGAAAAGAGAAACTTAAAATTTGAGAGTGGCTTTTAGGTGGAAAAGATAATATGTTCTCGTTACTGTGAGGGTTGAGAGGAAGTTGATTTTGGAGGATGAGCAATCAGTTGGTGCCATTTGATACTCAGTTATGAGTTTCTATGGTATGCTTCAACATATGATCACCATTATGGAATATTGGAATTCACACTTTTGGCTTTCACATTGATGGCAGTATTACTATTAGCAGCTAATTCTATGGGAAAGTTAATGTGCAATAAAATGAAGAAATTTGAGAATAATATTTAACTACTACTATTATATATCAATTAAAAGAAGCTCGCACTGCAAAAAAAATCAGGTTTTTTACGTTTTTAAAACACTGTCAAAAATCGTAAAAACATTGCTGTATGGACACAAATGATCTATTGCAACATTTTTTATTGCAACGGTTAAAAATGTCGCTACTAGACTGTCACAATAGGCTATTGCGACGCTTTCAACAAATGTTGCCAAATATAATCTCTTTAGAGAGAGAGAGAAAATAAGGAGATCTGGGGAAGAAATTTTGTCATGTTAGATATATAAGTCACTTCTATAAATTTCCATCTTAATTTTGGTTCAAGTAATTTTTTTTTTTTTTTTTTGTAACAAGTAATATCATTAAGAAGAAAGAATCTTTTTTTTCCTCTATTAAAAAGGAATTAAATCCTATAATAAATGAAACATGTAAGCCCTATATAAAATAACTAGCCTCTCTGTGCATATTGAGAGACTCTTTTTTCTTCAATGATTTATTTTGAGAATGTGGTTTGTGTTGGCCTTGTAAGGCTGTTGCCAGGAGTGGAATTTGATGAGCAATTAATAAAAATTCAATTTTCTTTTTGTGTCCCTTATTTGTCTTTTTTAATTGGTTTTAATGTACCACCGCATACTTTTGGTGTGGTGGTCACTCCATAAGTATAAATGCTTGTAGGGTGTGGGGGGCAAGGGTTGAGGTTCAAGTCTCCAGGAGGAAGTTTCACATACATATATACTTAAATTAGGCTATAGTAGAAATTGTATCTTGTATGAAAAAAAATAATAATAATAAAAAATTGGTTTTAATGTGGATGAGATTTGAATCTCGAATTTCTTATTTAAAGACAATTTGTTTTATCAATTGAACTAACTAAAACTCATATAAAATAGATATTAAAAAATAAAAAATTCTATAAAAACCACACTAAACGAAGCCCGCAGAGTGTTAGCCAGTGGGGTACATTTATCTATCATACTATAAACAGTAATATGGCACACATGCATAGTTATGAAAATTGAGAGCCATACCAAACATTGACCATCAAGGGATTGGTACGTTGGTTTATTGGTTCAACCATTGGTCATTGGTTAAACTATTGCATTAATAATTTATTTATTTTAATTACATATATATATATATATAAATTAAAGAGTACATAAAAAATTAAGGTAAACTCTGAAAAAGAATATGATATTCAATTTAAACATAAATATACTAGTATACCAAATATTGAAATTAATATAGAATAGTATTTGTGGGGGCCTGAGGATCGAGGATGAAGATCAAGGAATGAAAAAGATCTTAGTTAGGATGAGGGTCGAGGACCCGAAGATGTGAGGACGTGGTTGCGTGGAGAAGTACAAAGGGACTGGTGATATATGGTAGAAAGAGTGAAAATATCGGAGTTGAGGGTAGATAGCCCGTGAACTCCGTATTGAATGTTTTGTACCTAGTTTTCTGACCGTATTAAATGAGAAACAACAACTTTATTAGCGACATTGAGGTGGAGGTGACCTGAACAGTGCAAATCACAGCTAGGCAGTTTCTTTCCACCACCTTCTACAAGTAATCGTACAAGTGTCAACAAAAGAAAATGATTAGGTGAGAGATGGATGGTTGAGATGACAAGACCAAAGAATATAAATAGGGATGAAAAATGATAGGAGAGGGGGGGATGAACACTACTCTAAGAATAGAGAGAATATTGATATTTGAATGTAAAGGATTCCTCCTTAGGAAAACCTGAGAATGTGCGTTTCCAATTCCTTGTTACTTTGAGTGGAATCCTTGGGACGCAATTGTCTTTTGTTGTTTTGTTCCCTCTCTACAAATTCTTTATTTTGGGCCTTGAATTATTGGATTTCATAGTGGGCTTTAGTCCCATGCGTGATTTTTGGTCCTTACAGTATTGTTCAAAAAAATTATTTAAATATAAAATTTAATTATTTATATAATTAATCTTATAACAACAGATTTTAAGTTTCAAAGCAAAAGAATTAAAAAGCCATAAATAAAAGTGCAAAATTGAAAGAAAATATGGTACCTTATCAAAATAACTTAACATCAAAAAATATATGGACTGTTTGGATAAAACCATATGTTTGGGTATTTTTCCAAAAAGCATAATTTTTTTTTATATTTTCTTATAAATGAAGTATCTCTTTTGTACCGATCCAAAATTTTGTATGGTTCATCAGTCTAAGATTCAACCACTAGTGAGATATGAGTATATACTGAGTGATATAAGAAAAAAATATGTTATCTATTTGAGAATTTATTAAAATTAAAATTTAATAAAAATATATTGAGTGAAATTGTAGCAAGCCTTTTCTTTTCAGTCATAATGAAAGTCAAATTTTGTACTTAAAAAACAAATATTAATTTATAATGAAAGACAAATTTTCTCCTTAAAAAAAAAAACTAATGAAAGTCAAATTTAAGATAATGGTTGAAAACTTGAAAGTAGTTTGACTTGACATAGTGGTTATAACGGTTTGAATTAAAAGTAAATAAATAACCATCAGGTCACCTGGTAGACTTTAGTTGGAAAATCTGCGAAGTCATGGTAGCTAATAAATAGTTTTATGTTAATTGGCAATCAGTTGCACTTACCCGAAAAAATATGTGCAAATATTTAAGAATTTAGATTTATTATTGTTAATTTGAGACCCCAGTATCAATTATTTAATGTTTTTTTTTAACTACAAAGATATTTTAGAACTTCTGAAGTGTAAATACAAGAAGAAAATTTAATAATAAATTTATCAAAATTCACATTAAATAAAATTATATTAAGTGAAGTTGTAAGCAACTAGCTATTTAGCAACAACTAAGTTTATAACCAAACATTATCATAGATGTCAATTTTTTTTTTTTCTTGGTAGATTGTTAAGGTAATCCTTTGGCAAAAACAAAAAATCTTCCTTAAGACACATTTATTTCTATTGTAGATGGTGATGCTATGTATTGATAATAATAAAGTGCTTATATCAGTGATGAATGATGATGGTTGCTTTCTAACAATCCCCATTTGTTGCAAGCTTGTGTTACCAAACACAAGCCTAAGTTACATAGTATGACTAGCTTTCTTCATCTTAAATTCTTTTTGATCTTTAGGTTAAACCCTGAACCACGTGTAATATGCCTTTTATAAGACTTTAGTGCTTACGTACAGTAATTCCTTTTGAAAAGAGCAATATTAGAGAAGAAAATTAATAAAATGGTAGATTTATTTAGTTTTATCATTTTTTTGCTGAAATTTAGTTTTATCATTATTTACATATTAACCTAAACCTTAAATCTCCTTGTCAAGCAAGTTTTTCAATGACAAAACACACAACATGGATGCGTATAATTCAAAAACTTTCAATGTTCAAAAGAAGCATGTATAAGAAGTCCAAATGTACGTACCTCATGGTTCCCCCTTGGAGGCGCAGTAATTACATCTTCTATCTTTATGTTCTTAAAAAATCTCCTTCAATTTGTTTGGAGTAAATTGGTCATGTTAAATCTACCTCAAATCAGAATCAAATCCAACTATCTAATTTATGAACCAATCATATAGGAAAAACCTGAACTGGGTCCAACCCCAATATGCTTTACTAGGAAATTTTGTAAAGAGAGAGAGAGAGAGAGTAATCACCAATTAGTAACGCTAATTATTATTACACACGCTGAGTTACACATTATCGTATACATTTCAGTTAAAATCATGCTTTCAAAACATCATTTCAATTATAATTGTAAAATGATCAAAATATTTCAGTTGTCTCATATACACAATGTGTAACTATCACTACTCATTGATTAATAAATGTTAAATCCTAATCAAGTTGATTCTCGGTGCACCTTTTAACCCACAAAAAACAAAGAATTCAAAGATTAAAAGTTTGTGGGCTTGGTCCACTTGGATTTTGGGTTGAAAACTTGCCGACTCTCGGTGGTACTATTATTATAGTTCTGCTTAGCCAGTAGGCAGAGACGATGTTGGTCTTTTGCTAAGCAACATCTAATTGCAATTAGTTTATTTCTACTTGTCATATGGTAGACAATATATACATTAATATTAAATCATTGTTTCCACGTTTTGAAAGCAATCACTCTTTGGATTGAATATATCCACTGACCCATATTTTTACTTTCATAAACATGAGGATTCCCATTTTTAGGATGAAGATCGCACATTAGAGTGTGCAGAAAACCCACCAACTGTCAAACTCGACCCAACCTAACCCGCTGGGTTGGGTCATTTTTAGGGCTTGGTGGGTTGGGCTGGGTTATACAAAAAAAATTTGTAGCAGGTCAGGTTGGGTTTAGGTCATAAAATTATAAACTCGCCAAACCCGACCCGACTCACCTATATTTTAATATATATTTAAAATATATTATATATTTAATAAATATTTTTTTTAAGTTAGAACTCAGTTGTAGAACACTTCATCGACTCCTACAACTATATATAATATAAAATCTTATTAGTTTCTTTAATATATATTTAAATATATTATATAATTAATAAAAAAATATGGGTTCAATTTAATAATAATAAAAAAAAAATTGTCCAACCTATGGGTTCAACTCGACCCAACCCAACCCATGTGGGTTGGGTTGGACATATGTGATAGGTTGGGTTGGGTCAAAAAATTCCCTCGACCCAACCCAACCTGACCCATGCGCACCTCTAATCGCGCATGGTTTACACGCTCCTATGAGGCAATCATTTGACCTTAAGCCCCTTAAATTTTATTTATTTATTTAATGGAATATACAATCATATGACTCTTGAAAAATTCTTTCAACTCACTACATATGACAATCAATAAAACTATCAACTTATACTTCTTACGTAATCTATTTAATATTTTATGTGACTTGGTTAAATAACATACATGAATGATTTTATGAATCAGTCATCAAATAATAAGTTAGAGGAAATTCCTGCAAGCCGATTTGAAAGAAGACTTTCCTCTCTTTTTTTCCCCTTTGACAGAACTTATTTCTACTACTAATTAAGAGACAAATAGTTTTTGTCACCTAATATTTTAATATACCCTGCATCAATAATTTATATAAACACATTAGCACATATATCTCCTCACTTTTCAAAACACTTCATTTTCCTATTTTCTTCGTAATCCTAATTTGTTCCTCTTCTTCTTTATTGACCACTCAATATTACAAAAGTCTTGTATATGCCAGGTGCATGAGAAACTTACATCTCAGGTGTATGAAATAACATCTCCTCAATACCATATTAAAGCTCGCACATGCCTTTATCTTCGTTAATCAATGTCGACTTGTTGTGCCACCCATTAAGAAAATGACACAAGAAAGAGAGGATTATAAGGATATAAGTCACAAGCATAATATATGGTCTTTTAACTAATCTGTTTGATTAATATCCAAGACCAATACTGATTTGGTCAGCTTAACCTTTTTTTTTTTTTTTTGAATAACAAATATACAAGTGGGTGTTTTATGGGTTGAGCCAAACTCCCTCGCAATTGCAAAAGTGAAATTTTGTGGATAAGCCTTTACCAAAATTCCAAGGCAAGCCTGGTCGATGAGCCTATGTAAAGTATGAGTTCAGAATGTTTGTTTTGACTATATATATATTCAAAGAGCACTACGTTCAAGAGCTTTTGAGCTCAACTCCTCCTTTATAAAACAAATCTTCAAATGATAAGTTTTTTTTTTTTTTTTTAATTAATAGTTGGAGAAGGGTTATTTGAAACTTAAATATCCTTATTAAAAATACTTAAAAGTGTTAACTAATTGAATTACAAAACTCTAGATGAGAAGTTTGTTTTGATTATTAACAATTTAATATAAACAAACCGTCTAAAGTCTTGTAATTTAATTGAAACTTATTAATATTTTTCATAAAGATGCAAATAGCTCAAATCCCCTCTAACCTATTGTATCTATCAAATTATCAAAAAAATAAATAAATAAACTTTTCATGAACTACACCTAAGTTATTAATGGAATTTTTAATTCATTTACAGCATTACTAACATGCATGGGACATCATAATTGTAATTTTTCTCTCATTTATAAAGTTAACATATCAAAATGACAAAACTTAAAAATTTTAAACAAGCTCTAATTAGCTAATCTGATAAAATTTGTTATCATCAAATAAAATATCTAAAATTCAAGTCCCACCTACATCAATAAGCAATTAGTGTCACATATAATGATTAAAAAAGTATCATACTACAAGTTGAAATTCTACCTATTTAAAATTTAAAAATAAATAAATAAAAGGAAAGAGGTGGTCCACAAAGTAGTATGAGCGCGTTGGAATATGAGTGTACAACAACATAATAACTGCAAACCGTACGAAAGGAGTGATGTATTGTGTATGTATATTTTTTGTTGAAAGAACAGGTGCGCGCGTGGGAAGGGACATATATGATTGATTTGAGGTAATTGTCAGCTCAGCTCAGCTCGGGTTTTATCTCCCGACACGTAGCTTTCACAACTTGCCAAATGGGCTAACGTTGGACCCCAACACACAAAATCAATCGAGGACCCGCCACGTGCTCTTCTTTAATTGCTTTGTTACACGTGTCAACCATTCTTTAATTTCATTTTCCTTTTTTTTTTTTGGGTCCTTTGGGGTTTCGTTTCGGTGGTTCGAATATGATACTTTTTTTTTTTTTTCACGGTTGAAAAAGTGCATGTTGAGTTGAGATGAGAGGACTCTCTCAAATGGGTCCCACACTCTTGGCCCTTACAAGTCACATCAAATCAAAGAGGCTGACTGACAGACAGACAGACAGGCGTGCCACGTGGCGATTTTTTTGGGCAAACTCTCCCCGCTCTTTTGAAACTCCTAAGTGCATGTTGGCCACTTGGGGATGTTACGTTCTGTCAATGTAACAATAATAATAATTCTTTTACCAAAAAATAATAATAATTATAATACATTTTTGGAAGGTTTCTACTTTCTGGTGTGCTCAGGTTCACTCTTCAATATGGATCCAACAAAGGACCCAAGAGAGTTGAAAGTTTAAGAAAATTGATTTAAACAAAAGGAAAATCATTTTTATGAGAAAATGATAAAATAGTTTTTTTTGACAGTTTTTGTTTTATATATTTTTCATAAAATTAATGTCAAAATATTGTTAACATGATTTATTAATAATTGCCTAAAGCACTTGTTAACATAACTATTTAATATTTTTTTTTTTTTTTTTTTTTTTTTTTGCATTTACAAGTGTTTGGGGCTGTGGAAAATATTGGTCAATCATAAATCGTTTTTCAATTGACCATGAAATAAAGGCATTTTATGACAAAATTTGGTTTACGTTTTTATTTTCCATCCCATTCAAAACTTATCGACAGAACCTCCACCCTCTACTCTCCACTCTCTACCAATCAACCACCACCCTATTGTTAGGGACATTATTGATGTAATTATCTAATCCTTTAACAAAACGCACTTTACTTATAATTAGATAGATTTAGGAAAGTTTAAGACTTCAAGAAACATGTTATTCAAGTTAAGTGTTAAAACCATGTAAGTTTGCTCAAGAAAGAAGTGAAAAAGTGTTGTTCATTAAAACTCGACAGATATCTCGACAAAAGCTTATCCATCGAGGTTTAATGTTGAAACTCGACAGAAATTATATTTGTTAAGAATTGCGAAATTAGACTTTTCAAATCTGATTACATGCATATCCAAGTGTATTTGTGTAAGGTTTTTTTTCTCACAACCCTAGACATATATAAGAATTATTTTAAGGGCCTTTTTTTGTTGCAAAAAGGTTTTGTTGAATCCCTACATGCATATTGTGACTGGAAATTGCCCTAGTTCATCATTCTCGCTGTAGAAGCTACTGCGTCTTTGCACTAAAGATTTTGCAACCAATGAACTTTTTGATCTTTATGTTGATGAACTGAAGAACTTTGCAGCTAACATCTTCCTCAATATTGGTGTGTTAATCATGCACTAGAATTTGTACATCATTGGTTAGTTACGTACTGAAATTTGTGCATTGAAATGAGATATTGCTGCTACATTGCAAGTCCAATTGGGCATTGAGGTAAGAGTTCAAATGTAGGTTGGTATTAGGTATTGGGAGTCCTTTTACTTGCAACCGCTTATTTCGATAATAGTAGATTCTCGGAAATGGTGACCTTAAATTCACTCAGTGGGATTTTGCCTCGGTGATTTTCTCCATTCGTAAACAAATCACTTGTGTCAAATTTATTTTCACTGCATTTAATTTAGTTGGTGATTTGTTTGTGCTACCACACTATTGCATGTTAAATTGACTTAATTAATTAACTTAAATAATTAATTAATTAATTTGTCAATGGGCCAGTACGTTTTTGGCCTATCACACAATAGAGTCCTTGGTCATTGGTGGCCAACCACTAATCGCCGCCACCACCAATCCTTGATCATGAATTTTTTTATCTAAAATTTTCTTTTTTATTATTATATATGTACTTGGGAGAAGAGAAAATGTTATAAAGTAGTAAAAAAATATGATTTTAGTAATATTTTCAGAAACACAACTAAAAAATTGAAAATATTTTACAGTCAGAAAATATTTTTGTTGAATCAAATACAACCAAGTTTATTAATGGGTTTTGTTAATATCTCTTTATGATTAATTAAATACTTAATGGAAGAAACAAAAAATATGGAATCACCATCTATGATTCTCCTATTTTGGAGGAAAGGAAAAAAAAATTTAAAAATCAAAGTTACATGCATATTAGCATATAATTAACATCTACAAAACTAGCATTTATAATGAATATGTGTAAAAATAGCATTAACTTTCTTGTAAAAATAAATGTTAAATTTATAGTTTACACTCTTTTTTATGACATATAAAAGATGATTAATCTATTAAATGATCCAAATTATCATTATTTGCATTATAAAAGGGAGGAAGGAGAAGAAAAGGGCGACATTTCTTCAAATTTGATGGGTTCATACCCTTACATTTTAAATAAATATTGAACTAAGGTAGTAATTTAAAGTTTTCAAATCATTAAATAGGTTTAGGCATACTTTTTTTTTTACTCCAATAGATTCCTTTTACATACAACTTTCTGGTATACTGCGCTCTCAATAAAAGATAGTGAAGGTTTAATCATATAATAAATAGCAAATTACAAATATAAGGCTTATTTTATTTTCTAACATTGATTGCTACACATTCTCTATATTTTTTCCCTATCTCAATCCAGGCGTGCTCCACAATCCAAATTATGAGTGTAACAAAAATCATGCGATATGTTGGAAGTGTCATGAATATACTTTCCCAAATGAGCATTGCAAGGTATGAAAAACACCCAAAAACGTGTTATTCTAAAGGGTTTGGTTAATGAGTCATCCATTGTTACAAACATTTTACGGGGAATTGAAAAAATTGTAAAAAAATTTCAATTCCTAATAAAACTTTTTTTCAAAAATGATATATTATTGTGTACTCTTAGGGCACATGTTAGTAAAATCATATTCTAAAATATAATCTTTATGAGTGTTGACTTAAGTATTAGAGTAACTTTGACCGGCACCATATCGATGTCAACTTTAAACTCTTTCATGATATTTCTTGTTGGTCCTCCAAAACCTGAGTGAAATGAATGATCACTAATTGTAGACTTCATCAAATATAATTTTTGGCTTATATATGTAACAATATTCATTATAAAAATTCAATTTAAAACTTGGTCATTCTACTTCATTGATTCATGTGAACTTTAAAAGATCTCTATCCTTTATACAATTATTTAAAGAGCTTCTCCTGTTTGGATTCCTCATTTTCATGGTTCTAAAAAGCCCTTACATCCTTATATTTAAGTAGAAACAAAACTAAAGAGGAAAAAATACAACTCTAACTCCTACTAAACATTGCCTAAAAAATATAGTCACTCTTTGACTTTTCAAATTGTTTTATCCACTTATAAATTAAATTTTCAAAATAAAAATTATATATATAATATAAAAACACATTTTTTTTTGCTACAAAATAGGACTACTAAAAAAGAGTCTCACTTATAAATTAAATTTTCAAAATAAAAATTATATATATAAAATAAAACTACATGTTTTTTTTTGCTACAAAATAAGACCACTAAAAAAAAGTCTCATTGCACACACGAAACGCATGTAACGAGGTTAGTTCTAATTTATACATTTGTGTAAAAGTTTATGATTACAAATGATATAGAAGTATTATACATTTAAAAAAATAAAAATAATGTACTCCCACCAATTTTTGTGAGATGTCATCCTATCATAAAAATTTCCTCCTCATCTCTCAAAATCTAAAATATCTCCCCCTCATCTCTCATTATCTTTAGGAACTTATCTTGTATTGACACGCAATATCTTGTAAATACCTTAATTGAAGTAAGATTAAATGTTAGAGATATATTAGCTCATTAAAATAGACTCAAGCCTAATTCTACTTTGTGTGCAAATCAAGTCTCCTAATTGTACTAGAAATCTATTAATTTAGAGTTTAGTCAACTATATATATACTTATCTTATAATTCATTGTAGCACAAATTTTATATTACATTTATATAATAAATATATAGTTCTTAAGAATTTTTCGTAAAGCATATTCAACATGAATTATATTATAGCTAATATCTAACACAAAAAAATAAAAATGATATGAGATAATGAACATTGGAATTCCAACCAGCCTACCAAAATTTGAGGTAATGAAATTAAAAGTTTTTCTTTGGGAAGCTTTTTTTTTTTTTTTTTTTTTTGCCCACTCGTTTTGAGGGAGTCATGCATGACACATACGAACGGTTTCTAGATCCCCATGTACTAAAACTAAAAAACCGTCTCACCGTAGTGAAACAAAAAACATACACGTCTTAGGGAGTTGACGTTACAAGACTATCATGCAATGGACACGTGTGCCCCCCGCAAAGCCAAACATGCCCAACACACCAACCCACATAATCTGAATCTCACACTCTTCTCCAAACATAGTAACCAACCACTGTTTTCGGCGACACCGCTTCTGTCACTCTCCAAAAGCACTTTTGTCTTGTTCATTTCCAACTTGCAATTTTAAAACCCCCAAACCTTATATATCACCACCCAACCCTTCCACTCCCTATGTAGTTTTATGTCTTTTGGGCAAGTTGTACTACCATTTTCTTTTGCCAAATTACCCTCAATAAATTTGTGAAAAATTTAATACTACAACTTGAAAACATATTCAATTTGTGAATGATGGACATTTTATGTTCACTACTACTTATAAAAACTTGCAACTTCTTTGTTAACGACTTACTTAGTCAACCACTTCATCAAATTGAAAAAAAATAAATCTAGAGATATGCACATAATCAATCATACATTTAATGTCGCAGTTTTCTGATTTGTGTGATTGTGATTGAGAGTGATATTAGTTGTGTTTTGATATTTTTATTGTATTGGGTGTAAAATTGATAGTGTATTTTAATTCGTTAAAGAGAATTGCTCCTTCCACAACAAATTCACACAAAAATCATTGAGTGACAATCTGTTGCTACCCGTTCTCATTTAAGCCACGGCTGATATTATTTTTAACTTATTATGGATAATTTGCTACATAAACTATATTGTGAAATTGTTGTATAAATATTGTATATCTTATCTATTACAACTCTTTATTAAATTTGAACAATGAATGAGACAGCCAGAGTGAGAGGAGACACGTACACAGGCTAGTTGTTACATTACAGGTGGTGGGGGCGGTTCTTTGCAGCCTGCAATTTGCAAAGTACACTGAGTTGGAGCTGGAGTTATCGTACAGGGTGTGAAATGTGAGAATATCTCTTTCTTTCTTCCTTTCGCTCTCTCTTTCTAGTATCTTTTCCACTGTTCACCACGTGGACTATTTGCAAGTGCGTTGTCAATTTGCCACCTGTGAAACCAAGAGCAAAAGCAAGAAACTGTTTTTGTTTTCCTCTATTTATTATATTTCCATTCAACTCATTCCCCCTCTTTTTTGTTCTCACTTTCCCTCTCTGCCAAACAAAAATGACAACTTTGTGTTACTAGTTCAAGTTCTGGACCCTTTTGCTTACACAATCAACCTCAAAACCATGTAAGCTCTTCTGGGTTTAGCACTCTTTCATCAACTTTTTTTTTTTCTTCTTCTTTTACTTTGTCATGCTGATTACTTTGTTACACTGAGTTTTAGCTTATCTGGGTTTGCATTATGTTCTTAAATTCTCTCATTAATTTAATTTCTTTGCCAAAAAAGGAAACTTTATCATCTGGGCATGGTGTTATAGTGCTTAATTTGAGTGTTCTATGTCAAATTTATGCTTGTAACGCTTTCTGATTTTATTTTTTGGGATAACAGAAGGACGAGGAAGAATTTAGCTATTCTTCTCTCCCTTTTTTGTGTGTCCAAATGGGTGAGGCAAGCCATGGAATGAGCTTCCAAACAAAACTTTCCAAGCAGCAAAACAATGAAAACCCAAGAAACCTTTTACTGAGATTCTCATCTGAGCAAGAGTCTAACCAAACCCAATTATCCAATTGTGAACCGCAACTAGACCTTAGTCTTAGACTCTCTCTGGGTGGAGTTTACACTGAAAACTTCAAAGAAAAGCCTATAACTCGGTCAGCCTCTTCTGTCACTGGAGTGATAGCCAAGAAAATAAGTGCTGGTGAATCCAACTCGTCGTTACCAGGGGTCTTTCTTTCATTGACAAGATCTTGCTCATTGCCAGTGGACAATGAACAAGGGCAGGTTAAGTTCAATGAGTATCAGGCAAAGAAGAGAATGGAGGCCCAGAAGAGGTTGGTGGAGAAGCAGAGGAGAAACAGGGTAAGCCCTGAGGAAGAGAAGACTCCAGCTGAGGCGCCCGTGTCACAGTCACCGCTGTCTGAAATGACGTCTTGGGCGGTGGCTTCTGCTGCAAAAAGCCCCGCACTTTGTCGTGCCATTGTCAAGATCAAAACGGAGGGATATGTATCCGGAAAGCGAAAACTTGAGGGTATATTTCTTGCAATTTTTTCTCTCTTATGCTAATTTTGAAGTTGAAATGAATTTTGATTGCTTTAATTATATTACTTACGTTTAGTCGCTTTTTTAGCAGAATTAGTTGACATTCCTGTGATATTTGTTGGCAGAATTATTTTTCATGATGCATTAGATTGAATATGTTTGCACTGTTTGGATTCTACTCTTGAAATTCTATGATTCTCTGGGTTTTAATTGACTTTATCTTATACTAGTATATTTTTTAAGGGGTATTTTTTGGTACTGTTTGGATTGAAAATTGAAATAGTGTCATAGGAAAACACATCCAAAGAGAATTAGAATAGAGAACAGTTATCTTACTGATGATATATGGCAGAAAAACGCAATTGATGCCAGAAGGGCATTTTTTAAACTTTTAGAATTGGTCGGTCTAATTTAAAATGAAAGGGAAATGAGGAACACATAATTTAGAATGGAATTTGCATTCAAATTGTTAGTTTGATAAGATTTCTTCCTCAGAAAGAATTGGAAACAAGTAGAGAAGAAATGGGAGGTGGAAATGACAATAACCGAATAACGTGGCATCCATGCACAAACAACTCCAAAATGATAATAATTGGTAATTAATTTCCTGCGAATACTAAATCTGAAACCAACAAATCTACAGTGTACATAGAATATAGGAAGAATATCCAGCAATGTATTGACAAACAGAAAACGACAATACGTAAGCCTAGAGTAGATTTGAACCTGACAACTTATCGACAAAAATAAGTCTCTTATCCTCGTAGTCAATCTATAAAAAAAAATATTGATCTTGACCATGCACCAACAAACTTAAGTAGTTTATTTTTGTAGGCCAAGGACATCCCTCAATACTGAACTTTCACCAGAATAGGAAATTGCACAATTTTTATGTGTTATTCCCATGATGTGGTGTCTAATTGTCATTCCAACAATGAGTCATATAAATATTACACAGAAATTGAGACAAAGATGTTTGGAGTAATTATCATTTCAATGCAACTGTTTTTGCTCTAAATTAGATGTCATAAATCTCTTCAAGCTTTAAATGATGATGATGATGATGATGATAATAATAATAAAAGAGTGTGTGTGTGTGTGTGTTATACTCTACCAAGTTTAAAAAAGGGTCATTGTCCAGTGTTGGTCCCACTTAAGTGAAGTCCATGCGACCGCTCTCAAGACTCAAATCCATGCACTTGTGCTTAACAACCTAAGACTTTATCATTGCAGTAGACACTGGCGAACAAAACAACTAATTAACAACTCAGAAGATCTAAAGAAAACAATACATAAGCTTAGGCAACGCTATATAATATAGGAAAGAATCTATGTTTGATGATGTAGCAATGAACAAAGAAAACAATAACACATAATCCTAGAATAGATTTGAACCTGCCCCATGTATCGACAAAAACAAGTGTCTTTTATTCTCATATTCCAGTACAGAATAGCATATCCGATAATTTGTCGACAAACAAAGAAAGCGCCAATTACAAAAATTAATTCTGACTGCATATCAACAAAAATAAGTAGTTTATCTTTGTTGTTTAATGAGAGCCCCCAATACTGCACTTTCTCTCAAATAGGACGCAGTTTTTATGTATCCACAAAATGTGGCATGAATATAAATATTGATCCCCTACGTTGGGCCCTCATGGACGCTCTTGAGGCTAGAACTCGCACAATTGCACTTAAGCACCTGAAACTTTACTATTGCACTAGACAATTGCCCGTATACTCTACCAAGTACAATGAAAATCATATTGATATCCATATCTTTGTTTTGGCACGATTTCTAATACTCAAACAATGTTCTGTGTTATATATAGATACCCTATCATATACAAAAATGATTAATTCTTTACTAATATGATTGATTTAAGCTAACATAAGAAATAGCTCTTGTAAATTGAGAAGCTTGATCACTTCTCCTACTTCCTTCTTGCATCAAGAATGCATTCTTCACCTCCAACACCTGCTTCTTTGCAAATGAAACCCTTGTGAATTTGATTTTTAATGTAAATTATCCTTTAGTAGAGTTTCTTTTCTCATAACTATCCACTCCCTATATCTTCTTCTCCCTTTATTATATATTTTAACTATGTTGTATTGTTGTCATATCCTGTCTTAGATTTCTAAGACAATGGAATCATTAGGTTATTACTGAATTTTGTAAGAAAATGAATGTATCATCTAAAAATCAAATGATTATCTACAGAGAAAGGTTACCTTTTTCTTTAGCTAAGATGTTAATATCTTACCTTTAGAGTTCGTTGGTGTAAGTATTTGGGGTTCAAAAGTGTAATATATTAAGTATTAGTAACAAAATAAGGCAGAGAGAGAAGCAAGAACATGAGGAAATCATTTAATGTTCCATGCACTAAAAGGGAAAGCTTTCACTAGGGTGGCATTAAAGTATATAGTTATACTCCTCAAGTCCAATATAATCTCATATTGTAAAGAGGAAGAAATGAAAACCAATGTTCTTAGCCTGACATACAAAGCCTGCAACAGTCTTGTGTTTATAACATTCGTTCAGGTGCCTAGTATTGCTGGTACTCTTTGTTGGTTTTAACTCTAATTATTATTAAAATCCTTTTGCCTTACTTTCTAATTATTTATATTTAGAAAACGTTTCTTTCTCCTTTTGATTTTTTTTTTTTTTTTTGAATTGACTATACAGTCCATTAAGTTGAAATGATTAATATCGTTTAAAGGAAATCATCTTTTTAACACACTGAGTTGTCATAGGCAACTCGTTCTTTTTTTTTCTTTTTTTCTTTTTTCTATTTATAGGATGCTTTCCATTCTTGATGGGCAGAGGTTATGTGTGAAAGCATGAGGAATATAATGATTTCTATAGAAAGACTCGAGAATCATATCTCACTAACATTTTTTATCTCTGTGTGACTAATCTTACTAGGGAAAAGATGGTAATAGTATTCTTTTTTTTTTATTCTGTAAGCGTGACTGCAGGATCAAAGCAGGTACCCCCAACCAGTTATATTAAGACTAAAAAGAAGCAATTAAAAATACAGTAAATTATTTGGCATCCTTGAAGGCAAAATAATGTTGAAACAAATTATTGGGCTTATAGCACAGGAGAGCTTTTGTCAAACCATTTCTTAATAACTTCCCAAAAATTGACTTCCAAGTATTGGTACATTAAATATAATAATGTACTCATATTTTGCTACGAGTAACACACAAGTAAAGTAGAGTAAGTATCAAATTCTAAAGTCTTAGTACACAAAGGTCTTAGTACTAAGATTAAGTTTAACCATAAGCAGTTCATGATATATCTCATGGTTAACTTCTACAATACTACTTTTGCCTGTCTATTACTCTATTGTGTGTAAAACGCCAACATTTATAACTTTATGAAACAACTAGCTTACTTTAGAATGAGTAATTGCAGCAAGTACTACTTCCAATTTTGCTATGGGGGAAGAAAGTGGAAAATTTTGAGGCTGTTTGCTATTTTTTGTGATGAACACTTTTAAGCAAAAAATTTCAGTATAAAATTATTTAAAGATCCCTGCAATGGAAGCCTTGATGAAATTTTTGTTAGCTCTGACTTGTATCTTTTTCTTTCAATTTCTCTTTGCTGATTTATTCCTCAAATATTTTTTATTTGAATGGCATTAGCCCATGAAGGACTGGAAGGTGTAACTGCAGAGAAGGGTGCTACCAGTTCTCAGTCATTGCCTAATCCAAAGGACAATGAGCCTGCAGATATCCCTGGAGCAATAACAGATGGAAAATCAATCAAACTTGGTGAGACTAAGCTGGAGAATCAGCCCAAGAAGATTAAAGTTTCTAATGGCCGCTTTCAAGACAATGGGATGGATGTGATGAAACAAATGCCTAGTGTGACTACTACCGGCGATGGCCCCAATGGGAAGAGAATTGAAGGGTTTTTGTACAGGTACACAAAAGGTCAAGTGAGTATAGTATGTGTTTGCCATGGCAGCTTTCTTTCTCCAGCGGAATTTGTCAAGCATGCTGGTGGGAAGGATGTTGAAAATCCAATGAAGCACATTAATGTGTGCACTACCTTTTAGTCCTTTTGAGGAAAATGGCGGTGGCTAATGTCACCCATTTTGAAATGTTAGGAAATGAACAACCTGAATCAGGGTAAAAAACCTGAAATGAGTAAACTTTTTGAAGTTACCATAATAGAAATGAACCTTTTCCTTTCTTTTGATAACCCTTTTATTAAGGGGGGGTATAGGATAAAAAGGAAAAATTAGCTTATCTCTATGTTTTACTGTTTTAGTCAAGCTGAGCTGAATTGCTCTTTTAGCTTTTGTATTAATTTGTGAACAACTCTGATAAAGCTATCTAGACCAAAAAAGGAAAATGAAAGATCTCTTTTTCGCTCAATAAAAAGGAAAATGAAAGATGCCATAAGGTGATGTGAACATTTACTGGTCCAGGACCTCTTGGTCCCGAAAAGATTGGTCTAATCAATCTTTGTTGTCCTTGCCCAACTTAGATTATCTCATGCCTAATCTAAGCTATAAAGTTAGTTTCTATTGCTGCATACAAACCACCCAAAAAAAAAATGATAACTTTTACAACTTTCTTATTAATTTATTGAGATTGTAAATTATGATTTCTCATCAATTTGTATGGAATCAATTATAAATTACTAATTTATTGTGTAAGTAGACCTGTTCTAAGTTAGTTCTAATGTCAGTGTTTTGGAATTAGTACATAATAGTGTGGCTGGACCAAAGGCCCCAATGAGCCCATAGACATGTCTCAGGATAAGATCAGGTTGGAAAAGGTCAAAAAAGTGGAGGAGGCTTGTTGTGCTTGTGGGCTTGGTGATTAATGATAGACTTGTCCATGTTTGAAAACTTCTCCTTATTGCTTATGGACATCAAATTAGTCGCACCCTAAACAGAATGAAATAAATAAATAAATACGAGTCTCAAAAGCCTAATCCCTACCATGACTGTTAGGTCCATGTTATGTAGGTTGACAAAACGTGAACATAAAGTTTGAGTCTTTGAGTATTTTTACTAGCTCGACACCTATCAAATGATTGAAACAAGGTTCACACCTATCTTGACAGTAATCAATTAATCGAGAATTGTATATCTTGATTCTCAATCATACCCATTAAAGTTGCTCAAACTTTAGAATTTTGAGCTTTACTTGCAAGAGTATAGAAAGGACTAATTAGGGACGACCAAAAGAAGTTTTGAAAACTAATGTTTTTGTAGCCTATGGTTTTGTGACCGAGTTCTCATTCACCATCAAACTAAAGAAGATTCGAAAACCGGTTATCAAGCTAATGTTGTTGTATTTAACATAGATGCTCTGCTAAGAGAAGCTTCAAGGCAGTCCTTGAAGTCATGTACAAGTTGTTCGTGTGAATGAAATTTATAATAGAAGAGTCCAACAAAGATAGAGCTGCATGTGGTCACGTTAAGTATCTATTAAAGGTAGCAATAGAGTTAGGATTAATAATTTAAAAAATAAGTAAATAAATTCTATTAGTGGATTTGTTACTTTAAGAGTTGGTGGTAAACCCTCAAGAGTGTTTTTCTAGTTAGGATTTTCACTTCATAACCATATTGTTTGTTTTTTTTTTTTTTCACACTTATTAACCAAAACTGAATGTGAATATCATAATTGGTTAAATAATCGGCATGGCAAAAAATTGGTTAAAAACTAACAATTGGGGTCTAAAACAACGATTTTATAGCTTTGGTTGGCTGATTGAAAATGAGCAATTTTTTCAGGGGAGGGTGTACTATACAGACCAACATGACCAGTCTTTACTGTTCCTGTACTTGGATTGGTACAAAAATGTGGTTGTTTCGTGCCACCTCAAATACTAGAGTACTAGCAGATTTTGGCTATTTTGGTGGGTTTTGAATGTTTCGAGTGGAAAAAAAAAAAGAGGTTTCTTGCCACTTTGTTTTAAGTTCAAATCTTCTGTTCCACTTTTCTTACTTCACTCTATACTCTATAAATAAAAACTTGTCACGTGTTCACCTAATTAATTAAATACTATTATTAATTAATAACGGTAGCATTTAATAAATCAATAATGATAATATTTAATTAATTAGATGAACACGTGACAAGTTTTTATTGATGGAGTATAAAATGGAGCAGGAAAAGTGAGACAGAAGATTTGGACTCCTTTGTTTCAAGCCAAATCATGGACTCAATGATCTTTAGTAGGATCTCAACTTGCAGATCGACACCAAAGCAACTAGAGATTTTTTATATAAAAAAAAAATCTCTTTTTTTAATTCCCATTTTTTTTAGAAGATTAAAAATAGTAGATCTATGGAGAAAATAATAATCTTTATCCTCCTAATCTACTCAACAAAATAAAATGCATTTTCCCCTAACCAAACACAAATCGAATGACATTGTACCAAGATGTGTGTGTATATATATATATTAGTTTTTTAAATTCAATACTGAACATGAATATTGTTAGGGAATTTTAAATTCTTTTTATTAGATTTAGGTTGCATTTGACATTGGCCGAAAAATACAGTTTTTTTTTACCACTTAGCTTATTTTTGCTACTATTTATGAGTCTTATTGTATTTTTTGGTACTATTCATAAGTCTCACTATACTATTTCAGCTAGTTTTTAGCTTTATTTATAATATTTTCGATAAAAAAAAATTAATTAATTTCAACTAACTGTTTCCAAACAAACAATTTTTTTTTCCTTTCCAAAGTTTATACAAGGATTCTCTAAGTCAATGCTTTTAAGTCTTAAGCCATTTATTAATTTTTCTCTTTATTTAATTAGAATAGAATTTTTTTAGAAAGGATAATATAAGAATTTATGGCAAATATTAAAACACTTCCAACTGCCAAGTCAACCAAAGGAACCCTCGGTCTTCACCTCCACCAGCTCACATTTGCTTAATTATGATCCTATCACTATCACCAATCAATTTATTTTATTTAGTTTAGTCACCCTTTTCCCACTCCAACGCCAACCAATTATCCAATCACCACTCTACGTGTCGCCAATTACCAAAATGTCAATGGTTCTTTTCGTCTGTCATTATAAAATTTTGTCAAAGTACTCGTCAAAAAAAAATTAAAGAAGTCAGAGTAAAGCTTCATTTAATGATTATGTTTTTATATGCCTTTTTTTTTTATAAATCAAATCAAATTATACACAAATATTAAAAGAAAAAGATGCTAGATAATATTTAAAATTTTATTAAATAACCTATGTCACTGGTTACAAAAAGTAAATTTGTAAAAAGTTATTTAATATAAAATATAAAATATCTTTAATATTTAGTATCTGATTGAAAGTTTTGATTAAAAATTTTAAAGAAACACGTTGAGAAACCAATTAAAGAAACACGTTGAGAAACCTATATATATCTTTAATATTTACTTAAAATGAAATACACACAAATATAATCAATTCTAAATCAATTCAGATAAAACTCGTTAAAGACCATTGACTTATATTATCACTACTTTCAACACACCTACTTTGTACGTGCAATAAATTTTTTTTATTTATTTATTTTTTAATTTTGGGTTTAGTGTTATAGTCTTTAAAAACAAGGTAGAGACAGTATTCTAATTCTTATGATCTTTATCCTCGTTTGATTGTTTTAGAGGTGTTACTTTTAGAACATTTTTATAATATTTTCACAATAAATTATAGACGGTTAGTTGTTATTTGTTCAAAAATGAACCTAACACTAATATTACTTTTTTGGCCCAACAATAATAACAAGTAACAACTTATCACTTAAGATTTGTTATAAAAATATTATAGACATCATTTTTTTTTTCTAATTAGCTATTTGTACCTAGGAAAGGAAAAAGCCTAAAACTTAACAACTTTTTTAAAAATAGTAAATTATCTTTTCAACCAGTTTGTGTTTTTAAATTTAAAATTACAATTTAACTAAAAGATATAGATATTTTAAAGAGTTTAAAAATTTATGTGAAAATATTTTAATATGCAAAATGATGAATCCAAACTGGAAATTCTATTATTAGTAGTGTAGACTATTATTAGATAAATAATGTGACTAAAAGTCTAAAACTACACCCGAATGATTTTATCAATCAATGCATGAAAAGTTGGAGAAATTTTTCTCCAATGAAAAAATAAATATATACTTGAAATGTATTGTTATTGATAATGAAATATTTATTATTATAGTGGCTTAGACTAATTAACGGGAAAAAGGCGAATATAATTAAAGAATATTCTTAGATTATGTATAGTAGTAGGCACATTCCAGTTCTCCAAGACAAAGAACCTTAAATAGGATTCTACTCAAAAAAACAAGAACCTAATATAAAGCCTCTCTGCTACCCGTGAAGCTTGTTGCAACGTTCTTTGACATAGACATTGACACAAGCTCATTACTATTATTCGAAGTCCCATATGAACTGAGAAACACAACCCCAAAAAAAAACAAAGTTTAAGTCAAGCAACACAGCACAAAGAGATAAGAGAGAAGCAGGGTCAGTGCCATGGCTCTCTCACCCTGTAAGTTTCATATGATCATTATTGTGTATGATTAATTACTGGGTTTTGTAGATTTTTATCTTCTTTTATGTGATTTTGATGTTTTTGGGTGGTTGGATATGGTTCTGATATTGGTTTTCTTGTTTAATGGTTGCATTTTTTTCCTCCTAGTTTTGGTTTTAATTACTTCTTTTGGTATTGACGTTTGACTTTCTGTTTGAACTATTTTTGGACAAATGTTATTGCATATGATTAGATTTTTTTTTTTTTTTTTGGGGGGGGCCAATGAAAGTGTGCTAATTCACTGCTTGGTAGATATTGGTTCTGGGCTTCTCTGGAATGATATTTATGGACTCTCAGAGTTTAGTATAACATGCCATACCATGATTGTTATATGATCACAAAAGGGGGATGATTGCAGAGAATGTGTGCCTTTTGCTTCTTTAGGAGATGGGTTCTGAGTTGGAAGACTACTGCAGTTCTTTCTCTATATAGGCAAATGATGACTGATCCAAATGAAAATAAAAAAATAAAAAAAAAAATTTGATGACCAGGGTCTAATTTTAGATGCCTATTTTGAAGCTAGTTTGAATGGGGCAGCTGGTTTTCTGATACTCATGTATGGGAAATACTTCAACACATTGTTTTGGCATAGATATGCATTTGTGTTGCTATAAGTAGTCCTCCATGCTTAAATGTTCTGTTTGTTACAGCTATCAAGTAATTCACTAATTTGGGTCCTTAATGATGTCCTTTACTAAGACAATTAGGCCCAAGATAGAGCAGATTGGGAGAAAAGCTTCATATGCCCAACCAATTCACCTTCCTTTTTGTTTTCGACTTTTGTTCAAAATCTTGGTTAAGGTTAAGAATTATACCTTTAGACTGACCTCCATTTTCAAGCCCCCTTTTTCATTATTTTAGGATATCTTTCAAGACTGAATTCTGATGTAAAAGAATACCAAAGAATTTTTATGGATTACATACAGGCACACACTCACACAACTAAGAGTACCCAAGGATTTGGAGTTAAGACACACCTGAGTAGTATTTTTTTTTTTTCGTTTTTTTCAACTCAATATTATTTGTCTAACTGTCATAGATCTCAGTAGGAATGATGATTTATCTCTACCTTAAAGATTATTGCTGTAATTGAACAATCATTTTATTAATTTCTAGTATGTGTATGTGTTTTAGCCTTTTAGGCTGTAAATTGCCATCAAGATATGCTATTTATGTGGTTATAGTGCTGTCTCATTTATTTCATTGATGAAATTTTGAGGCATGGCCCATTTCAAATCCTGGCTGACAATAGAAAGCTGACCATATGCAGACTATGTGTGGATCAATGCTCATTTCTAGAATTTATTAACTATTTTGAAATAATGTATTGCTATTTGATGGTGACTTTATCAGATCAATTTTTTTATACAATATTAATATTTAAATCTGATAATTGTTTACATTCTTTATTTTTTTTCTAATGTGTGGAAATATGAAACAGCTTGTGTCAGTTGTATCATAGTTTCTATCTGATTCTTAGGTAACATATTTGATACTTAAATTTTGGTATTTTCCACCTGGCAGTCTTTTCCCCTTTGGTATTTCTCTTTCTCATTGTTGGGTGTGTTGCACGGCCTTTCTATCCACTCCCTAGTAAAGTAGCTGAGGGCACTAGAAAGCCCCTACAAACTTCTCGTCCATATAACATAGCACATCGAGGTTCAAATGGAGAGATTCCTGAAGAAACTGCTCCTGCATACCAGGTAAGTGGCCATGCCCATCAAAGAAATTCATATATTCTTTCAACCATTCTATTCATATGTCTCATCTTGAGATTGCGTAGTTCATGATGAATGGCAGTTAAAATCACTGAGCTCAAAAATTCCAATTTCACATTTCTTTTAACGATCTTATTCATATTGGTTGGTTACGCAGTATTTCAGTCCACACCAATTAGAGTTGAGCATGTATCTAAAAATGTGAGATTTTTGGGGGGCGTGGCCAATATAGAGGTTTTGGCTTCATGTGTGTGTAAATATCATGTATATTTTTACCCAAATAAAAATTTTACTTTGCCGAATTGGTGTAGAATCATGCTCAATTTCAATGTTTTCTCCAAATATGTAAATTTAATATGAGGTGCCGCTGCTGGATGTGAAAGTATGGCCATTGGAAGTATTTTTCTCAATTAACTTGATGAGCCTATTCTCTGTTCTCAAATTACATTTACACCATAAAAATTACTGTTTATTGCAGAGAGCTATTGAAGAGGGTGCAGACTTCATTGAAACCGATATCCTATCTTCCAAAGATGGTGTTCTTATATCCTTCCATGATGTAACACTTGATGATACCACTGATATTCTTCAACACAAGGAGTTTGCCAATCGTAAAAGGACCTATGAAGTCCAAGGAACCAATACCACTGGATTTTTTACTGGTATGGAAGTCATTTGGCTTTCAACTTTGTTTTGTCATAGTTTCCAAATATTGATCATATAGTATTGATGGGGACAAGGTTCAAGCTTAATGCATGAATATCCAACCAACTTGAAGCTTGCATTCCGTGTTTGTGCTTATAAGTATCATTAATGTCTTTATTGCATTTTTCTCCTCCTGTAATTTTGTCCTGTTACAAGATTTGATCAAGTGTGAAAATACTGAAAATTATTTGCATTATGTGCAGTTGATTTTACCATAAAAGAACTAAAGTCATTGCGGGTGAAGCAGAGGTACCCATTTCGGGATCAACAATATAATGGTTAGTTCCTGTTTGTCGTAAATATTTTGAACCAATTCAAATTCCCATTTTTTACTTCACTTGATTATGTGAAGATTATTTACTGCTATGTCATTTTTGTTCATGATTTGCTAAATATCATGCAAAATTTTGGAAGAGGTTAACAATGGCTACAACCAGTAATTAATATGTTTTCGGTCTGTAGTTATAATTGGATTATGTGCCTGGTAAGAACCATACTGTAAATCCAGAATTTATTGTCTTTTTCTCAGCTATGGTTAGCAGGATAAGAGTAGATTTCTTAGAGTAAATCATGCATTCCTAAAATCATATCCATCCATTTTAAAATGGGTGGATTGGACTTTGTGACATCATTGATAATTTAAATGAAATACTAGAATGGTGATAGCGCTTGTTTAAATGTTGATGGAGTGGTAAAATATCATCCACCTATTTTAAAATAATTACTAGGATTTTTGGAACTCTTTTTTTTTTATAAGTAATAAAAATATGTTGAAAGAGGGGGGGGGGGGGGTGTCACCTGAGTATACAAGAAGTATACATCAAGGACAAAAACAAATCAACTGCATAAAGTACGAAAGTCCATGAAACCATGGACAGAAGAAAAAGAACGAAAGCCAAACACTGTAACCCAATCCAAAAGAGACTTAAGGAAGAAGAGTTTAAGATCTGAAACAGATCTCTCGAAATCCTCAAAATGCCAGTTATTCCTCTCCCTCCAAATGCTCCACATCAAACAATGGGGCACAACCATCCAAATAGCAGAGTTCCGATGCCTCCCAAACTTTCCTTGCCAACAAGCCAACAGCTCCACCACTGTTTTTGGCATAACTCAATGAATGCCAAATAGAGTAAACACCATAGACCATAAATGAAAAGCAATAGAGCAATAGATGAGGAGGTGGTCAATTGATTACCCATTTCTTTTACACGTACAACACCAGTCCAAAATCAAAATCTGCCACTTCCTAAGATTACCAGTCCAACTGATTCCCCATTTTTGGAACTCTACGGTGGAGTTACCCTAAGAACTCTAGAGGATCCTAATACTTGGTTGCCTTTGCCTTGGTCAAGCTGAAATGACAGCTAATTCTAGAGCTTAGTAAGCTGAAAAGGCAAGTTGGAGATGTGAATTGCCCAAATGAATTAATATCCCATATTATGCTCTCACCCCACTGAACCCACTATGCTAATCTCCATGAAAAAGTAGATATGGTCTCATTTTTTTTAATTGATTAGATTTGAACATAGATTTTTTGGATTTTTTTTTTCCTGAATAACTACTCGTCAATGCACAATGTTTACTTTGCACAAAGTACTATTAACTAACCATTTTACATATAAATTCTTTGCATTACTTATTTTAACTGTTTATCCATAGCAATATTTGTGATAAATTTTATTTGATTTAATTTCCTATTTCTTTCCTCGCCAAAGCCAAATGTTGTACTACTAGGAGCATTTGATTTGAGTTGACAGTATACGAGACAAGGAAGCCAAAGTTGTGTGTCTCAAGGAAGCGGGAAAGACATGTTAATCATAATTTAAAAGGAAAAAAAAAAAAAGATATGTCCCTAAAAGGATGTACAGAAAAGGGGCACCCTGATTTACTGTGATTAAGTTTTTGTGTTCAGTATATTTATGCATTAAAATTTACCCATTTGGGTTGCTTCTTTAGCAATAAACTATTAATATGCACTAGTAAATAATTCATTTATCTGGGAGTTTGGCATATTAACTATCAATAATGTATTGAAGCAGATGAATCCCCTTCAAAACATAGTTTTGAGTCACATAGTCTTAAATTGAGTCCACTTGCTCATTCAATGAAACTTGATTCATTGCACTCACTATTGATCACTTGTCCCTTCTCTTATTTTCAATCTTTCTGTTTTTCTCTGCCTGCCATGGTGAAACTAAAATCTTTGGGCTCATGCCCTCCACAAAGACAAATTCATTGTTTAAAATTTAAGTGAATATCTAGTACCTTGGCCATATTGGTCTAGATCATTATATAGAACTTGTATACAATACGCTACATGTTAGGAATATCTAGTTTTTTAATTTCTGTGCTTATTTTTTGTTGTAAAGGACAAGTTTTATCTTTTGGTCTGGTTAGATATTAATATACTTAAATATATTCTCTTTGTGGTGTATTCATCAGGAAAGTTTACTATTATTACCTTTGAAGAGTACATTGCAATTGCATTGGATGCACCCAGAGTTGTTGGAATATACCCGGAGATTAAAAATCCAGTCTTTATCAATGAGCATGTGAGTTATTTCTCTCTAAAATCTACGACAAAGAACGATTGTGCAGGAAATTATTGGTTGCTTTAAAACTTACTGACATTAGACCCATGACTCAAACCAGAGCCCCCACACCCCCCCCCCCCCCCCCCCCCCCCAAAAAAAAAAGACTGAAAGAAAGAAAATGGTTAAGCTTGAATAAAGTGACTTTGTTTTTCTTTCTGTCTTGAAATATTGGGCCAAGATTACAGGCCACCCTTTAGGTTTCGTACTGAATGCTGATACAACTTGGGGGTGCTTGCATGGTTGCACTAGAATAACTTAGGATAATCACAAAAACATTCCCCGCTGATTTAGATGATGCGTATGACTTTAACTTAAGAGAGCAGCAACTGTAACATTGTTGGAAACTTTAAACGATGAGGCTGGTATTATTTGCTAATGGAAAACAAGCACAACACTTATTATTTCTATGTTTTCCGAAAGAAAGACATGAGGTGTGGTTTACCAGAGCATCTTGATAACAGATGATCATGGTTAAGAAATTGGTTTTTTATTGCTAATTCATTCTTTTAGACAGAAATTCTTTTCCCCTAACATATCAGTTGATACCTTCAACAGGTGAAGTGGCCGGGTGGTAAGAGATTTGAGGATAAGTTTGTGGAGACACTTAAGAAGTATGGATACAAGGGTTCATATTTGTCAAAAGAATGGATGGCACAACCTGCCTTTATCCAGTCATTTGCTCCAACCTCACTAATATATGTTTCAAATCAGACAGACTTGCCCAAGATCTTCTTAATTGATGATGTTACTGTGCCAACTCAAGACACTAATCAGGTTTGTGTTCTCTCTAGTGTAACCTCCCCAGGAATAGTTACTCAAAATAAAGCCCCCTCCTATGGATGACCTACTTAATTTATCAGATTACTTTTACACTATTGTGCACTACAAGTTTTTGGATTAAATTGTACTAGGTGAGGTTATGGTCTGGGAACATCGCATTCATACTTTGGTCCCTTGCAAAGATCCCCTCCCTTTGAATTCTCCAATTCCCTTCAATTTTTATTTAGATGTAAAACATGTGGCATTTAAAAATCAAATAAATGTCACATGTCTCACATTTAGCTAATAATGTTTTAGACTGCATAAATGTGAAGATCATGACAATGTTAGAAACAGGCAACAACATGCAATCTCAGTGCAGTTGTGATGCATTGAGGCTTCGTACCACATATACAAAAGAAGCAGATAATGTTTTTCAAATCACCAAAGAAACTGCTTGTTTTGAACAGAATCCACCAACCCCCTGATTTCTGAAACCTCCTACTGTTCCTAATTAATTAAACTTTTTTTCCCCTTAAAAAGAATGTTAATTAAAACCATATCCTTATGAGTATAAAAATTCAATTAAAAACTGCAAAAAGGGGTACAATCCTAGTACACAGGAAGTATAAAAGGGAAAAGGTCAAACAAAAACTAGCAGAAAATATAAAAACAAATACAAAGATGACTAACAAAAGTTCAAGGGATCCAATAACTCTAGAAAGTCCATAGTAGAAAAGGGTGGAGGTCAATGTCCAGTCATAAAGGGTCTTCAACAATAAGAACTTCAATTTAATCAAGTTTTGTTCTTTCCCTCCAAAGACTCCACATTAAGCACAAAGGTGCTGCATTCAATAAAAAATTGCAAAAAGGGGTACAATCCTAGTACACAGGAAGTATAAAATGGAAAAGCCAAAACAAAAACTAGCAGAAAATATAAAAACAAATACAAAGATGACTAACAAAAGTTCAAGGGATCCAAGAACTCTAGAAAGTCCATAGTAGAAAAGGGTGGAGGTCAATGTCCAGCCATAAAGGGTCTTCAAAAATAAGTACTTCAATTTAATCAAGTTTTGTTCTTTCCTTCCAAAGACTCCACATTAAGCACAAAGGTGCTGCTTTCCAAATTATCTCTCTTACCAAAGTGCCCCTTCCAACATGATAGAAGCTCCATCATCAAGTAAAGCATTACCCAAGAAACAATATATCTCCTATAGCATAACTTAATTATTTACTTGGTTGACAATTGACCATTAACTCTCTAAAATAGTGAGTTTCAGTTAGCTCAGCTGGTAAAGTCTCTGATGGTTATATAAGAGGTCTGGGGTTCAATCCTCGTTTATACCAAAAACTGATTGATGTCTTGGTCTGATGATAAAGGGCTATCATCAGGAGCGGACGCCATAAGTTGAAACTCTCTAAAAAAAAACTCCCTAAAATAGATAATTTTGTAATGAGCCAATAGTTGAAAGACATTTGACTGTTTGCAGAACTCATTGTTTGGTCATAAACCATGGTCTTCTAGTACCAAAATTTACATGGTGTTTCTTGTTCACGCTTACCCTCACCAGTTCCTGGTTTATGCAGTATGATTTTTATTTCCTTTTTGAATGTTCAATGCCAAGATTTCTAATGGAATAAGATGACTTTGATGACATGCAGTCGTATTGGGAAATTACTTCGGATAGTTACTTTCAGTACATTAAGCAATATGTGGAGGGCATTGGACCTTGGAAGGATACAGTGGTTCCTGTAAAAGATAATTATGAGCTAACACCTACTGATCTTGTTGCCAGAGCACACGCCCATAACCTACAGGTACACACTTCTTCTGTCCAAAGCTTATCTGGGTGACGGTGGTAATATAGTTATAAATGATTCAGGGTTGTCGTAGTTACCTTTTTCTTCTATGTCACATTGTTATTTTGTACATGTCTGCTCAACTTTATTTTTGGTTTAAAAGTTTCCTCATCTTTGATCAGAGCATATGGTGTAGCACAAAAAACAAAGCCCGTGTTTTACCTTTCTTCCCAAATGTTGAATAAAGCTTGTATGGGGGTGAATAGAATATGCCTTTTCTTTGCACTGATCTGTGGCACTCAGTGGTCACTGCAATAGTTTTCTTTTCAATCACTGTGCTATGGGCTCTAGCGCCTTGTAGCATCAGTGCAAGTATCATACTGGGAGAGAAGAATGGGTCCAGGGATCCAATTTTTGTCATGGGCGCAATCAAAGGGAATAACAAAATTGAGAGAGTTGTACTTGTATGAGTTGGGCTAAGGAACGGCTATATGGGTTGTACATGTAAATCTTTTTAAGGAAATAAATCTTGCAATAATTATGCCTCATCAAAATATTTATAAAGTTCTTACATAACTTTAGGAATGGGCATAAAACTTCTACTAACTTTATTTCTCAAATGACAAGTTGAGAAGATAAATGGTGTCCTTTGTGATGCTCTATGTTTGTGGTTTGAATCTCACCTCTTCCTTCCTCCTCTATCTACGTATCTCCAAAAAAAAAATTGAGATGGTAAATAAGGTTGATGATTATAATTTGCAACGTTTGGATTCATAAATTGGCTGGATAGCTTAATTTATAATCTTTTCCAAAAAGCCAGTGAGATTTTGTGACAGTGGCAAATTAACAGGAAGCATTTCGTATCAAATTCTCTTAAATTATTTTCTTCAGAAACAAGGCATACTCATTTTGCATGGCTTTACTTGTATGGATCAGATCACCGTCCAAACGTGTTAATTAATTTCATTTTCTTCTTTCAGATTTGTTTGGCTGGAAATTCTTTACTTTCTTTCTTTAATTGCATAATTAATAATTTATTACGGATGTCTTGAGCTGAATGGCAATTTGTCATGTTGATTTAAATGCAGGTTCACCCATACACTTTCCGCAATGAGAATCAGTTCTTACACTTCAACTTTCATCAAGATCCATATCAGGAATATGCTTACTGGATTCATGAGATAGGAGTTGATGGAATCTTTACAGACTTCACAGGAAGCCTCAATAATTATCAGGAATGGACTTCTCAATCTTCAAATGATAGTGATAGCAGTGCATCTAAACTATTGCATAAAATTGCATTGTTGGTCAATTCCTATGAAAGGGTATGAGGATACAAATCGTATGTATGATGTATCACTATATTTTTATCATAATTTTTCGTAGCAATTACTTTGTACGATAACATTATTGAATCTGTTCAATAAAGGAAATTTATGAGTGGTGGTTTTCCTTGCTAAGAAAAGTTAGTGTTAGCTGCTGGGATAATCAATACAGTTTTGTAATTGGCCAGTGCTCCAGTTGCACGTTGGTTGTGAAAAAGCAGTTTGTTTATCAATCTAGTAAAATGAAGGTTTTTCTTTATATAATCTTTGATTTTTTGGGGTTGTTCAGACTTATTCTTGAAGCCTTGACAATGGAATTGTGAAGCTTATGGTGCCCCATGTTTCCATGATTGGTTTCTATAGAACACTCTTTCTGAGATGGACTTGGGACTTAAGCAAATGGGCCTCATAATTCAGTTTTTGTCACCCATAAAAAAAGGATTGCTTTCTAAAAAAAAACATATCCTTGTGTTTTCAATCAGGAGTGGCAATGTAAAACCACCACTTCTTTGATCCATTAGGGGACATGACTACCATATTTAAAAGTTTCGGGTGGGAGGAGAGGAAGTGATAAGAGAAAGATGTAAAGGAGAGGAGAGGAGTTGAAGAAGAGTAGAGTAAATGTGGTGATAAGGCATGTCATTGATTTATTAACAAAACCCTCAAAGCAATAACAGCCACTTGCCTCAATGACATTGCATAATTTGGACTTCTTATTATAAATGAAAGATCAAGATTAAGAGAACTCTTATGTGTTAGAAAACTCTAGAGGATCTTGATCTAATTTTGAAATCATTATCAGTTTGAGTGAAGTTTGGTCACTATAATTTCAAAGTAATAAATAAATAAAGGGATTTTCATAAGGGGAATAACATTATATTTAGGGGTTTAACATGGGCTAAAGATTTAATTTGTTAAAACAAAAGCATGATATTGCATTTGTAAAGCAACCATATGATGCGGTTACAAGTCAAATAACGGGGTTTCAATCCCATTAATTCATGACTGAGACACCGCTAACTTTGTAACTAGCAACCCAGTACTCACAATTTCTCAAAACCAAGTATGCCACTATTTAAGAGCAACGAAAGCAAATCATGACCAGCACCTGCTCTTTGGTAAAACTTGATTTTCACAATTCTCCCCTAGAAAACAAGATGACTACAGCTCTTCAGTGCTTAATATCAGACTATTTGTATAGGCGAGCACTATGCACTATCCAGATTGATATATCAGCAGCATCCAACCATTATATGAGAAATTAGTAATAGAAACATTTCAAGTGCATCCTAAGTATCTAGCAAAAGCACCTGTATTAATCATCTTGAGAAACATATATTACATGGAAAGGTTTGAAGGAAAATTCATCTTAAGATTCAAGGTGATCTAGAGGAATATTGCCTAAACAGCATCATAATAGTACTAAATAGACGAAACTACCCTATTTAGAAGCTCTCATCTTTGTGATCTCTTCAAGCAAAAATCTTGATTCAGCAGCAAAATCAACAGGAGCAACAGCCCTGACTGTGATCCTTTGCCTCTTCTCATTATTGTACTCACTCTGAGCAACACTAACTCTGAAAAGATGAGAACTCCAAGTGGCTTGTTTCAATTTTAGTTGATATGGATTCTCCTCCCCCTCCTGAAAATATCAAAATGGTGAAAAGAATTAGAAAGTAGTTCCCAAATATTTTTTTGTTTACATACTAAATTTATGGAGTCAATTATTTTATTGGTGGTTTACCTCTGATTTCAACTTATCAAGCTCATCAGCAGAGCACCCAACAATTTTCTCTGCTTCCTCATTAAAGACAGATATAAAGGCTTCACCACTTGCATCAGAAACTTTGACTGCCATTATGTATCTAAAAGAAAAAAGGAAGAACAAAATAAAGTTAGAAGGCTAGAAGCCCTAAGCAAATTGAACTTTATACTGATTTTAGTTGTCAAATTTCCCAACTCTCACCTTAAATTGCACTCTTCATCATTTTTCTGGCATGCTTCACACCAATACCCAGACCCCAAAGCCTCTGTCACTTTCTTGTTGCAAGTTTTGCAAGCCCGGTACCACATTGCCTGATCAGGCTTGATGAAGCTTATGTATCCTCTAACGCTGAAAAATACAGGCTAGCCAATGCAAACGCAAAGTTCAGATCACTAAAACTGAATGTTTAATGTCAAGACAAAATCAACCTTAAGTTGTTTAATTTTAAACTGCAACAATATGTGAACTTTTTAAAACATTGCAAAATTTCCATAGATGGAGACATTCCCTTTTGAAAAACATTATCATCACCACTCTAATCATATTAAACAATTATAAAAAAGAAAAATACTATTTCAACAGGGACTTGTATACACTTATTTTTTAATGAAACCATCACATATCAAATTCTTTTAAGGAAATTTCTTAACAGTGAAGAGCTCCTGATATAATACCTTTTCCTCACCCAAGGATGGGTTCTTCAGTATGTGAGACACAGAGACCCGGTCAGAGTACATTGACCTTGAACCACTCTTTGATGATGGGCTCATACCAGAACCAACAGATGCCATTGAACTTTCTTTACCCTCAGAATCATACCTGTCCATAAAAAATTATAGTTAAAAATCCCAGCTAAAAGGCAAGATAAGAGGGCAATAGCCTTCTGGCAATTACGTACCAGGATCTCAACTTCTTGCTTCTGGTAAATCTGGATTTATAAGCACAACACTTCTGCTCAGTGTTGACAAAGATACACCTAAAAACATGTAGAGCATACATAATGAGTTGAACCCCATTTCCCTTTCTTTCTAGAGAATACCAATAGTTGCAACTGAATTAAGCTTAGAACTAGTTTTACCTTGAAATTCCCCAACTTTAAGAGATTTAATTGCAACTATAGGTGATTTATCTGCAATATCCAGCAATTCCTGCCCCACACTTGTTGCAAGGTCATTCCACAAGGAGACCACAACTGTCTTTTTCCTGCAATTCAGGTATTCATTGTTTCAATATAACACACAAGACAAGAACATAAAAAATAGCAGTCAGCACCAAGCATAAACTCACGTCTCATCAGCAATAGTAATATCACGCTTTGGGATAGTATCATTGTTGCTCTTCCTCCGAATGCTCATTGTAGAGGAGACATTTTGAACAACACCAATGACATCTGAAATACGTAGCCATAAACATTCATTATGCATGAAAAGAAAATACAAAACCATTCAACACAAATGGTAAGAGTGTGATCTTACCCACAAGCTCCGTCCCATTGACATAAGGACCTAAACTATCAATTGGGACAAAATTGAATGTTGTTTCAGGAACAAAAGTTTCTTCATTGCTAGCCTCTTCTACTTCAGAATTCTCATTCAATGTCATTTCATAATCATTTTTCACCGTCTTAAACTGCTTATTAGCAAGTTTTAGAGTCCCCTTTGAAATGAAATAAACCTTCCCCAATTGAAACCTGTCATAGAATTTCTTTGCAGCTTCATTGAACATTGTTGCTTGTATTTGTGTGCCCTGAAACAAAATTCCAATAGCAAAGTATAACTAATATGATTTATTTAAATGGGAAATGTAACATTTTAAACAAAGATTTTTGTTTTAGGCTTACATCTTCATCTGTTAACTCTACATTGAAGACACAACCTTCTCCTCTTGCATTCTTATAGGTACGCATAATTCCTTTGCTCGTGACACGAACCTTTATGGTCCAACTACCTTGGTAAGGGTTCAATGACACCAGAGGGAAAACTCTTCGCGTCATTGACATCCGTGCAGCTGGGGCCATACTGAATTTCCAAAAGAGAGAGAGATTATTAGTGCACATACTTCACAAAACTAGAAGTATCAAATAGCACATGCTATTATATATCGCAAACAAAGATCACATACTTTTGGCGCTGTTCATGTACTATCTGAGCAGCTGATTTAGCAACCATTTCCTGCTTTGGCTTCAAAAAGAACCCAGGCACTTCACTTTTTACCTCACTCTTAATCTCAATTTCTTGCTTTGGCTTCAATACAATACCAGTTTCCTCACTCTTGACCTTGGATTTGACCTCCATTTCAAGCGGCGGAGAAACCACCTCACATTTTGTGACAATTAGATACCTGAGACAGCAAAAACAGTTTCAAAATCCACACATTAATTAGCAATTAGGCTTTGCAAAGACCAATAACTTAAAACAAGGCAATTCTTGTCAGAATCTATGCTTACTTCTCGGGCTTATTCGGAATGTCATTGAGAGTATAATCAAGAATGCGAATCAGACCCAGGTTCTGAATATTCCCAGACATGACCTCAGAACTCATGTTTGTTGGGAGAATTCCCCTTAGCTTCATCTTTCCATCGTTAGCCGTAAACCTACAAGCAAAAAAAATGAAAATTTCTTAAGCTCCAAGCAAATACAATTCACACACACACACACATATATATATACATGTACATATTCAATAGTAAATCTTTTGCTACCACCTTCCAATTGAACCATGGTTTTATCCAAACCCAATCAATTCACATTATTGTTCAATTTATTGACCCAAAAAAAAAAAAAAAACCCAAATGTTGTAACCTAAGTTTGACACTCAATTTGCTTAGTATTCATAGTAAATCTTTTGCTACCACCTACCAATTAAACCATAACTTGGCTTGACCCAAATCCAATCAATCTAAACTATCACACTATTGTTTATCGTATTGACCACACACCCCCCCCCCCCCCAAAAAAAAAAAAAACCCAAATGTTCAAACCTAAATTTGATGCTCAATTTGCTTTGTAAGGTAAGCTTATTGAGTAAAAAAAAAAAAAACAATCTGATTAGCCAAAATCAAACAAACAGTGAGAGAATCTTTTTGCAGGTTCAGATTATTTGACCCAAAATCATGCACAGTAAGAAAACCAGACAAGAACATTTGTTGTCAAACTGGTAATACTATTACTAATTAATTAAAAGAGGTTGGTTAAATCTGATAACATTTTTTTTTTTTTTTTATGTATTTGTTTTCATTACCAAAATGATAGAAAATATGGGAAAGAAGAGTTTTAAAAGAGTCTTACATAAAACGGTTACCGGAAGCACCGGTGGCCTTGAGATCGATGACCTGAACGACGATCTCAGGGACATCGGAGGAAGATTCTGGCGATGGGTTCGCCAGTATAGTCGAGATCGCATCTGGACTCACACACTTCGCCATTCTGATCTTGATGATTTTGGGGTTTCTTTTTTTCTTTTTTTTCTCTTTCTTTGTTTGATCGATCTGAAGAAGAAGAAGAAGAATAGAGAGAGGAGAAGAATAGAGATGGTCAGATAGGGAGAGAGAAGAATGAAGTTTTTGTAGCTGTCATTTTTGGCGGGAAAATATACATATATTCAATTTTGTTTTTTTACTCTTTTTTTTTTTTTCTTCTCTTGTCCCGCCGCTGTGTTTTCACTTTTCATTTTTCTACTTTTTTTTTTACGCGCCAAAGGTTTTTTCGGATTTTGGGGGGTTTTTGAAGTTTTTAAAGGTGGCGCCAATTGTATTTTTTCGCTGGCAGTGTTGGGGTTCCAGTTTTATCCTTTCTTTTCTTTATTGCCTTTGTGTTTTTGTGGGCCGTCCACGTCAGCATATGGGATATTTAAAATGGATTTTTTTTTTTTTTTTTTGATTGGTTGGGCCTATGTTTCAATTTACAACTTTGAATCTTGGGCATGGAAAACGAGTTGGGTTAGTTCGGTTACAAACTTAGAAGTAGTCTTAAATAGAGTGCGAGCAAGTTGGGATGGATTGGGTTGATCCGGTTATAGCCTTTTTACTTGACCAAATAAAAACAATAATAATTTGAAAATATTGTTTTTGTCTTCCTTTTAATACAAACTAATAAGTGGTCATCCTAAATAATAATAAAAAGTAAAATATTGTTATTGATCATAGGCTATTTTGTAGTGATATTTTGGGTTAAGTAATGTCTTGGAGTTTAGTGAAATAATATAATTAAGTGTGTGTTTACCTGTTAGTTTATTTCTCCAAAAAAAAAAAACTAATAATTGAGAAATTTTAATAAAGTATGTATTACCGCCATTCCAAATTGTTGGTCCTGTTTAGAACCCAACTTTTTAAGAGAACATTATTTTATTGTTTTGTCTTTTAATTAAAAAGATAGAAGTTTTCAAAATTACCTTTAAACAAAGTTCTCAACAAAAAAAATTTATTTGGACAATATTTTGGAACGTCCCAAAATGAAATACTGATAACGCCTTAAAATGTATACTTGTTATATATTAATGTTGGTGTTATCTCCTTATTACTATGCTTAATTTGTATAATTAAGTCATGATTTGCGTTAGTCCCTATTATTTATCTTTACATAATTTCTTAAATAAGATGTCATTCATTGTGTGTAATTTTCTACTTTCAGGAAATTATGTGAGAAAGATGAGTTTACAAGAATTTGTGAAAGAATGGAGGCCCAACTAAAATTAAGTGGAGCTAAAGAACCATACTTAAATGTCTAAGGAAGTGCAGCTGGAGTGCTTGGATCGTCTATCATGATTGGAAGTTTCAAATAAGGAAATAAATCAAAGAGGCAGAATTTGAAAAGGAAAAATCTAATCTGAGCACTAATCAGTATTTTGGGTGTATCTCTCTCCTAAAAAATCCAATTGACACAAGGCCAGATGGGTTGGAACCATGACTTAATTATCTACAACTTTTCAGTTTTGAGTTTTTCGAAATTCTCAATTTCACAAGTTACCACTTTAAACTTGGATGGAAATTAAAATAGTAAAAGTTTTATTTTCTTTGGACACTTTTATATTAGAGTTTTATAGGGAGGCTAAGAGAACGAATTTTGGGCAGAGAAAACTTGTATTTTTCCTTTCTCTAATGGCAACCTAAACTATTTTGTAGGGCTAGGGGTTATGTTTCTTCTATACGGTATGAATATTCAATGTGATTCTTTCTAAGATTTTATCAACAACATATTTGATTGTTCAATTAGATTTCTTTTGATGTATTAGTTCTTCCATACTTTCAATAAGTTCAATCATTTCTTATTGTTTAGATGAATTTCTAATAGTTTCAAATAGAAAATCAGATTTTAAAGTAAATGAGTTTTTTTGAAAAACTTTTCTAATCACATTATTAATCGAGGTTATCATGCATTCTTGAATTGTCTCAATCCAACCGAATCATAAGTTTTTAATTTTATAAGAACAATCAATTATGAAATAGATATTTTCTTAGATCACAAAGAATCTCATATCGATATAGGGAAACACCCCGATGCCCTAGTATTTACATTATTGATTTAAATCGGCTTTTATTAATATTCTTGTTAATAATCACCAAGCAAAAGTACTTTTCTTCTTCACCCAAATTGTTTTTTTAATTATATTGTCTTTAAATTTACCCTACTCCTTGTGGTTCGACCTTGGTACTCCGAGAATTATTTTGCTACGATCTCCTGCACTTGGGAGTGAGCAAGCAAATACATAACCAATAATTTGGAATGGAAGGAGTCTTTTTTTTCTTCTTCTTAAAAGCATGATCTTGTCTCTCTTGCATTTTGTATATAAATATGAAATATATATCATTATAGTAATTAATGGACATTTATTATGGGGGAAATTAACACTTTGCCTACCTATGATTTACCCGAAAAGCACTTTATCCACCTGAAGTTAGTTCTGTTTGTCTTCTGTTACCTACCTTTGTTAAAAAGGGTAAATTTGTATAAATCCTACCCTTTTATGTCTCTCTCTCCTCTCAAAACATTAAAAAAAAAAAAAAAAAAAAAAAAAAAAGAAGGTAAAGAGAAAAAAAAATCTAAATGCTAGGTTTTGTAGAAAATAAAACCTAACTTTTAGATCTTCTTTTCATCATATATCAACTCTTAGATCTTCTATTTTAAAACATTAAAAAAATGTTGGGTTTTTTTAACACTCTATTTGTTTCATTGGAAAATAAGGCTAATTTTATATAGGTTGTGTTCCTGTTTTTTTTTTTTTTTTGTGTGGAAAACAATCTCTTTTTCATGCGTTGCATCTCCTATAAAAATTATCTTCATCTGTAGCCGTAGGAAACATAATTATTTGGCGTCTTCTCTCTCTCATGATAAACTCTCTCACTTTTTCTCTCTTCCATTTTTCTTTTACTCTCCTCACACCCTCACTGTCACTAACTTTGGTCTCTCCTCTTCCCATAGATCTCTCTCTCCATTTGTCTCTCTTCTCTCTTTTCTCCATGTTTCTCTTCCCCTCCATAACACAAATTTTCATTAGTTTTTTTTTTCCCTCGCCAATCTGTCAATAGCTCCAACTTGCAAAGGAGAACAAATTTGTAGCAGTAATTATTTGGCGTAAATGCACTTTTAGTCCCTACATTTTGACGTTTTTCCATTTTAGTCCATACATTTTATTTTTACTACTTTTAGTCCCTAAACCAATTAATGTGTGTTATTTTCGTCCTTTCCGTTAGTCAACCGACGAAAATTGCTGAGGTGGCTACCGGAAGAATTAAAAAATTATAAAAAATGCCACGTCACCATGACACATCAGCATATAAATTTTAAAAAATAATTTATTAATTTTAATTAAATAATAAAATTAAAAATAGAATTAAAAACTAAAATTCACATTAATTAAGGTTGTTATTTCATATTCTTCATATTGTTCTTCATTTTACAACTTATTCTTCGTATCTTCCCAAATCAAACCCCTAGCAATCAAGAACTCAAACCCAGCACAAGAACACAAACCCAGCAACCCAAAAAGTCAAATCTAGATCACTAGGACATAAATGAAAACAAGAAAAAAAAACCCAAATTCAACACCTCAGAGATCATCAAACCCAGCACCATCAAATCTACCACAAATCAAGATCTTCTCATGTTCTTCCCCAAATTCTAACAAAATCAACAATGAATTCTCAACAAATCAAACCCATAAACCTAGTTAACAAAATACGAAAAAATTAAACAAAATATCTCAAAAATTAAACGAATTCAAAACACAAAAACAAAGAAATCTTCATCTCCAACATCAAGTCCCTCTCTGTCAATATCTTCTCCATTCTCTCTTTGTCCGACCTCAGCCTCTCCATCTTCTTCCTCATCGCGCTCAGCTCCTTCGCGAACGACGCGTCCAGAGATTCGATCTGAAGAATATGAAGGTAAATCTGAAAACCTCTGTTTCATATGTGTGTATACACTCTCTGATGCATGTTCACAAATCCTCACAAACATAGAACATGAGCACAAAAATCCCAATACCTTACCCTCTGTCATATCTGTGTTGATCACGAGCTCATGCGCCGCCACATGTGATCTCACGTGTCGCCACGGCCACTGTTCTTGGCAGATCCATGAAGCCTTTTTCCTCCACAATTCCACGCGCCGTCCTAGGTAGTAGATCAAGAAGTTGAGTTCTAGGTTCTAGAGAGAGATCAAATAAATATGAAGTGTTTGGCTTGGGTTTAGAGAGAGAAAGGATGAGAGGTTGGGAACCACCATCGTTGTGCTGGTGGCGGCTGGGCTTCACGACGGAGCTAGGAGGTTGTGCCTTGTTTAGATTGAATAGAGGGTGAGACTGATCCATATCGGAGATTTTGAGGTTGAGATAGTTGGTTCGGAGATGGAGAAGACCACCGTGGTGGTGGTGCTGGTGATCGGAGTGATGAGTTCAGAGTACTGGGCCATGGAGGTTTGGGTGAGAGAGAGAGAGAGAGAGAAGGCTCTGTAAAATGAAGAAAAAATTTGAAGAACATGAACTCAATTGAATTTTAGTTTTTAATTTTATTATTTAGTTTTTTTTTTTTGGTTGAGAAGGTTTATTATTTAGTTAAAATTAATAAATTATTTTTTAAAATTTATATGTTGATGTGTCATGGTGATGTGGCATTTTTTATAATTTTTTAATTCTTTCGGTAGCCACCTCAGCAATTTCCGTTAGTTGACTGATGGAAAGGATTAAAATAACATGCGTTAATTGGTTTAGGGACTAAAAGTTGTAAAAATAAAATATAGGGACTAAAATGAAAAAATGCCAAAATGTAGGGACTAAAAGTGCATTTACGCCTAATTATTACTTCCTCTACCAAAATCCCAATTCTTTGCTTTGAATTTCAAGCTTGATTTTCTTTTTTCTCTAATAAATTTTCGGTTTGATGGATTTTAGGCAGAAGTTTATTCTTTTTCGTACATAAATGTACCCAAAAAAAAAAAGATGAAAAATTTAAACATAATGCCTATAGGCTCTAAATTGCTTTTACATAGGACAATATTTACCATGGACTAATAACATTGTTATATAATGAATGATAATTGTTTAGGAGAATTGCATTTGTTGGCAGATGTTATGCAGTGATGATATATTATGCAAATATATTATGTAAATAAATAATTTAGAATAATATTGAAGACTTGTGGTTGACCACACTAGACAATTAGCGTACTAGCAAAAATAGTAGACAATTTAAAGTTTTTTTTTTTTAATACTTATTGAAGATGTATTCCTCTATCAATTTTATATATATAGACAAATGGTTGATATATGTGTGTGTGTGCACGCGCGCATGTGTGGGGTACATATATATGTACATTAGTGTCTATATATATGAGCAAGATGATTGGTAAAATTTATAAAAACTTGACAACTAATTAATTTTCATTGTATCTATTGTCAAAATTTTAGTATGAAAACCATATTCATTCTTGGTTTTTTATTGATATTGATTACATTAGTTGATTTACATAATACACATGTTTTAAATTATATAAGAAATATTAAAAATAATTGCATACTAAACACTAGAAAACATTCATAAGCTTGTTTTCAAGGTTGTTACAAAATACTGGAAAATGAGATAGTTTTCTAAAAAATACTCTTTGAAAAATGAACTATTTTCCAGAAAACGTTAATGCTGAAACAAACAGAGCGTTATTGTTTTGCCCATAAAGTGGGAAACCTTCAAATCCCAAGTGAGAAAATCTAAACACAAATGACACAATTAATAGGTGCAAATAAAACCTTTTAAATATGATAACAACATGCAATTAATACCAAGGGCATTGGTTGCTTCCTGGTACGTTATTTTGATTTTTTTTGGCTGAATTACATTAATATTTGCTCATTTCTCTTTTGCAGGTTCGAGTTGTCAAGGTGGTGCGAACACAAGGTACAAGCTCCCAATTATACGCATGTATGGGAGGAAGAGCAAAAAGAAGACGGCCCAACCTGTGGCCATATGAATGGAGTCTGTTAGTTATTGGGCTTGAGATTAAGCAAACCCGAGGATTTAATAATTAGGGTTTCTCTATGCATTTTATTGTTAGCTATTTAAGCAATTTTTCTGATTATTGTAAGATAATTTTGAGAATAATAAAAAAAATGTTTGTTTGTTTTACACTGGTGCTGACTCCATTTTTGCTTGGTACTGACTCCTAGGTTTTGTTTTGTTTTGTTGTTTACTTGTTCCATTGAAATAGTGTGGTTGTCCTACATCAATTTGGTATCAGAGCCCAACACGATCACCCCTTTCAGTAAGCAACCCAAATTCACCACTGACAACCCATAGCCATACTCACCATCAAAAAAGAAATCAACCACCAAACATGCCATTACTCAAATACTTACCCCATAAGATTTGCAAACCATAGCAACCCAATTTCTTACCTCACGAGATTTGCAAACCAGAACCTGAACCAATTCGTACCATATACCCCCTTTAGCCACACGAATTCTTCATCCCAGAGCCAACAGAGAAGTCAGTGACCCCTCCCAAGCTGGTGACCACCATCCGTGCCCGCCTCTGATTCCAGAATCCACAAACCACAACCCATAAAAACAAAAATAAAAAAAAAGGGAGAAAAAGAAGAGACCCACGCCAAGACTCATCGTCAACCTTGACCCACCATCGCTGAGATTAACGAAGTTGAGATTGCTGAACCACCACCACTACCAAGACCCGAGACAAGCTGCCACTAGTCCTCCATGTTTCACACCGCCGTTGTCTGTGCCTTCTTCATGCCGTAGTCAAGCATCGGTTCCCTACGCCGGCCGATGACTCTCATCTCAAAGACAGCCCTTTAAATTCTTTTGAGTTTTGTTTGTTTTGAGTTTCTATAGTTCTTTAAGTTATCGCGTTTGACTTTTGTATTTTGCTATTTTTATTTTTTTTTTTTAAAAGGAGAAGAAAGAAATTATTGTTGTTGTGACGGGCCATTGCATGTATTAGGCCCTTAAATTGTTCTCCACAGGTTCACTTTGTCCAAGTAAGATCCACTCACTTGAGGAGCCAAGCCCGTGACTGTTTAGTGCAATAAGTTGGCCACTGACCAGGGTACAACTCTTACTCTCTTTTGGTGAGTTTAATTTTGTCTCATTGAAAAATATTATCTTTATATTTTTTATATGCATATCTCACCATACTCCATTGGCCTACCCATTTTATACTCAAGTTAGCTGTTTTATTATTTGTGCTTTCTTTCAGTGCCCACTCTAAAATTCCAAAAAAAAAAAAAAAGACATAACCGAATTTCTTTGAAATATCTGATTCTCATTATTAATTGTGGAGCTTATTGGAATTTGACTTTTATCTCTCAATATTGTGAACACTGTCACTACTTGACTGCAATTTATTCCTTAAATTCTTTGATCTAGTCTCTACACGTACTCTTGCTTGCCCTTGATTTTATATTGAGAATTGGTTAATTGAATTTTTTTAGGAATCTCAATTGCATTCATAAATATAGTGTTGCATGCATCTACGTAGTGGTCGCATCATGTCAAACCCTAAACATCAATCCACTTCCGAGCCTAGGCCCTCCTTACAGCAAACCATAAAAGACCTAGCAAAAAGTGTCCATGCTTTACTGGATAGGGTAGATCGAGTTGAAGCATATCAAAGAGAGACTATTAACCATGAAAGAGATAACATGCTTAGGCCAAATAACCAAGGTTACTTTAATTGGGCTCCAAACTTTGAACATGATCACTATAATCACAATGGCCCTAAGGATTATGATGATAGGATGTTCAAGGAAAAGATAGAAGCACCCACCTTTGATGGTTGCCTAGACCCATGGGTTTTCACCAATTGGTTACGTCAGATGGATAAATTCTTTGACTATTACCATTGAGTTGAGAATAAGAAAGTGAAGTATGCCAGGATGAAATTAATTAGAAGAGCTGACCTTTTATGGGAGGACCTTGAGAAAACCCTTAGGACACGACGTGAGCCCCCCATTACTAATTGGCTTGAGATCAAGAATGCACTCTTGAGGAATGAGATCGCCTAAAACAAGACACTGCTCTTGTGGTTGAATAAATAGAGAAATTCAAGGAGTTCAAGAGGTGAATTTGAATAGTTGAGGAAGAGCTTGTCACACTCAATAGGTTCAAGAAAGGTTTAACTACTAACCTACTAGGCAAGATTATCACCCGAGGAGTCACTACCTTAGGAGAAGCATATGACCTTACTAGGAATTGTGAATTAGAATCCAAATCCATCTTTTGGTGACGTTCTAAGCTCGGAAGTATTCCTACCAGCCCTTAACCTTTTGGTAGCAAATCTAGATTTGCCTTACCCCTTGAGGTCAACCCCAATAGCCTTAAAGAGAAAATGTGTGATCAATGAGCCTTAAAGATTAGGCTCTCGCCTCCAATGCTTCAAGTGCAATGGGGTTGGACATATCGCAGCTAGATGTCCCTCTAGGACCTTTGTCATTCAAGAGGATGATGAAAAGGTAGAAGATGTTGAGGAGCTAGTGTATGATCTAAATGTTGAAGAAATCCAAGATGCTGAGGCAGAAGGAGAAGATGATCCTAGCTACCTTGCGTGCATTAGAGCCATCTCTCCCTAGGTTAATGATTCCAAGGGCGTCTTTAGTGTCCCTAGAATGAATGTGGTAAGGTGTGCTTTGGCAGAACAGATGGACATTGATGATTGGCGAAAAAGTGCCACCTTCCAAACTTACACTAAGTGTGGAGACAAAACTTGCAAGGTTATTGTAGACAGTAGGAGTTGCATTAATGCGGTGTTCTCTAATGTTGTTTCCCGCCTAAGCTTGAAATTGACCCCACACCCTAACCCATATAAAGTTTCTTAGGTGGATACTTCCTCCATAGCCATTAAAGAAAGATGTGTTGTCCCACTTCAATTCCTCACCTACAAGGCTGAAATATGGTGTGACATAATTCCCATGGATGTAGGGCATATTATCTTAGGTAGAGCTTGGTTTTATGATTTGGATGTCACCCTTCATGGGCGATCCAATTCTTGCTTATTTGTGTTTGAAGGTAAGAAGATTGTGCTTAATCCTTTGAAACTCAAGCCAATCAACATGAGTAAGAAGACAGAAGTACTAAAGGCGAAAGGCCTAAACATCATAAGCCCAAAGGCATTTGAAAGGATAGCAGTTCAAGAATCCATTGTGTTTGTCTTAGTTGCCAGGGAACTTCATGGAAAGACCCGTGAGGAGCAACCTGAAGAACTGAAGTTAGTGCTCCAAGAATTTAAGGATGTTTTCCCTGAGGAACTCCCCAATCATTTACTGCCCATGCGTGACATGCAACACGCCATAAATTTTGTGCTTGGAGTGACCTTACCTAACTTGCCTCACTCTAGAATGAGCCCTGCAGAGCATGCCAAGTTGCAAAGGCAAGTAGAAGAACTACTTAGGAAGGGTTTTGTTCATGAAAGCACGAGTCCTTGTGCAGTCCCTGCACTCTTAACTCCAAAGAAAGATGGAACTTGGAGGATGTGTGTTGATAGTCGTGCCATCAACAAGATCACTGTGAAATATCGTTTTTCCTATCCCTCGGTTGGATGACATGTTGGATATGATGGTTGGAGCAAAGATCTTCTCCAAGATAGATTTGAAAAGCGGCTATCATCAAATTAAGGTTCGTTTTGGTGATGAGTGGAAAACTACTTTCAAGACGAAGGATGGTTTATATGAGTGGATGGTCATGCCTTTTGGATTGTCTAATGCTCATAGTACCTTTATGAGAATGATGACTCAAGTGCTCAAGTCTTTTATGGGGAGATTATTGGTTGTGTACTTTGATGACATCCTCATCTATAGTAAGTCTAGGGAGTAACACTTAGACCACCTAACTCAAGTTTGTACTATCCTTAGGAATGAGAGTTTATATGGTAACCTCAAGAAGTGCTCTTTCTTTACTGATAAAGTCATCTTCCTAGGTTTCATAGTATCCTCTGAGGGAGTTTTTGCCAACCCCCAAAAGGTTTAAGCGATTGTGTATTGGCCCGAGCTCAAAAATATCCATGAAATTCGAAGCTTTCATAGGCTCACTTCCTTTTATCACCGATTCATCAAGGGATTTGTACCATTATGCCCCCATCACTGACTACATGAAACAAGGGGAGTGTGTTTGGACTAAAGTTGTTGCTAAGGCTTTCAATGAGGTAAAACAAAAGATGACTAAGGCACCTGTTATGCGTCTCCCTGATTTTATCAAGCCTTTTAAAGTGAAATGTGATGCCTCAGGTATTGGCATAGGGAGAGTACTTAGCCAAGGGCGCCATCTAATTGTTTATTTTAGTGAGAAATTGAATGATGCTAAACAAAAGTACTCCACATATGACAAAGAATTTTATGCCATTATTTGAGTTCTTTGACATTGGCGTCATTACCTGCTGTCTCGAGAATTTGTTATCTACTTTGATCATGAAGCTTTGCACTATCTCCATTCCCAAAAGAAGTTGAATTTTAGGCATGGAAGTTGGGTTGAATTTTTGCAATGCTACTCCTTTGTGGTGAAACAAAGGGCGGGAGTTGAGAATACGGCTACTGATGCACTAAGTTGAAGGGTGTCTTTGTTATTAGTCATGAGTGTTAGGCTTACTAGGTTTGAACGACTCAAGGATGACTATGAGTTATGCTTAGATTTTTGGGAGCTCTACACTAGCTTAAGTAATGCCTCACAACTAATCCTAGATGATTATACCATTCAAGATGGTCACTTGTTCAAGGTCAACAAATTATGTATTCCTCGGTCATTTTGGTCTAGATAAAACAATTGAGGAAGTGGAACGTCAATTCTATTAGCCTAGTCTTAAGAAGGGTGTTGCCAAGATAGTTGGTCAGTGTCGTATATGTCAACTAGTCAAACATCGCATGCAAAACATTGGCTTGTACACACCTTTACCTGTGCCAGATCGCCCTTGGCAGGATGTGAGTATGGACTTTGTGTTAGGTTTGCCCCGCACCTTTAGGATGCATGATTCTATTCTAGTAGTTGTTGATCACTTCTCTAAGATGACTCATTTCCTACCATTTCCTACTTTGATGAGATTGTCAAACTTTATGGCCTTCCTAAAACTATAGTGTCTGATGAGGATGATCGTTTCATGAGTTATTTTTGAAAGACCTTATGACATTTAGTAGGCACCAAATTGAAATTTTTCACGACATTTTATCCTAAAACTAATGGTCAAACTAAGGTGGTTAATCGTAGTTTAGGCAACCTCCTTCGGTGTCTAGTGGGTGAAGTAAATCGGAATTGGGATTCAATTTTTCCTACAGCCCAACTTGCATATAATAGCTCTATCAATAGGTCTATACGTGCTAATCCTTTTGAGGTTGTGCATGGATATACACCTAGGAAGCCCTTAGATCTTTTGCCCATGTCCTCACATGTTAGGATTTTTGAATCTGTTGAGGCATTTACACAACATATTCATGATTTGTATGATGAGATTCGCAAAAAAATTCAAGTAACAAATTCTCAATATAAAATTCATGTTGACTCTCATTGGTGTCATGTAGAGTTTCAGGTAGAGGATTATGTCATGATTCAGATTCGACCTGAACGGTTTTCCTTTGGGACCATTAAGAAATTGCAAGCTCGTAGTGCTAGGCCATTTAAGGTATTGAAATGAATGGGCCCAAATGCATATGTCATTGACCGTCCTCATGATTATAGTATTAGCTCCTCCTTTAATATTGAGGATCTAGTTGCTTATAAAAGCCCCACAGCTATTCCTGATACCCCTTTTGATGAGCCTTTACTTGATCCTATTGATGCCCCTATTCCTACCCCTTTACCCTTAAATCTGCCCTATGAACATAAAGACTCTATTGATGCTATTTTAGATGAGCAAATTGTTTCTAGTAGGGATAGAGGAGTTCACCGTTTCTTAGTTTGGTGGCGAGGGCGACCAAATTATGATTGCACATGGATTACTCGAGATGAGCTACATCGACTAAATCCTAACTTGCTAGAGTACTATCAGGGCTCTTCAGATTTCCACTTGATAGGGTCGAGTTCTTCTCATCCGTGGGGAGTTGGTGCGAACACAAGATATAAGCTCCCAATTATATGCATATATGGGAGGAAGAGCAAAAAGGAAACGGCCCAACTTGTGGCCTTATGGATGAAGCCTATTAATTATTAGGCTTGAGATTAAGCAAACTCGAGCATTTAATAATTAGGGTTTCTTTATGCATTTTATTGTTAGCTATTTAAGCACTTTTTCTAATTATTGTAAGATAGTTTTGAGAATAAAAAAAAAAAACGTGTGTTTCTTTTACACTGGTGTCGACTCCAATTTTTGCTTCGTGCTGACTCCAAGCAGCCCTTAGGTGCTGACTCTTAGGGTTTGTTTTGTTGTTTATTTGTTCCATTGAAATAATGTGGTTGTCCTACGTCACAAGGTGTGCTGAGGTTTGATTGTATTCATTCATTGTAAGTTCAAAGAGATCTTTCTGCCAATGTTATTAGATGTTGCAAAACTGAAGTAGGATTGCTTTTTATATATCCACTGTCATATACCATGTAGGTTAATTTATGACCAATTTAATTGGGGTAAATGGTATCAACTCCACCAAGTTACTATTTGGTCATAGTAATCTTATCACTTTTGTATGTTATTGTTTCCCCCACACTTCTCTCTCTCTCTCTCTCTCTCTCTCTCATGTATGAAGCTATTTAAATGAATCAAGTGATGAGTGGAAACTTTTGCAAATATTGTGTGTTTGTGTCTGGTTCTATAAATTCTGATCAAATGCACAACACCATAAGGTCCCCTCCAAAATTTTTATAGATATCGCTAAAAAAATGCATACATTAAAAATCCATATTGGACATGAGGTGGTTAAATACACTGTATTATGCCTAAGTTGGTACAAAGTACACAGTGTAGATGCTGCTTGAAACTAACCAGTTCTTCTCATTTCTGACTTTCTTATGGTGATATTGGAATTCTACTTTCTTCATTCCTTAATTAATAATATCTCATTGTATGACATTTTTTTTATGTATTAAAACAAAAGATCTAAAAGTTTAAACATGAAAAGAAGATCTAAAAGTTAGGTTTTAATTTTTACAAAGCCTAGTTTTTGGATCTTCTTTTCCCTTGTTTTTTTAGTTTTTTTTAAATTTTTTTTTATTTTTATGTTTTAAGAAGAGAGAAACATAAAAGAGTAACAAAAATATAAATTTATCTTTATTTTTAAATGAGGTGGGTAATGAGAGACAAACTGAGCTAACCTTAGGTGGTAAAGTGTCAGTTTTTAAACCATAGGTAGGTGAAGTGTTTTTCAAGCAAACCACATCTGAACAAAGTATAATTTCCTCTCTTTATTATAATTGTATTTGTATACAATAAATATGGAATTTGATTATTATGATAGATATTAATGAGTATTTATTATGACTGTATTTTATATGGAACTATTAAATATATAATTATGATCATTATTAATAGGTATTTATTATGGTTGTGTTTGTATATGAAATTTATTTTACTTATTTAAAGAAAATATAATAATCTAGTGCGTGTGAGACAGGGGGACTGCATACACTTGAGGGAATAGTCAGATGCTTGAAGAAGTCTAGACACTCTCATTTGTAACAAAAAAAAAAAGTTTAAATATATAATATAATTTAAACTCAATTGAAAATATATATTGGAATATTAACATGTAAAACTATGAGATCTTAAAAGCTTATATGACAAAATATCACAAGGTTAACTAAAAGTCAAATGTTTTCAATTTTATATATTTTATAAATTATAGATAATAGACCAAATAACAAAACTCAAAAATATAAATTCTTTTTTTATAAGAATAAAAAATACAATTTAATTAATATATAAATTCCTAATGATATCATCACCATAAACGAATGAAGAAAAAAAAATTAAATGTCATGGAACATAATTTTAATTAGATATAGTATATCGTCACTATAATCACTAAGTATCATGAACTAATCCTAAAAGTTGATTCAGCAGTGCAAGGACACGAAATTTGGCGGTCCAAACCCACTTAGAATAGTGAAGTTTGTACCACCCCACTAGGCCCAAACTAATAAATATTTGTTAATAGAGAGTGGATAAAACAAGTTGACCTTAGTTCGAAGATTCAAATACAAAGGGAATGAACCAAAGTTAAATTAAGTATATTGGTGGTTCTTTACAAGCTCGCTCGAGGACGATATTCTTATGCTAGGATATACACTGTTCTCTCTCTTTCTTTCATTCACTGATCTTGTTCTAATATCTTTTCCTTCATTTTTTTTAGGATCCCCTCATCTAGAAGTTCTCTTCCTTTATATACTCTTAACTTCTTACATCCTAGCCCTCCATCTGCGATCCTTTAGGCCCTCCATATGAAAATTGTCCCGTTAGATTTTTGTTGAAGGTGGTAGAAGGAGTTGCTTAGCAATGAATCTACTGTCCCGAGGTCATTTCCTTATCAATGCAGTCAATAAAGCTGTTGCCAGTCATTTAATGCGGAGGCAGTAGATGAGCTTTCATAGGAAACTTCTTTCAACTACATTGACTCTCTTTCTCAACGCCATTCTCTCCACTTGGACTTCTAGGACGTATTTTGTCTCTTTCCATCCTATCCTCGGGTGAGCCCACTCTTTGGGCTTAAAGTGCTTCCATTTGAAGAACGAATGATGGTCACAACAATTCTATTATTCCTTGGTCCTCTGGTCTCCACAAGTAGCAACTAAGAGAGAGCGCACCATTAAGAGAGATAAAAATACCATTTATAATTCTCTTTCCACCTAGAGAGAATATCCAACTTTGCATTTCACCTTCAGATAAAAATAATTCTAAAAAGCCAACATTTTTTTTTTTTTTTATAGTAAATGTCTTCTTTAAAATAAAGCCGGTTGGGTATGGGTTGACCTGACATTTCAATTGATTAAGTACTGATTGACCTAATTTTTCTCCATGTCAAGTCAAGTTAACAATTCTAGTCCAATTTTGCCAGGTCAAATCAACAACAAGAATAGTTGTGGTGAATTTTACAATAGTTTGTTGTGAAAATTTAATGCACAAATACTTGCCAAAACCTTTTTATTTTATTTTATAGGTTAGTTGATTTAAACATATAGCATTCATTCATTGTTAATATATCTTTATCATCAAGCAAAGACATTAATTGATTTTTTGTGTAAATATGATGCATAAATTTGATTTTCTTTTTACTCATTCCAAATGCTAGTATGGCTTGCCATATCAATATATCATTGCATAAAAGGAAAATTTCATCACACCCCCAATATTAACCCAACTCTTTCACAAATTCCAATTTTAAATTTGCTAAACCATTCATTTGAGTGTTGGGTTTAACATATGTAAAAAACTAACAATTTTCATCGCAAGTAGTAATCGGTTATTATGCCCAAAGGATATTGTCCAGTTTATAATGTGTCAACCCAAGAGGTGTCCATTAGCTTGGAATCAAACTAAATCATTATTTGTTCTTGCTTTTGGAATTTTGCCACACCGCACCACCGAGAGCAAATTATACACTGTGCGTGTCATCCTTTTATGTTAAATAAAAATTATGGGATCTTTGAACTTTGATACATGGTTGCTCAGTGATTTTTCATATATGGTTGCTCAGTGATAATTGCTTAAAAGTACAATATTATCTTAGTTTTGGTAAGCATTATCACATCTATTTTATGTTTATTTCCACATTTATGTGTAAATACAAGAGTTTGTAAGTTTTTTACAATATTTTCATTACATGAATTTTTCTATTGTAGGAGATTAAAACTAATTAATTATACATGCAGACATGTCTCTAAGAGAATCTAAGGGTCAATATCAATTGAGAAGTGGCATTTGATGAATTTAACAAGTCAAAGATGTGTGGAAATCTAATTTAAACTCAATTATATATATATATATATATATATATATAATATATATATATATATATATATATATATATATGTATGAATATTGACGTGTTTAATTGTGAGGCCTTAAAAGTTTATATGACAATATATCACGAGGTTAACAAATAGTCTAACATTTTCAGTTTTATATATTTTATAGATTATAGATAAGATACCAAATAACAAAATACTCAAAAATATAATTTATTTTGTTAGAAGAATTAAAATATAAATTTAATAATACATAAATTCCTAAATTTACACAATCCATAGTTCACTAATGATATCTTTTCTTTTCTTTTTTTATGAACAGTTCACTAATGATATCATCACCATATACAAACACACACACACACACACTAAATATTGTGAAACATAACTTTATTTAGATACATTGTACCCCCACTATAATCACTAAATATCAAACCATGCTAGCATTTGAAATAAGTAAAAATAAAATAAAATTTAGACATCATATTTACACAAAAATCAATGTCTTTGCTTGACAATAAAGATATATTCACAATAAAACGAATGCTATATGTATAAATCAACTTACCTATAATATAAACATATAACATTCATTTCATGGTTGATAGTAGCTTGAAAGTACAATATTATTTTAATTTTGGTAGTCATTATCACATCTATTTTGTGTTTATCCCACACTTACATGTAAATATAAGAGTTTGCAAGTTTCTCTAAAATATACTCATTACATGTATTTTTCTATTGTAGGAAATTAAAACTAATGAGTCAAGTATGCAGGCATGAAGCCAAGAGAATCCAAGGGTAAAGATCAATTGAGAAGGTTGTTTTGAAGAATTTAATGGGTCAAAGATATGTTGAAACAAAAAAGGAAAGAGAGAAATTGGTTTGAGCCAAAGATGGAAGAATCCTAGCATGGAAATATTTTGACCAATTTTGGTATTTTGGCCATATCTTCTTACTTCGATATTAGATTGACTTGGATTATTGCGGCCACAAAAAGATGACTTAAATATCTAAAACTTTGTAGTTTACCAAAACTTCAGAATCTACCATTTTCAATGCCAAAATTGACTTGAAAGTTAACCCACTATTGAAAAATGGGGATTTACGGTTTTGAATGTTATAAATATTAAAGGGATACAAGGGCAACCACGTTTTTAGCTACTGGAAAACCTTATTTTTATCAATTTTTGAGAGTTTTTATTTTCTATAGAAGCTTAAGAACCTAAGTTAGGGTAAGGGGTGAATCTCCAATATTGTTAGTTGTTTACTATTCAATCCAAGCATGTGTTTCATATTTTGATTATCGAAATCAATTATTCTCTTTTCATAATTGTTTTGTTAGATTGATGTTTAATTTCTAATTCTTTCATGAGTCTTGTAAGGAGTAAAAGGACCCAAGAGGGTATATGAGCCTTTGGGCTATGGCAAGAAAGGCCGACCTGCTCTTGAGTTAAGAATTTGTTAGTACTGCGGATCGGCCCATACGCTGAGGGTCCGAGGACCCATCCAAGGGTGATTTTCTCCTCGGACAGATACAAGAGAACTTGGGACTTCGTTATGAAGGTCAAGGCACAACTCCGTGAAGACTGGTGGTTAAAAGGGGGGAACCCTTGAATGTCCTAGAGGCACCGATATTTGAGAAACACCAAGGGCAAAGGCTGTCACCTCCACAATAAAGACTCTGCACCTACCTCCTTGGCCGCATTAATGGGGAAGTGACCCCTGAACAGTGGAGCGGAAACTTCTGGTCACTATTCAAAGGCACTAAGAAAAGAAATATCTAGGGGGGAAGGGGTTGGAGTAACACGTGGCAAAGGATCAGAAAGAGAAGTATTTAAGGGGGTACCTAGAACAGAGAAAGGGGGAGGATCTTTTGTAATCTGAAGAAAAAGAAAGAGAGCTCTCGGCTTACGTCCGAGGAGGTTTATTTGCAATAGTTGTTTGTTGTTTACGAGTGTTTGTAGCTCTTAGCTTGTTATCAAGTCCTCAATACTTCTAACCTGGGTTTCAAGCCTACACTCTACAAATTTTTATTGTTTAAGGCTCATTGGGCTTGAGCCCGTAGCTGTTTTTGGGTCCAGGTGCAATTGTGCACTTACAATTGGCGCCGTCTGTGGGAAACCTAGTCTAGAAGAAGTAGGGATACTATGGCAGGCTTAGGTTCTCACCATGCAGAATCACAGGGATCACAATTGTAGGATCATTTCGAACGTCTTGAACGTCGAAGGGATTGTGAGGGAAATGTCCATACAGAATACCCCGGGGCTAGCCATACTCATGGTGGGGGTAGCACTACCCACGAGGGTGGTTCTAAAGCCATGCAGAAGGAGATCAACCGTTTGAAGAGATAGCTACGCTACGCCAGACGTAGGTCTTCACCGTCCTCATCTAATCCTTCCTCGGAGGAGGTTAGGGGAGGTGGCTACAGCTCAAGGTCATGCTCACCCCCAGCGCAATGTCCTCCGGTGAGGAGGACGACCAGCCAGCTCGCAGACGCAAGAAGCTTCCTTCTAGGGGTTTAGGCAACGATGCTATAAGTAGGGCGTTGCACCAACTCTCCAAATCTCCGTTTTCACGGAGGATTGAGAAAGGGAGGCTTCCCAGGAGGTTTACCCAGCCCACCTTTACCATCTACAATGGCCGGATTGATCCGGTGGAGCACGTGAGTCACTTTAACCAGAGGATGGCGGTGCACTCTCACAACGAGACCTTGATGTGTAAAGTTTTCCCCTCTAGCTTGGGACCTGTGGCTATGAGGTGGTTCAACGGCCTTAAATCGGGGTCTATAGGTTCGTTTAGGGAGCTAACTAGGGCATTCACTTCGCGGTACATTACGTGTAGCAGAGTCCCTTGGCCATTGGACTCGCTGCTATCCATGACCATGAAGGAAGGGGAGACGCTGAAAGCATACTCCGACCGGTACTGGGAGATGTTTAATGAAATAGATGGTGACTTTGATGAGGTGGCGCTTAATACCTTTAAGGTAGGTCTTCCTACTGACCACGACCTGAGAAAGTCTTTGACCAAAAAGCCCGTCCGTAGCGTACGTCGCCTTATGGATCGTATTGATAAATACAAAAGGGTAGAGGAAGACCAGCAGCAAGGAAAGGGAAAAGAGAAGGTTATCCCGCAGGAGAGAAGGGATTTCAGTTCGGACAGATACCACAACAACAAGCCGATGAGAGATTATTTCGGGCAGTCCGGCTCGGCAGCACCTCAGGCCGTAAACACTGTGTTCCGAGAACCAGTGCATCAACTACTGGAGAAAGTTCGTAAGGAGCCCTTCTTCAGGTGGCCTAGTAAGATGGCAGGGGACCCTGCGAAGAGGAATCAAAACCTCTTTTGTCAGTACCATCAGGATGTGGGCCACACTACTGAGAACTATCGGACCCTTTGGAACCACTTGGAGCAGCTTGTCAGTGAAGGAAAATTGAAGCAGCACTTGTGTCAACCTACTGGGCAGGGCAGTAAAGCTGGCTCAAATAACCAGAGGAACAATCCATCTCGGCCAGCATTAGGAACAATTAATGTTATCTTCGCTGCACCTGGTAGGACCGGCTCAGGTCCCACTAGGGTGATGGCGGTTTCCCATTCTCAGGCCGAGGAGGCAGGCTGCAGGCTGAAGAGGTTGAAGGTAACTTTGCACGTCTTGGGATTCTCCGAGGAGGATAAGGCTGGTACCATTCAACCCCATGACGACGCTCTTGTGGTCACTCTTAGGATAGGGAATTATGACGTGAAGAGGGTGATGCTTGATCAGGGCAGCGGTGCAGATATCATGTACCCTGATTTATTCAAGGGGCTAAGGTTGAAGCTGGAGGATCTCACTCCTTATGATTCGCCACTTATAAGCTTTGAAGGAAAAATCGTTGTGCCAAAGGGACAGATTCGTTTGCCCGTGCAATCTGGTTCAGAAACGGTTGAGGTGGATTTTATTGTGGTTGACGCGTACTCCCCATATACAGCCATCCTTGCCAGGCCATGGCTGCATGCTCTGGGAGCTGTCTCCTCTACCTTGCATGTTAAGGTTAAGTTCCCCTTGGGGGAGTATGTGGAAGAGATCATCGGCAGTCAATCGGTGGCAAGGCAATGCATATCGGCTGCAGTGCTGCACCAGACAGAGGCCAAGTCTTCGGCTGTGATCGTCAAAGACTTATAGCAATTAGCGGCCCCTGGTGCACCTGGAGTGGTGACAGGAGAGGAGACACATTGTGAGGAGTTAGAGAAGTTTCCGGTAGCCGATGACCCAGAGAGGTTCTTCCAAGTCGGCATACTTTTGCCGCACCAAGAGAAGATGGAGTTGTTGAAATTTTTGAAAGACAACATCGATGTTTTCGCGTGGGATCCTTATGAGGCTCCAGGCGTAGATCCGAGCTTCATTTGTCATCATTTAAATGTCAACTCAGCCATTGTTCCGAGAAGGTAGCCACCTCGGCGTTCTTCCAAAGAACACTCCAAGGCTGTGAAGGAAGAGGTGCTCAAACTCAAGAGGGCCGAGGCTATCAAAGAAGTTTTCTACCCCAAATGGTTGGCGCATACGGTTGTGGTTAAAAAGAAGAATAGAACATGGAGGGTATGTGTGGACTTCATTGATTTGAACAAGGCCTGTCCCAAGGATTCGTTCCCAATGTCGCGTATTGATCAACTAGTGGATGCCACTGTCGGACATCTTCGGATGAGTTTTTTGGACGCCTTCCAGGGTTACCATCAGATTCCCTTGGCGTTGGAGAATTAAGAGAAGACTGCTTTCATTACTCCGACGGGGAATTACCGCTATAAGGTCATGCCATTTGGTTTGAAGAATGCTAGGGCTACCTACCAAAGGATGATGACCAGAATATTCAAATAGCAACTGGGGAAGACCATTGAAGTATATGTGGATGATATGGTGGTGAAGAGAAAAACAATACCTTCACATGTGAGAGACCTGGCTGACACCTTTCAGGTGTTAAGAGAGTACAAGCTGCGCCTTAACGCCTCAAAATGCTCTTTTGGCGTGGGGTCTGGAAAGTTTTTGGGATACATGTTTACTCATAGAGGCATAGAGGTAAACCCAGCGCAGGTTAAGGCTATTCAGGACTTGCAGCCTCCTCGGAACCCAAAAGAAATCCAGAAATTAACTAGAATGATTGCCGCATTGAACAGATTTATATCTCGGTCAGCTGATCGATGTCGTCCTTTCTTCCAGTTGTTGAACAAGTGGAAAGGGTTTCAATGGACCGAGGATTGCGTGTTAGCTTTCTTACAGCTTAAGCAATATCTTTCTCGGCCACCCATTCTGTCCCGCCCGGAGGCGCACGAGATTTTGTTTGCTTATTTGGTAGTGGCCATCCACGCGGTCAGCCTTGTCCTCATAAGGGATGATAACAGGGTGCAAAGACCGGTATACTATGTTAGTAAGTCTTTAAATGATGCCGAGGTGCGTTATCTACTCTTGGAGAAAGCACTTCTGGCCATAGTTCATGCCACGCGAAAGCTTCCTCATTATTTCCAGTCCCACACTGTGGTGGTTCTGACCCAATTGCCCCTCAAGGCAGTGCTACGTAGCGCCGACTACTCAGGCAGGGTGGCAAAGTGGGGGACCATCCTGGGGGCTTTTGACGTTAAATACAAGCCTCGCACCTCGGTGAAAGGCCAGGTCCTCACTGACTTAGTGGCAGAGTTTGCCGAACCATTGCTAGAAGAAACTCTGAAAGAGACACGCATGGATGAAAAATCAGTTGGTGTGATCACAGCTGCAGTACCTCCGACTTGGAAAGTGTATGTGGATGGGGCAGCTAATCAGAGAGGGTCAGGTGTTGGGCTTGTCCTGATGTCCCCTGAGGGAATTGTCTTAAAAAAATCTTTGAGATTGGCATTCTCGGCTACTAATAATGAGGCCGAGTATGAAGCAGTCTTGGTGGGCATGAAAATGGTACATAGGATGGGTGGAAAAGAAATCCATGTGTTCTCGGACTCTTAGTTGGTGGTCGGCCAAGTCACGGGGACCATGGAGGCTAGAGATCCAAGGGTGCAAGAATATTTGGCCCAGGTCAGGCGTCAGCAAATTGAATTTGACTCCTTCGTCTTAGCTCACATCTCTTGGAGTGGAAACACCCATGCAGACTCCTTAGCCACGCTGGTAACGTCTTTGGCTCAGGGCTTGCCCAGGGTTATCCTCGTCGAGGATTTGCTAGAACCCACTCTTACCGTTGTCAACGCAGCTCGCATCCATCTGATAAGGCCTGGACCTAGTTGGATGGACCCGGTCGTATCTTTTCTTAAGAATGATATCTTTCCTGAGGACAAATCTGAAGCTGATAAGATACGTCGAAAGGCGCCACGCTTCTGGTTGTTCGAGGATCAGAAACTGTATAAACGATCCTTTTCAGGACCGTACTTGTTGTGTGTGCACCCTGACTCACCAGAAGGGCTTCTGGAAGAACTGCATGAAGGGATTTGTGGCAGCCACATCGGGGGAAGATCCTTAGCCCACAGAGCTCTGACTCAGGGTTATTTGTGGCCCAATATGCAAAGGGAGGCTCAAGACTACGTCAGGAAATGTGATCAATGCCAGAGGTTCGCCCCTAATATTCATCAACCTGGAGGGGTTCTCAACCCCCTCTCCAGTCCTTGACCTTTCACACAGTGGGGATTGGACATAGTTGGGCCATTTTCGAGGGCAGTAGGTAACAAAAGATGGCTGCTCGTGGGGACGGATTACTTTACTAAATGGGTCGAGGCTGAGCCCTTAGCAAACATCAGAGACATTGATTCCAAGAAGTTTGTTTGGAAGAACATCGTCACTAGATTCGAAATACCACATACACTTATATCAGGCAATGACGTTCAATTTGACAGCAAGGCTTTTAGGAAGTATTGCGGTGATATGGGCATCATAAATAGATACTCCACCCCAGCCTATCCTTAGGGAAATGGGCAAGCCGAGGCCGTTAATAAGGTCATAGTCAGTGGGCTGAAGAAAAGGTTAGACGATGCGGATAGAAGAACTCCCACATGTCCTGTGGACGTATCGGACTACACCGCGCAGGTCCACGGGAGAAACACCATTCTCTATGACTTATGGAGCCGAGGCGGTGATACCCCTGGAATCTGGCTTTCCCACCCTGAAGACGAGTTCTTTTAGCCCGGAGAACAACGATGGACTCCTGGAGAAAGGTCTTGACTTACTTGAGGAACGACGCGAGGCAGCTATGGTCCAAATGGCTTATTATCAACAGAAGCTTAAGCGGGGATATGATGCCCACGTAAAGCTAAGGCCACTCGCACCTGGGGATCTTGTACTAAGAAAAGTTGTGGGCACTTCTAAGAATCCAATTTGGGGTAAGCTAGGACCAAACTGGGAAGGCCCCTATCGCATTGTTTCAGTAGCAGGCATAGGGTCGTATCGGCTAGCTGATCTAGATGAAAGAATTGTATCACGCCCATGGAATGTAAATAACCTGCGAAGGTATTATTATTAATAAAGTATGTTTTTGTTTGTACTCAGTTCAAGGTTACAAATACCTCAGGAGTTTCCAATTACTATTCTTAAGAATCAAACAGAAACTTGGTTAAGTGTAGTCCTTGGACCACAAACCTTGTGAAAATTGATATCTTGTCATTTGTTAAACAGAACCTTAGTTATGCCGGGTCCTCGGACCTCCTACTTTGGGAAAATTAACATTTGAAGTTACTATTCTTAAGAATCAAACAGAAACTTGGTTAAGTGTAGTCCTCGGACCACAAACCTTGTGAAAATTGATATCTTGTCATTTGTTAAACAGAACCTTAGTTATGCCGGGTCCTCGGACCTCCTACTTTGGGAAAATTAACATTGAAGTTACTATTCTTAAGAATCAAACAGAAACTTGGTTAAGTGTAGTCCTCGGACCACAAACCTTGTGAAAATTGATATCCTGTCATTTGTTAAACAGAACCTTAGTTATGCCGGGTTCTCGGACCTCATACTTTGGGAAAATTAACATTTGAAGTTACTATTTTTAAGAATCAAACCGAAACTTAGTTAAGTGTAGTCCTCGGACTACAAACCTTGTGGAAATTGATATCCTGTCATTTGTTAAACAGAACCTTAGTTATGCGGGGTCCTCGGACCTCCTACTTTGGGAAAATTAACATTTGAAGTTACTACTCTTAAGAATCAAACAGAAACTTGGTTAAGTGTAGTCCTCGGACCACAAACCTTGTGGAAATTGATATCCTGTAATTTGTTAAACAGAACCTTAGTTATGCTAGGTCCTCGGACCTCCTACTTTGGGAAAATTAACATTTGAAGTTACTACTCTTAAGAATCAAACAGAAACTTGGTTAAGTGTAGTCCTCGGACCACAAACCTTGTGGAAATTGATATCATGTCATTTGTTAAACAGAACCTTAGTTATGCAGAGTCCTCGGACCTCCTACTTTGGAAAAATTAACATTTGAAGTTACTACTCTTAAGAATCAAACAGAAACTTGGTTAAGTGTAGTCCTCGGACCACAAACCTTGTGGAAATTGATATCTTGTCATTGTTTAAATAGAACCTTAGTTATGCCGGGTCCTCGGACCTCCTACTTTGGGAAAATTAACATTTGAAGTTACTATTCTTAAGAATCAAACAGAAACTTGGTTAAGTGTAGTCCTTGGACCACAAACCTTGTGGAAATTGATATCTTGTCATTTGTTAACGTTTGAAATTACTATTCTTATTTTTATCACTTGTTTGTGGAAATCAGTATCTTACCATTCATTAATTTAGATCTCAATTTCCACATCTTTAAGTGTTATATAAGTTCTTGTAAGGAATGGTCTTCAGACCTTGCATCCTATTGAAAGCAATACGTCAGATTACAAAGTTGTAACCATCATGTGAGTTGCCTAACTACGGCATTGTTTAATATTTAAACTAAGTTATGTGGCTGTTTTGAAGTCATAGTTGTTTGATTGCAGGAGTTAGACTTATTTATGGTATTCTTCCTTTAACTAGTTGTTAGTGAAAACTTTCATGGCAAGTACAAAAAGAATAAAGTAAAATAAAGACAACATAAATGAAAGTTGAATAAACTGTTCTTCATTAATTATATACAAAAAAGGGGGATACAGAAAGTCCCTATACTAGGCCTTAAGCTAGGGAAGGAGGGTCTGGGAGGGAGCTGCTGCCAGCCTCAGTGCTTCTCAGCTCCAGCTCAAAGGTAGACAAGACTTGCTTCCCTTTGTCTGTTGAAGGAATGAGGGGCTCCACATTTTGAATTGGCTCCTCCTCGGCACCTCCACACTCTCCCTTCTTTTTATGGGAACCTTCAGGTTCTGTAGGATCAGGAACAAGTTCTGGCGCCACAGGAGGAAGGGCTGGAGAGGCAGCAACAGGAGGGTCTTCGATTTCCTGTATGTCTAGGGGGAGCCAAATGTTCTCGGGCTTCCTCAGCTCGGAAGCTTGAGGAACCCCAGCTGCATTCATGGCCTCTCCCCAGACCTACTGACAGTACTCTCGGCACAAGGCCGCAAAAGCCTCTGTCAGCTGTTCTTGCGTCCTAGTCACCCCCTCCTGATAGCTGGCCTTCTTCGCGGCCTCCAGTGTGTGCCTGTGGGCGCGAGACTCCTCCTTCGCCCGCGTAAGCTCCCTTTCCAAGTTAGAGTGCGCCTGTTGGACTTGGGCGAGCTGGTCATCCTTTTGGCGGAGAAGCTTACGCTGCCCCTCCACTTGGCTCTCCATCGTCTTCAGACTGGCCTTGTCACCATCTCTCTCTCTTTTCAAGTCGGCCAGCTGTGACGTGATCTTTCCGTTCTCTGCCAAGGCCTGGCTTAGGGACCTTTCTGCCTCTTGCCTTAGCTCTTGCTCCATCCCAGCGCGCTTCCAAGAGTCCTCCACGAACTTTTCGGCCGCGAAAACTTCTTGGATGGACTGCAAAAATGTTAGGAGGTTAAATACGGTAAAATATTTACAAATGAATATAAAGTACGATTGCGAGGTGGAACTTACCAGAGCTAAACCCCTTTTTAATGAGAGGAACAGCTGCGGGTGGCCCATCTTCTCCAAGGATTCCATATCCTTGGGTAGCAAAAGAGGACGCTCCAACACCTCGGCTAAGTGGTGGGCGTGGCCTTGTTGGACTGCCCTAATGCTGGAGTGGCAGGGGATTGGTGCGTTGTCTAGTCTCAAGTCAGGTGACCAGGTGGCTGGTGCTCGGCGAACCTCGGCCATGTCCCTGATCTCCCCGCTTTCGACTGAGCGGACGCGCCCCTTGCCCTTGTCCAGCTTCTGCTGCTGGGCCGGCGTTGGCAGTTGTCTTTGTTTCTTTGGCTTCTCGCCACCAGCCCCCTCGGCCTCCCCCTTCCTTTTCTTCTTTGGGTCTTCGGCTGGAAGATTGGGGTCGGCCAAAGGAGGAGGAGGTGGTGGTAAAGCCGGGGGAACTTGGGACCCCCTCGTTCCCTTCTTTGCCACACGTGCGCCTCTCGCAGCCATGAGGTCCTTCAGCTCGTCCATCTCTTCTTCAATGGAGCTGTCGTCCGGACGTGCTATCACTAGACCTTCGATCCCAGAGGCCTGGGCTTCTTCTTTTTCTTCCTCATCGGAAAGAACAACGAACGGGTTTCCGCGAGGTCGTGGGGAGTCCTCGAGATGGAACTTTTCTATCTCCTCGTCCAACGTGTTCGAAGAAGACACTTGCTCCTCTGGGACATCAATGGCCTGAGAGTGCACGGTGAGGGGGATTGCCGCTATGGGCTGTGTGTACAATACGGTGTGAGGGGCGTCAGGGAGGTCGTGGTCGGCCAAAAAGTGGGGTCTGGCTACGTTTATCCTCCTACGCCTTCGGTCACCCGCGATTATGGCGTTCTCTATCTCCTGGAAGTCCGAGGATATGGGATCGTACCCCAGAATCAGATGAGCCGCCCTAAGTTGTAAGTCTCCGCTGACGAACACCTCGGAGTTCAGTACTCGATTTAAATATGCAACGTTGCAGTGACTTAAGCGTGGGCGCACGTGTTGCTTATCTGCAAAGAAAGACATCAAAGTAAACAAACACGGTCAGATTCACAGAACATGTAATAAATTAACGTTAGACGTTTAAGTAAATGCAAATACACATTTTCTAGATGTTAGAGCAAGTTATGTGGTGGGAATATTAACCCTAGGGTGTCGCACCTGGATCCCCCCACTCCACTGGGTAGTGGGGGCCGTCGTGCCAGTTCCCAGAGACGATCAGGTAGTCATCCTTCATGCCTTTGTTGGATTTGGGCAGGCAGGAGATTAGCCTAACGACGCTAGAACGGGATTTAATGTAGTAACCTACCTTGGTAAGTTTATGGCACTCGTACATGAAAACAACGTCATGTCAAGTGAGGTTGAGACCCATTTGCTCGTTTAGAGCGTCGATGCTACCTAAAACTCTAAAAATGTTTGGGGCACATTGGTCGGGACACAACCGGTGGTTGCGGAGGTACTCCCTAGTTATGGGTCTCATTGGGAGGGTCATCCCACCTTCTACGAAGGCTACCATTGGGATGATAACCTCTCCAGTTTTCCTAGAACCGGCCACGGCTTCTGCCGGGCAGTATTCTAAACCTACGTCGCCGGGAATGTGATACTTGGCTCTAAAGCCTTCCATTCCAGCGGCGGTATCAATTAGACGCTTAAACTTTCCCATCAGAGAGGAACGAAACTCTAAGCTCTAAGAGGGAGAATGGTTACAAGGACAGCCGAGGACAAGATCCGAGGGGAAAAAGGTTAAGAAAAGAAGGAGCAAGAACTTACGAATTTCAAGTTGTGCGAATTTCCACGGATTTCTGCAGGTAAAGTATGATTACTAATGTTTTGATGGGATTAGCCTCTGGTGAAATAAATGAAGGCGCAGGTTCCCGCAGCATCACGATGTGCGGAAAGCGGCCTCGAAATTATATTTGTCCCGCCCAAATTTTCATGGAGTAACAAGGACCGTTGGATGCTCATCTCACCGTTGAACGTGGGGGACAAATTGTAACTTACGGTAATAAATGCGCGCGTTCTTTGAAAATAAAACCGCCAAGTGGCATCCTCTGGAACGCGAAACGGTTTCCACACGTGCAAATCATTCACAAAATGTGCGGAGTAAGTTCTCGTCGGATCAAAACCCTATTTTTCTCTTCGGATGTTGAAAAAATAGAGTTTTGAGGGGCTATTGTAGGGAGTAAAAGGACCTAAGAGGGTATATGAGCCTTTGGGCTATGGCAAGGAAGGCCGACCTGCTCTTGAGTTAAGAATTTGTTAGTACTGCGGATCGGCCCATACGCTGAGGGTCCGAGGACCCATCCGAGGGTGATTTTCTCCTCGGACAGATACAGGAGAACTTGGGACTTCGTTATGAAGGGCAAGGCACAACTCCGTGAAGACTGGTGGTTAAAAGGGGGGAACCCTTGAATGTCCTGGAGGCACCGATATTTGAGAAATACCAAGGGCAAAGGTTGTCACCTCCACAATAAAGACTCTGCACCTACCTCCCTGGCCGCATTAATGGGGAAGTGGCCCCTGAACAGTGGAGCGGAAACTTCTGGTCACTATTCAAAGGCACTAAGAAAAGAAATATCTAGGGGGGAGGGGGTTGGAGCAACACGTGGCAAAGGATCAGAAAAAGAAGTATTTAAGGGGGGTACCTAGAACAGAGAAAGGAGGAGGATCTTTTGTAATCTGAAGAAAAAGAAAGAGAAATAATAGAAAGAAAGCTCTCGGCTTACGTCCGAGGAGGTTTATTTGCAATAGTTATTTGTTGTTTACGAGTGTTTGTAGCTCTTAGCTTGTTATCAAGTCCTCAATACTTCTAACCTGGGTTTCAAACCCACACTCTACAAATTTTTATTGTTTAAGGCTCATTGGGCCTGAGCCCGTAGCTGTTTTTGGGTCCAGATGCAATTGTGTACTTACAAGTCTATTTTGGAATTTTCTTATTGTTATAATAGAGTTTTATACACTCTCTAAAAAAACGTGGTAATCTTGTTAGATATTACTTTTTCCATAAAATTGCCTCTAGGATATGCGGTGTTCTTGGGTTTTTATAGCAAAGTTATTATTTTATAAACTAAATTGTTGGAATAATTGATAAATATAATCGACCAAAGAGAGTTCTATTAATAAAGCTTATTTCAAATCTTCTATTTGAATAGTTTATATGTTTACTTACCCGATTGTGTATTAAATTGAATTGGTAGATGATGCTTAATAATATTAGTGGACAAAACCTAATGCCATGGTGATTTTAATTATAGAATTTTGCCAAACTTTCTTTATCATGGTTTCAATGATATTTTTCTATATATTATTGGTGCTCTTGATGTATTCTTGTTTTTTTTTCTCGGTGGAATGACAACCTTTTCTACACTACAATTTTTGTTACAAAATTGGACGACATCAATGGTGAATATATCTTTATCATTAAGCAAAGAAATTAATTGATTTTTTGTGTAAATATGATGCATAAATTTGATTTTCTTTTTACTTATTTCAAATGCCAGCATGGCTTGCCATATTATTTCTTAGAAGGAAAATTTCATCATACCCCCAATAATAACCAAAATCTTTCACAGATTCCAATTTTAAATTTGCTAAACTATTTATTTGAGTCTTTGGTTTGACATATCTAAAAAAACTAATAGTTTCCATTTCAAGTAGTAATCAGTTAGGTTTGAATCAACCAACTTATAAACTAGCAATTTCCAATTCAAGATATGTGGAAATATAGAAGGAAAGAGATAAATTCGTTCAAACCAGAGTTGGGAAAAAAAATCCTAATATGGAAATATTTTGACCAATTTTGGTATTTCATTATTTTGGTCATATTACTTTACTCTAATGTTAGATCGATCCAATTCTTGCGGCCACAGAAAGAGGACTTGAAGATTTAAAATTTGTAGTTTACCAAAACCTACTGTTTTCAAGGCCAAAACCTACTTGGAAGTTGACCCACCGTTAAAAAACAAGAATTGGCATTTTTATTTTCCTTTTTTGGAAGCATATGTTTTAGGGTTTTGGAGACTATAAATATTAAAATGATACAAGGCAACCACTTTTTTTGCTGTTGGTAAACCTTATTTTTGTCAATTCTTGAGAGTTTCTTATTTATATGGAAGTCTAAAAACTTAAGCTAGGGTTAGGCATGAATATCAATGTTGTAAGTTGTCCACTTACCAATCCAAACATGTTTTCCTCATTTTGATTATTGAAGCCAATTGATCTCTTTTCATAATCCTTTTGTTAGATTGATATTTAATTGCTAATTATTTCATAAGTCTATTCTTGAATGAATTTTCTTATTGTTAGAATAGGTTCTTGAGTTTTTTCTAGCAAAGTTATTATTTTCTATACTAAATTGTTGGAATAGTTGATGAATATAATCTTCTAAAGAGAGTTTTATTAATCAAGCTTATTTCTAAAGCTTCCAATCGGATAGTTTATGTGTTTACTAATTTGATTGCGTACTAAAATTGGATTGGTAATAGATACTTAGCAATATTTGTGAACAAACCTTAATGATTTTAATTATTGAATATTACCAAACTTTATTTGTGCTAGTTTCAATCATATTTTTCTAAAATTATTGGTGCTTTTGATGTGTTTTTGTTTTCCTTTTCTCGGTGGAACGATAACCTTAGGCCTTAGCTACGTGCACTATAATTTTCGTTTCAAAATTCGATGACATCATTGAGTTTTAGAAACAACAATTCAGGATGGACAATGGTTATGGGAACATGTATTTAAGCAATGGCCGTGGTTGTCATTGTTGTCATCATTATGAGTGGATGGCAAAGCACCTTAATTGTGTCAACTTGAGAAGGCTATGAGGCTTTGCTATTTTACATCTAGCCACAACTCCCCCCTAGAAGTTAATATTGGATGGTAAATCCTTAACAATCTTGAATACAAAGCTTTCAAAGCCAAATTCAGACAAAGGCACACAAATGGAAACTAGGAAGAAAATAATCCACGATTATCGAATTATATAATTCTAATTACAAATTTAATAAAACGAGAACATGATTATAATTTATCTGATGAATGATCCCAATATTCAACAAGGTTTCAGTATGCATAAATCTTCTAATTATCCTTGCCCCATCAATGTAACTGATAAAAGAGATGAGAAAACAGAAGACATAAATGAACCATGGACACTAATTTCACTATTATCAATCTAATGATCTGAAGAACATGGAAAAGAAAGTACAACAAACAACAACAGAAGCTGTATTCAGAAATCCAAATCCACCATTAGACAAATATTTGGCTGGAGATTCCTTGACCATTGCTTCAATTGATTCCTCCTGGTTCACCTAGTACTTAGACAAACTGACCTCACGTATGACACGATAAGAGAATGTATCTGAATCCCCATATAGGAGTTATAGATTCTGCCATGTAAACTAATCAATAAGAAGAAAGCAATTGTAAGGCTACACCCCACTCCAAAAAAATAAAAATAAACCGCATTTTTTAACACAACTTATAGTGTTTGAAACTATGCAACTATACTGAACAGATATACAAGCTTGTGACAGAGTTAAATAACTGAGTGTCCTTAAGATCAGATTGAGCAACAAGAGAAGCATGAGAACCATCTGTTTTGAGCATTTGGGAGAGCCTTAGATGTCTCAGCTGCACTCGATGTTTCTTTGGGAGTTTGTGGCTGTGATCCTGATTCTTGGTATTTCCCATGTGTGCCTACCTTCGGAGAACAACCTTTATCCACATCCCCTGACAATCTTTATATAAGAAGAAGAATTCAGCTATTAATTCAATAAGCAAGATGGATTCACAATCTTAAAGACCCAAAAAAGCTTATAAATTTACCAAAAGTGACATGTCAGGTAGTTTTAACATAAGCAAAGCACCCATGCAGTTATTTTTGCATAAAACTATAAGATTTTGTGTGTGTGGCTAATGGAGGCTGAGAATTGAGAGTGAAGTAGCTTACATTGGAAAAGCAAAAGATTTTGCACCCCCATCTGAACGATGAGAGAGTCTAGGTGAATGAGATGCGTCCTCAATAAGAGACCGACTTTCTTTACGAGAATGTGCCTCATTTTCCGTTATAATCTCCCTCATTGTTTTGGCAGCTTTTGTTTCAGTAATTCCTGAAACCTCTTCCAAAGTAGCCTTTTTGGGGCTGTTTTCAGTTGATTTATTGGTTGGAGTCTGGTTATTTGAGATGTCCATTAACGGACCAGTCATGACTAATTCACCAGATTTAACAAGCCAGTTGAATTGTTCTTTTGTGAAACTCATGTTCCCCGTGTGAATGCTGAACAAAGATTCATTAGAATTGGTACTCCATTCTAGTGGAGCTGTAGATTTAGTTCTAGCAAACACATAAGATGGAATCCTGTATTGAGAGGAAGCATGATCACTAGGTCGCTCCATCACCTGCACTGGAAGAAATAGTGTTGATGACTTATTGGTTAAGCCCAATTCAGTGCTTCGGCCAGACACTGCTTGTGTAGTTGGCTGCCCTGCTGATCCATGACTAGATTGTTCTTGATTGGGCATAGAGCTAGCTGGAATATCCTTGTCGTTATGATTTGAAGCTAATTGAGTGTCCTTGGAAAGACTCGGGGGACCTACAGTGCTTGCAGGGGACTCACCAGTTGCTTTTGCACTGATTTCGAAGGGATCTTCAGTTGATAATTCAGAGGATGAGGATGACATTGATAATGATAATGATAATAAAGGCTCTAGCTGTTTGGTTGGGGTAGAGAGATCAACTTCACCTATGGCGGTACTAGGATGCATCCCCAGATCACTGTTTGTACTACTCCCATTTTCTGGTTCCATAGCCAATATTGCCTGATTTGATGATTCAGATGCAGATGATGATGATGATGATGAGCGACTTGAGCTTTTTCTAGGAAAGGAATCTGCTTTACCAAGGGATCTAGCTGAACATGGCATCAAATCACTATCAACTTTGCTCCAATGCCCAGGTTCCACAGCTAATAATGTTTGTTTAGAGTCTAGCTCCAAAGGTCCTATGCCATTGTTCTGAATGAGTTCGGGGGTGCGAGTAGTGTCTACAGGTAACATACTGACTGTATTTGCATCTAGTTCCAAGAGGTCATCCAATGAAGTTTCAGAAGCAAAGGATGATGATGATGAGTAGACTAACGCTTTGCCAGGGATAGAATGATCACCTTCATGAAAAATGGAGGTAGGTTGCATCCCCAAATCTCTAATATTTCCACCTTCATCTCCAGATTTCATGATATAAAATGTCTGATTAATTGATTTAGGCTTCAAAGGTCCTCAATCATCCAAAATCATTGGAGCTCGTGCTGTGAAAACAATAGGAAAAAGGGGTGATGAAAAAGTTGCACATTTTCAATTCAAATTTATGCAGATTAATAGAGTAAACTACTAATTGGTTAAAGTTTTGATAAGTAATAAACCAAGGACTGCCTGAAATTTTTTGCAATCAACAAAGACCCAACAAGAAGCATGTAGATAAAATTATTTTTCCACATGGCACATAGATAACAAACATACATCCATACATATTCATAAATGCATGATGCACATATTCCTATCTCACTTGAATTCGCATACGCATGTGCAGATAAAATGGTGGGATTCTTCTTATTTTCCCCACAATTTGTTTCACGTTTTGCATTACCTTGATGTTTCATGTTGTCAACAGAATTTTCTTTTTTTGGGTGTGGAACCATGAAACAGTTACTGTGTTATCCAAAATTGATCATAATGGATTATAGGTTCTCTCTGCCCACATTAAAGCCTCAGCCTAAGTAAGGTCTCTTACTTTGCATACAATTGAAAAATTGCAGGGTCTCAGGAATAAATTTATTCATATTTTTGGAAGTAAACACAATTCTCTGATCTCATAAAAGTGAAAGAATTCACATGTTTATTTGATTTATTAAAACTGACACATGAATAAACTTCAAGCTATGGCTTATATATACAGATTTCACAATAAGAGTATTCCAAGAATATTAAAAGTCTGAAGTAAAATTAATGAAACCAAACATTAAAAAAAAACAATCAACATGATGCTTCATTGACATGTAAGGTATCATGGAAAGAAAGAATGAATAGAAATAGAGAGTTACACACATGTTTTAGTGGAAGAACTTAGCAAGAAGCCTCAAAGTTCCAAAGAGACTGCTGGTTCCAGCCAACTAGCCCAGATGGCTTGGTAATCAGCAGCCCCGTTGTTAATCTTCTTGCTAATCTTTGAAGGGTAGGAGATGAAACTTAAGAAAATGAAAATGGCAGAGAGAGAGAGAGAGAGAGAGAGAGAGTTTGGGAAGATGGAGGGAGATGAAACAAAGAGATTGGAATGAATGGCGTTGCATGGATATAGGTGTTTGTTTGTCTATGTAGTTTCCTTAAAATAACGGTTTGTTTGTCTGTTTGTATGTTTGCGGCGCCTAACCACTTAACTAACTTTTGCAGCAAATCTTAGGTGTAGCTATTATTAGTGGATAAAAAAGTGATGTTAGTAATGATTAATATTAAAACTTGTAAAACTTGTCATTCAATACTTCTTGTGAAAATATTATAGACGCAACATTACTCTTTTTTCAATCTCAGCATGGTTTATGTGGTGACAGGTTGTATTATAGTTGTAAGTGAGGGCTAAGAGCAAATTCAGTAAAGAAAATGCAACACCAACAAACTATTTTACAAATATAAGAAGCCAAAAAGCAATGTCAAAAGTGAGCCATATGATTGATGCGGTGACAGGTTGTGCTATAGTTGTAAGTGAGGGTTAAGAGCAAATTTGTTGAGGAAAATACTACTACAACAAACTATTTTACAAAAAAAGAAAGTGAAAAAGTGATGTCAATAGTGGACTCATACGAGAACTAATAAGAATTTGTCATAATAACAGTTTGTAAAAATATTGTAAAATAATTTGTTTTGTAACATTATTTGTTCGGTAGAGTACTACTCATTTGGGATCCCAATATTGGATTTGGTTGGGAAATGAAGGCAAAACTATTGGGCGAGTAATGAGTGAAATCCAAATTACCAAATAATTTGTGCAATCATTTTTCATTTTGGGTTGGGTTTAAGTTACACTTGATGTAAATCTAAACAATATTACATCACTCAATAATTTGTTATAAAATTCATATTTTGAAAATCTCACCGTTACAGTACATGTTTTTATATGTTTTAACATTCTTGCCAATTTTCATGTCAATTGAATGTTATTTACTATTCAATTTATAAACTCATATTTTATGCATTATTTTAAATTACAAAAATTTAAATTTAAATAATTGATTGATGACATGACTATTAATTTTTTATTACCATGAAAATTTTCAAGCATAGAGAATATACGAAAATAATGTATTCTAACGGTGGATTTGTCAAAATTCATATCTAATTAAAAAATATTGAGTGATGTAACATTACTTAGAATTATATAGGTGAAACTTGAATCCTCTCATTTTATAGATTTTACCTCCTCCTTCTTCTTCTTCTTCTTCTTCTCTTTTTTTTTTTGTGCAGATATGAAAAGCCCAATATTGCAAGCCCAAATAATATGTTTTCATATACAGGACAAAAGTTTAAAACTCAGCGTTTGGAGAAATACTGAACTATAGCACAGGTTAAAAAACCCACCATTTGTATGGTAATAAATTGAGAGTGCGAGAGAGAGACAGGGAAACAACAGTTCATAAATGGGTTTTTTCTTTGATTTTGAATTGGTGGAGTATAGCTCTCTGCTTTCTTTAAGGTTAGCCTCCCACCTCTTCAATTAGTTGTGGTTTTTGTTTTTTAAGAATTCAGTTACTATGATAATTACTATGATTAAACCTGTTGATTGTTCAATAAAATATTTCTCTACTTATCAAAAAAAAAAAAAAAAAAAACTAAACTAACAGTTCCATTGCTAGTTGTTATTCATTGTTTGTAGTTTTAAGTTTCCATTCCAAACTCCAAAGTTTTGAAAACTGGAATGAATTCCAGAACTCTGAAATTGAGACTTGTAATTAACTTTGAATATAAGTGCATGCTCTATTTTCTGCAATGAAGGACAAGCGATAGATGTTACTTTAGTATCTCATTTGTTTGTAAATTTCTTTTAGTGTTAATCTTTAGGCTTTGTCTTTTATAAATGTACTTTCAAAGCTGTTTGGGACTTCATATCTGGGTCAGCAAAACCTTGGATCCAACCCTGGTAGTTTGTCTGTGTGTGTATATATGTATATTAATTTGATACTTACAACAATGGGTAGGGGAGATTTGAACCTTGAGCATCTCCATTGGAAACACCATGAGGTGTGTGTTGAGGCACACGCACGCACATACTTGGTGTGCCTCGAACCCACCCTTCAGTGTGTTCTTACAGAGGATGGAGGTGCCATTTAAGCTAGAGATCAATATTGTCTATAGATAGTTTATGTCATCCTTTTGCGCCTATAGGTGTGAATGAAAAGAGGTGTGGTGCTTTGTCTCATCCCATTGCCATAGCCGTATGTCTTTAAGGCGTGATTCTAACACATAACCGGGATTTTAGGCCTTAACGCATATTAAATATAACTTTTATGTCATGAAGGATGAAGGTCTTCCTTGTTGTCCTTCTCATAATGATTAGCTTTTAGAAGAAGAACTCATGTTCCATCATTATTCAAGCTTTAGATTCTCTTTTGTCTTTTTGTCTTGTTGGGTGCTTAGGCATTTCTAATTGATACGCCTTTTATCCTTCTAATTTTCTTCCTGGTAATGATACTGATTTCAGAATCTAATCTTTATCTAGACTTACCAGTGGATGACAGTACCATGTGCATGTTATGTCATTCTATCCACTCATAATAACTGTTTACAAAAATGTTTGATGGTGTGATATCTCTTTTTGTGGGTCAACATCATAATTGAGTCTTGACAGCCTTACATCTTCTGTATCGTGCCTTTTTGAAGGTCTACCTTAATTGTGAACTCTACTCTGTGTCTTTGGTTAACTTTATGGTCATGCTGGAAGTGCTATGGCTTTGAAGTCTATACTTTTTGGATGGTGAGGATAAGCACCTATTGCATGGTCTCAGTTTCTATTGGGTTGCAATAACAAGGTCCACATTTGAGTACTTAAAAATTCAACCAAAATGTTGAGTATTGAACATTGTAAGTTACATCTTTATTTTTGGAAGATAGTTAAGTAGATGATAGGATTTGTTGAGGCTCATCATATCCTACGCGCCCCACACCCCCCACCAGCATGTACTCATGCTCTCTTCTGAATTGAAAAGGGGAGAAGAACATCATTTATGATCCAACATAATGAAGACCCAACTTAGGATTTCTCTTCTTTGCGCATGCTTTTAATCAACATTTTGTTGTAGGGGCTTGCAGAATGGATTCTGAATTTCATGTTTAAGAAAGATAGCTCTCTTACATCTTAGTTTTTTGCCAAGGGTGTTTTTCTTATCCTAAGAGTAATCCTTTTAAATTTCTCTCGCACAAAGCATGGACCTGTTCCAATCTTGTTGAAACTTATATCTTATCTTTGTGGAGTAATTGTTATTGAGTTATTTGTACTCATGTAAATCCAATAGCTTTTCAGGTAAGGGGTGGTTGTAAAATTGTGCCGAGTATCTTCATCAACAGTTGCTTAAGAATGAACCATGTGCAACTGGAGATATCGGGATATTTTTGTTCAGAATGCTTTTTTTCAGGTTAAATAATATAATTTTTAGAGCTCTAAGTTCCTTTTCATCATTTCCCAGTGATTATCATGGCCACATATATAAGAATATCTTTTTATCTTTTATTTCCTCATTCTTTTCTGTTTTTATGGCGTTGCTTTTGTCTCTTTTGGGTTATTTCTCATTCAGGTTTCAAAATTTTGTACAAATAGTTTTGCATTTACTCTCTCTGTTGAAAAAGAGCCCTTAGTCTAATCTTTACTCTGTTTACTTGCTAAGGAAAACAGAATAATAAAAAAAGGAGAAATAAAAATCAAAACTTTAATTATGAGTTTTTTTTTTTGGGTTGATGGGTCTCATTTTTTGTAAAGTTTAAAGAACTGGATGTGGGCTGGGTTGCTTTTTCGAAAGCCTATTTATTTTAAAAAATAACTAAGAAAGAAGTTTATAGTTAAATATCTTTTCCTATTGTTATGGAAGTTTAAGCTTTCTTCTTGTTTGAAGATGATAACTTCGCTCCTACGGCAATAATTTATATTGATTTTTTATTGTCAACGGTAGATTTCTGAAGATTGTGTCATTGTCTAGTCATAGAAAATTTTAATTAAAATTTAACAGGTTTGATATTCCTTCATCAAAATAATCAGCAAAGAATAAAAAAAGACATAAAAACACTCTTTGAAAACACTTTTATATATAAAAAAAAGGAATAAAGAACAAGAAAGAAGTGAAATTATCACATTGATGTAAATAAAATAAAATAAAATTTCTGGGATGTTCTAATTCTTGCAATTGGTACCTCTTCACTTACTTTGCTTTTTTTTCTTATACGATTTACTACAAATTTGATCCTGATGTTATTGTCATTCTGATTCATGGTGTTGTTGGGTGTTTTTCATATGATGCATTGTTGTTATTTTGTTGTAAGATCTTGGTATGAACCTAGCGTTAGGGTTTCAAATTTTATTCATAATGAATATTCTTGGCGTCCAGTACTAATTAGCAATGGTATGTTCCGTGGTTACTGTGTAGAACCGTTGGCTGACATCCATAGTTGTCCCATCTTTGCATATCTTTTAAAGAGAAAGAGAACCAAGTGTCTGGAATGCAACTTAGGAGCTATTTAGAGGTATATTATGCTTTTAGGCACCCCTATACTAAAAAAATGAGTTTGTTTGGTTTACAATTAGTTTTGGGTTTTGTAATTGATCTTAACCATCAAATATTTTAGTATGTTTTGGATATGATTTTATTGGAATGAATTTGGATTTTAAACTAATCTGTTGATATCCTTATACTAGATAAAAAAATAAAAATAGTTATGTTTGCTTTGATGATATGTGTTTGAGGATGCTTGAGTTATTTGTGGGTATAGTGGAGGTTCTGGATCATTAATCTGGTGTGAAAGGCCTTGTAGATCTATGTGAGTGTTGTTAATATTGCTGATTTTCATAGCATGTTGACTTGCTACTGGCTTTGTCATATATTTCTATTCGTATCATTTCCCTTTGCACCTTCTTTTTTGTGTTTTTTCAATAGCTATTTCTGGTCAATGAAATAGCTCCATTAAAATTGTTAAAGAGTTTAATTCAGTCTAAAAGTTTACTCCACCCAAATGGTTCAGACTAAGGGTCCGTTCGGTTGGAGGAGTAGAAAAGTGGGAGGATGGAAAATTGTGGGAGGATGAAAAATATTTTAGTTTTCCCTCTTGTGTGTATAGTTGGAGGGGTGGAAAAGTAGGAGAGTGGAAAGCTCTTTTGTTCGGTTGGAGAGAAAAATGAAAGGATGGAAAATGTAATTTATATAAATTGACTATTATACCCTTGTTACATAATATGTAAGAAATAGATTTATTTGTACTCATTACATAATATAAAATTTATCACATCATATATATAAATTTATATTATTATAATGTAAAAATTAGATTAAGTCACGTTAAAAAGAGAGAGAGAGAGAACGTTTGTTGAAAAAAAAAAAGAGAACGTTCAGGTCCTGAACGTTGACCAAAAAAAAAAAAAAAAGACTGTTTAGGTCCTGAACGTTGAAAAAAAAAAAAAAAAGTTGGGGAGAGGACCACTTTTCTCCCCAATGTATTCGTCCCAATTTGGGAGGAAAATATATGTGGGCCCGGGAGGAAAATTTTCCTTCCGGATTTTCCATCCTTCCTATTTTTTCTCTTCAAACAAACAGTGAAAAATACTATTTTCCACGTTATTTTCCTCCCTTTGTTTTCCATCCTCCCTATTTTCACTTAAAACGGACGGGGCCTAAAACTTGGCTGAGCATAGTTGAAATATATATATATATATATATATATATATATATATATATGTTCGTTTGGAAATAACTTATAGTTTTTTGCTAAAAACTTTTTGCTGAAAGTGTGTTAAAGTATACTTATACCTTAAAAAGTCTGAAAAAGTGATAAAAAGTGAGAAAAAGTGAAGTTTTAAAAAACTGTACATAAAAAGTTAAAAGCTAAAAGCTAAAGCTGATGGTAAATAGGCTCATAGATACTCAAATTGTTGGTAGCAATAGAGCAACAGTCAACATTAAGAGAGACTGAAGTTGCAACCTTTTTTGTTTTCTTGAGTTAAACTTAGATTTGTTGCACAAATAGTTCTAAATCACCTGGAAATGCACATTTCAAAACGTCCAAACAACTTGATATAGACTTGTCTTAGTTTACTTTCTTCTGAACTTTGATTACTTCTTTTTCCTTTTTGTTTCATTTTCTATTTCATAATCACTGTTAGGAGAATCGCTGATGAAAAGAAGAGAAATAGGATGATGCATGGCTTCTATCTTTTATTTTTTTGGTAAGTTTATAATATGAGACTTGTTTCTTGCTATGCTTGCAAGTTTGGAGATTAAGCATTATGAAATTATGTCTTCAGTTAAGTCTAAACTATATGGTGTATGTTTTGCGGTGCTGTCTCTTATCTCCTTTTCTCATTCTACTTTGCTCTTAGACAGGAAAATTAAATCAGTGATAATGAATCAAGTTGAACACTTTTTTTTAGGATAAAAAGGTTCCCCTAGAGAGAAATCTCTATCATCAATTATCTAGGCTTTTAATGGGGAATTGAAGCACAAAGAAGTAAAAGTAAGCATGTTTTAACTTGACTTTGCTTTTGTTCTCGGTCTGCTTCACGAACTTGTTAGGTGACTAAATTGCATATGGGTTAGAGAGAAATAATATGTTGGTAAACTCAAGAGCGTATTTTTTAACAGCGTTAGCCTCCCACCTCTAGAATTTTCATAAGGCTTCTTCCAGCTAAACAATCGATGCTCCATCTTCTCTAAAATAGGATTCCACGCAGATTCTACCTTCTAGGAGGCGCCAAAATGTATCCCCATATAGATCATCAGCAAACTCCCAATTTTACAACATAGAATGTCTGCTAGCTCTGCCACGATAACTACATTGTCTATTGGGACCACTTCACTCTTACCTAGATTTTCTTTCAACCCTGTAACAACTTCAAATTAAGTCAACACTATTCTTTGGCGCATATATATGATAATGTAGGAAACCATTATAAAGAAGAGCCCTTTGGGCTCGCCTCTAGTCAACAAATAAAACATGAGATATATAAAGCCCTGTTGTTGTAGCATGCCTTACCCCAAAACTAGTAATATAACACAGCCAACCATCCCCCACACACCCCCTCCCCCCCTGCGGCCGCCACTCTCCTCAATTCTCTTCAACATCCTACTTAATAACTTCATAACTAGAATAAAGAGCAATGGTGATAATGGGTTGCTTTGTTGTAGCCCAGGGAACCATTAAAAAAGCCTGAAGGGGAACTGTTTACTGAAATTGAGAAGCGAGCAATAGATATGCAGGCTCAAATCCTACCCTTCCATCTCTCTCTAAACCCCATCCTTCCCAATGGGTAGAGCAAGACATCCCAGTTAATATGATCATAAGCTTTTTTGATATCCAGTCTACAAATCACCCTTGGAATATTGCTCTTAATCTCATTGATGAGAAGCTTCTTAGCTATCTAAGAGCGTCCAGATTTGATATCTGTGGAGAATCATGACATAGATTCAATCTCTTTCCCTTACCTCCCAAAACAAAGGATATTCAGGAATTGAATATGTAGTTTCAAGTTTCGAATGGAAGGCGTTTATTTTTGGAAACTAAATGAGGTACATCAAGGAAGACAAACAAATATATTTGACTAGATTAATTTTATATATCCTTTGTTTTTGTCTTCCCCAAAATCTGGCCTCTTTTGTTCTGGATGGACTTTTTTGATACCCCATATCCACTAAATTCTTTAAACTTGTTTTTCTAGGCATCGTGTATATATTGGAATTTTTTATAATGTTGATTTGGGATCTATCATATGGAAAAATTCTTAAGTAGTCCCGGAGTATAGTGAAATGGTGCTCCCTCCTCTCACATTCATGGTAGACCCCACCATGAATTTAATGAGCGAATCCCACCATAAATGTGAGAGGAGGGAGTATCATTCTCCGTGCTCCGGGAGTATCTAAGAATTACTCATATCATATGTCCTATTATAATTTGTATAATTCTTTCATAAATAGAAAAATTAGTAACTCTTTTATTAATGGTGAAATTTATAGGTTTTATTCAGCGTAGCATTTTCACAAAAATAAATGATTTGAATCTTTATTTTGTATTACAAATGGGGTCCATATGTGATGTCGTGAATTTCAATATTGAATATCACATTTTAGGTATTCAGAAAAAATTAATTAATTATATCACACCAGCTAATAAATATTGCATTTTAAATTATATTACTATCCAATATTAATATCACTTATCAATAATGTTACATACATAAAAAATTTCACTATTTTTTTTTTCACAACATTTGAGGTGATGGTTATGATTAGTGTAATATCCTTTTTACATGAAACCACCACTGTTATCATTTTTATTGTATATCAATCAAAACTTGCCATCTCAGTAGTTGTAAAAAAAAATTGACCATGGCATGGGGTTGTGTATTCACGATTTATTTTCTAGAGGTGGGTTTCAAGGGCCTTAGTGAGGTTCAAATAAAATTATAGGTTAGAGTAGATTGGCACATAAATTTGAGATCAACAATTGGGATGCAATAGATGGTTTGGACATCTTTTCTTTTAAAATAAACCTAAGAAAAAAGAAATTTACTTAAAATTTAGGAAATTAATAATAACTTACTTTAAAACTCAGTATTTTAATATTGTGCATCTATTAATATTCTGCGCAAGCCACAAGTCTTTCTTTGAACAAACAATAGTCTTTCTAAGAAAATTATTACTGCAACCAAAAATCCAAAAAAGAATAAGAACATAATTACTAATATTGATTACTGATCATTACATAATGTTTTTTTTTTTGTTAAGTATGATCATTACTTACCATTTATTTTAAAAGTTAATACTCATTTTTACTGATGTTTAAATTAAGGAGAGTAGTTTTGGAAGTTTGTATATGTTTAATGATCAAAATTTTCCAGTTTCAAAAAAAATAATTCTTCTTCAAAATATATGAAATGCTCTAGCTAGGTACATCAGTAAAAAATAAAATAAAAAAAGGTACATCAGGTGGTGCTGTGGTGGGTTCCACTCTATCACTACTCTCATTGACATCATAAAATGCAAGGAGACTGAATCACCTCTGACTTATTACGAATGTCATAACAAACAGTGGATTCTACAGTGCATTCACTTAACGAAACAAAAAAGTTTTTATTTATTTATGTTCCACTGTCATTGGATGTAAAAGCCACCTGTGAATTGTGATACCGCAATTTGCTATGCTTAGTTACTTCTCCTTTGAGTTCGTTAAGTATATTCTGTTCCATTATAGATGTTTCACTTTAAATTCTACCACTACTAAATGTTGGTCAAATCTTGTTACACATTTCTTATTGTACACTTCGCACATACTCTTTGTGAAATTATGTACGGTGAGTGTATATTAATGAGCGCGTGATAATATTACCCAAAATGTTATGTGTAGAGTTTTTTTGCTTCAAAGCTTTGGTTGCTTTTAGATTAGAGGATAAAAATTGATGTGTGGCAAGCAATGTGTGACTTGGCCACTCCAATAGTGTGACACATGGTTGGAGTCCCCCCCACAATATCAAGTGAAAGGGCTGTGTCTGATTCTAACAAAAAAACAACACTGGTCATATTATTCTTTTTTAATTTTTTTGGCTGAGTAAAAACAACATTGGTTAGCACGTGCTAAAGCTAGATTACTAGACTAGAGGAAGCTTCATGAAAGCTGAGAGAAAAATAAAACAGGGCCAGCTTGGAATGCTTAAAAACAAGGTGAAAGGAAATGGAACCAAGGGAGGAAGGAGTGACACGTCCCCCCTTGTCCACCACACACTTATAGTGCTATTTCTTCTTCTTTAATCATAAATTAACGTATTAATTTAACACTTTAATTAACCCTACACTTGTATTTAAGTACCCATTAAAGATACTGAGTTAGCTGTTGAAAAGATTTTTTGCTTTGAAGTGTGGAGAATAATGCTTACTTTATATATGTGTTTGTGTGTGTTTGTTGGTGTGGACTTTTTATTTTATTTTTTTATTTTTTTGGCCATGGGAAGAATATGAATATGTTGGTGAGGGTTTCAGCTTTAATGAAAGTGACTGCCAAAGATTAAGAGTCCCCACAATCCTCTTATCCTTTTTGGATTAGAGCCCCTATTGGTTGATTTCTTTTTAAGTATTTGACTACCATATTTTTCATCAATGAGTAATATGTGGGGTAGGTAGGTTAAAAAAAAAAACACTCTTTTATACCTTCTAAATAATATGTGGGGGCTAGCATACCCTAAACCTTGAATTTAGAGGTACATATATAGGTCAATTTGGTCACGATTCATCTTTGCTAATGGCCCGAATTATGGCGTAATTCAAGGGGTGTGGAAATCTAAGTACAAAAAGAAATACAAAAGCTTTTGATTTCTTGTATACGTCACACATGACAACCATGGTTGAGTTAGAAAATTATGGTTTAAGAGAGAGTGAAGGATTTAAGAATTGGAGGAATGAAACATGAGGAATAGTAGAATACAATGTGTTTCTGGGCGCTATTAACACAAACAAACTTGACTTAAAAAAGAAAATACCTTACTGCACACTCTTGGTGCGGTGGTTATTTTACAAGTATAAATGTTTGTGGGGTGTGGGGTAAGAGTCGGGTTCAAATCTCTAGGAGAAAATTTTACAGTAAAAATATTATGGTGTATAAAAATAGAAAATAAAAACCTTCTCGACATTGATTACACACATCCCCATCCATGCAGCTTTATGTTTCTGTAAGAACTGATGGTCCTTATTATGACCTATTTAGTTATACTTCTTGTTTCTTTTGCTGTCTCTATCCTATTCGTGCTTCGATTATTAGTGAGTGAAATGTAAAATAAAATGAAGAATAAACACACACTCACTAGAGGGGCCTAGCAACATCGGGGTTCATCATAGTCTTATGGTGCACAGGGTCCTAGTAGACTGCATCATGGTAAATTGATTGGTGGGTAGCCCCTCAATAAATTTTTGTCAAAGACTCAAAATCATTATTCCTTGTGCAATTAGTTGTCGGAAACATATACAATTTTGATAGTTTACAATTTTTGTTGTCTTTATCATACCGCAATGCCTTACATTTACTTTTGGAGAATGGCAATCAATGAGTAATATAATGGTAAGCTTCTTTAGTGGAGTTAAATAATTATATGGATCTTGGGGCTCTGAAAAAGATTGTCAATTACAAGTTGAGTGGAGTGGTATAGGTGATATATTGGGTAACGATTGTATGCATCTCTAACATGAGTGCCACATTTATATGAGAGGAATGTCATATTCATCAATTATATAAAATAACAAGTCTATCAGAACAAATTTTCAGATGCTATGGATATTATGTATAAACCATTTAAATCCCTCCCAAAAAATCAAAAGAAAAAAAAATGGTTATAATTTATATAAAAAGAACACTAGTGTTTAAAAAAGAAAAAAAGAACACTAATTTTTTTAAAAAAAATTAAGAGTTGGGTGGCTTTATATTCATCGTCTAAAAGGAATAAAAATGAAACTCTTTGTTTTTTTGAAATCTGAATGGAGCTGAAAATCTATCTAGATGCCGTTGACATGTTAAGGAAGCTAGATGGTTTTGAATGTGATTAGATGCTTAAGGATATTTTTTAATTTTCCATCAATCAAAGGCACAGCTTTGATTAGCTAAACATAATGTGAAATCTGAATCTCCAATAGCTGTTAAGCATCTAAAGCAGATCTAGTTGGATGATGGGAAACAAAGAGTGGAGGTGTCGGGATAAAGATGACACCCATTAATTAAAGCTTCTGATGTTAATTTATGTAATTTAATGCTAATTTATTAAAATAAAAATAAAACAAAACAACTCAAAAGCATAATAAAGAATCCCTTCCATGCCATGCGCATCTTCTTCAGCTAACCTTTAGTTTACTTTTTCTTCATTAGAATAATCTCAAAGATTATGACAGGATTAACTTTAGCTGCCAGCTTAGTACCTTAGGAGAATCTCTTTCTCTCTCTCTCTCTCTCTCTCTCTCACAGTTTCATCCTTATCCTTCCTTGCTGCTATTTTCTTTACTTTAATCCAAGTTTACCTTAGGGAGCTTAAAGAATGCCACATGCTTAGCTTTTTTATTTTTTACTTAAAATAACACTAACTTGAATTAGAACTTACTTACCCTTGAAGAGAACCTATATTCAATATTCACATTAGGAAATTAAGAAAGCCCAAAGTTGTTACTTCTCCATTGAAAAAATTTTATACGGTACATTGAGAATCTGAATTTTACAACATTTAATAAGAAATATTATATCAACTTTTTACTTAAAACTTGATATATTTTACCACATATAATTACATCTTACTAGACTCATAATTAAGTTGAATTTTTAGATGAATATTAAAAATATTAATTTTGTATAATTATATTAATTTTATAATAAATAATATGATAACACGACACGTTAAGATTAGAGGAATAAAACTGAAATTTTAATCCATAAAACTAACTAAACGAAAAAGGTGAATCATTCCATAGTCCCAACACAAATATCGATGGTCCTCTTGACTACTCTGACAACCTCATCTCCTCCAATTTCTCATGACAACTCTCCGGCCCTTTTGCCTGTCGGGTCCATATCTGACTAGCTAAAACCTTTTCAATGTGCCAATAGACGACACCTATTTGGCCAAAGAGTTACATTTCTCTCTCATTCCTACCAGTTTTAATGAGCTTGTAATGCTGTAGGGTGTGGCAGATAGTGAAGATGAGAGTACTCCTATAAAGGACTCATAATGCATGTCAGATCCAGATACATTCACTGAATGTGGTCTAAAAGAAAACCACCAAGCAACGTACAACATATTGGGACCATATTCCCCCAACAAGAACAAAATTAGGTTCTACATAGCTTCTTTTGAGATAAAGTTGTCCATTTTTGCTAAACGTGATAAAGTTGTACAAATAAAGAAAAATAAGATCATAACCCTTATAACAAAGTCAAGGAGTTTTGTGACTTTTGCCATTTCTTTTTTCAGCTTAACTATTTATGTGACACAAACTTGTACCATAATAAGTTTTAGTGACAGAGTCATAAGTTACCTTAGACCATAGAGGGCTAAAACAGATGAGATGTGGTTTGGGAGGGGGGAAGGGGGGGTCATGCCTGTGGTCACTGTCTTTGTCAGCTTAAATCCCACTCTTGTATGGTGTGTGACCCACCAAGCAATAATAAAACTTGATACTACTTGAATTTACCATTCACTCACAAGTGTAGTAAATTACGAAAGTACACTATCTCTTTATTCACTTCAACCTCATTCTTGTATGGTGTGGAACCGTTCAAACAATAAACAAATTTGCTTCTATTCAAAACCACGACTCACAAACTCACGGGTCACGACCATTAAGTCACACTCTTGAGGGAGTGGATAAAGTAGGGTTAGAAATGCATGGCAATTGTAGACAAGACCAATATATTTGTTACTAGTGAAGATGATGAAGCCCTAGCGTTGTTATTGGTAGGCAGGCGTGCAAGGCAGTGTTACACGTGGATGGATAGAATATCTGGTCCCTTTGAGGTTATGAGGGGTAATGACACGCGTCCAATGTTTTTGCTTGCACCCCATGTGCTTTGCCTTTCCATGGAAGCTGTCTTTGTCAAACTTTCTATAAAAACTTTTCTTGTCCACTCCATTGGACTTCTCTCCAAGTTTGAGCCATCAATTTAACACCTTTCCTTTTCCCCTGATTGACAAAATTTGTTTTACTTATCTTTTGCAAGATAATTAATTTTTATGAGGCATATGAGTTCTATCCTATGTGTTTAAGGAAATTAATTCATTTATTACCTCCTATCCTATATATAAAAAAGTATGTGATATAAATGAAATCATCAAAAAATCCTTCTAACTTTACTTCGTTTTCTAATTTTTGTTCAATTTTGTTGTGGGTTGGGGAAGCTTGAAACTTGTGATTATATAATTGCAGATAATAACCTGTTTTGAATCTATATGCATGACTATATTTATAAAAGTTACAGATAATGTTATATAAACAGAATACTTTTACGTAAAGAATCATTCAACTTCCAATGAATCATTTATAAATAAATAAATAACAATAGAAAAATAAGGATGTTTCATACTTATTCTTTTGAGATTTCTTCTCATGCTTATTCTCAGTCATTCTTTAATATTTGATATATTCTTATAATCTTTATGTATATATATAAACAAAATACTTTTACAAAAAGAACGGTTCCACTTCCAATAAATCCTTTAAAGAAAGTAATTAACAATTAGAAAATGAGGGCATCTCTCACTTATTTCAAGTCCTTGATCTTTTTAATATTTGATATTTTTAATCTTTATACCAATATATATATATATATATATATATTTATATTTATATTTAATGGTATGTCTAGCAAATGGTAAAATGTTTATGTCGCATTGATAGCTTTTGTACAATGTGGTGGCAGGCTGTGTTTTTGAGATGAATTAATTGAACCATAAGCTAGCATAACAAAATCTGGTCCCTACCTTGACAGGCTAACCCTGGCCGGCCCCAAGTCGAAAGAAACATCTCAGAAGTGATTGGATGACAAGAAATCATGAAGGAAAAAATTAATAATAATTTTCTATTTTTTTTTTCCTGGTTTATATCAATGATTTTTTATATCCTTTAAGCTCCCATTGGTTCATTTCCACATATAGAACCTTTTTCAGAGCAAAAGAAGTGCGTATGCCTTTGTTGTCCACTTACTTGAATATTCCGGGAAAGTTGGGCAAGCTATGTCACCTACTTTGTGTATAGATTAGAAAGCGACTCATGTTGTTTTCATGTTTTATCATGAGCAGAAAATAAGGAAAGTTCTCTGCACTATATAGACTATATATTGCACTTGTAATTAATCCCATTAATAACTTAATAATTATATTAGAGAATAGTTATATTTCGTATCTTCCTACAAATTAATTAAATCTTTGGTGGAGATAAAAATTACATAGAACAATTTATATTATAAATTGTACAAGATGGTATACGAATTAGTCATTTTTTTGCATCATTCTGCAATTGATGATATCAAAGAATTGACCCCTTGTGCTCTATAGCTGCTTATCAATTCTTATAAATTTGTCTCACCATTTTCAAGCTCCAAATTCTACTTGTATAGGGGTGACATTTATGTGGATGCATGAATCAATGTACATTTATATTAAATCTACCTTTATTCCATACATCAAACTTTATATCACATAAATTCAATAACACACGTCAGTTGATAAGATTGTGTACTTAAGGCAAGCACAATCATATCAAAGATCATCACAGCATAATTATCCTACATAGCAAAATTGGAAAATTAGAATATATCACATAAGGTTAGGGTATCAATTACTCCACTTTTTTTTTTTTTTTACTAAAGAAGCTATAGCTCTGAAATCGTAAACAAAAAACGTCAACAATGACGACAATCGCACTTGCTTCAATATTTTGTAAAAAAAAGAAAAAAGAAAAAAGCAAAGCTTGGGTTTCTGTTGGTTATTAAGTAATAATATTTCAAGGTAAAAGTTTTTCCATTTCACCCATCTCGAGCCACGCATGAGGGTATTGTGAAAGAGGGCATAATAACTAAGCTAAATGAGTATGGAGCTTGGGTAACAAACATAGAAAGATGGGAAATACCACCTAATTGAACAACAAAAGTGACTTACATGTCCAAATCCACAGGCCAACTACCATTTTGTTTACTGACTTCGAGGTGGTCAGGTTTGGGATCCACACCCCATCTAAAAAATTTACAAGTTAATTTGTGCGTGATTTGCTTGTAGTTCTAGATCACTTTTGCTTACCACCACAATGACCCTCTTTTTCTTTGTTAATTACTTGATTAGGAAAGCCTAACCCAATCTTTTTTTGGTGTGGGTTACAACTCACAAAGTCTTAGACCCCTAGCTATCCAGCTTAGGCCAATCCTCCAAGAACCAACATAGAGCAAACAAGAGTCATGATTTGATTTAATATGAGTAATGATAGAAATATTACCAATTTTACTATATAATAAGAGATTTGGTTTAAATTAACTTAATTGATAAATTTTTTTGGTCTAGTAATAAGAGCAATTGTTATAGGGTAAATGTCATATATTGAAACTTATGGTATTTAGAATTCTTTGTTTTATACAAGATAAAATTTCTACTTTATCCTAATCTAAGTGTATATGTGTGTGAAACTTTCTTTTAGAAATTTAAACCCGGCCCTTGTCTCTCATACTGCACAAGCATTTATACTTGTGAAGTGACCACCATGCCAAATGTGTGCAGTAGTATGGTATTTAGAATTCTAAATGTTAATTTATAGGTGGTTGAAATTTATCAATCACATTTATTGTCATATTAGTTTCTATGCTTAATTTATGTTAATAAATATGCCATAGGTTTAATGTTTTTCTAATAAGCATGGCCATTAAAACTTTCACTGTTATCTCATCACCCTTCATAAGAGAAGCCATGGGTAAAAATTTCAAGCCTAGTTGGGTGAAAAAAACTCCATGTCCCCTCCTTCCACAACAAATGAGTTAGCATGGAAATACTAAAGAATCAAAACAAAAGGATAACACAGTATGTACATTATTAAATTATGCTTTTTTTCTTTCTTTCTTTCTTTAGTTTATTACATTTTATTAATTAGGACACCATTCACGCTATAACATGATCATATGTCATGCCATATTAGCTTAGTCTCTTGCCTATGTATAATAAGACAATACTATATGCTCCCATCAAAATAAAAAACAAAAGACAACCACTATGTGTCACTATTTCCTCAAAATTTATATATTTTAACACCATATTAAATACTAAAACACAATGGCAATTTGGTAGTACTGCAGGAAAATGAAAGACTCTTTGGTAAAGTAACTTTATCCAAACATAAAAGTGGGAAGATGCACACCTTTCCTTATAAATTAGGCGTGTTATCTATCCTAAGGGATTCATCATTCAACTGAGAACAGTATTGGACTATTGGAGTTTGAGTGATAGATAGAAAGAGCCAAAGAGAGAAGAGTGAACTAGTGAGCTAGAGATTGAGCAAGAAAGAAAGATCAAAGGGAACCTATTCATCATGAATCGTCAAGATCAAATGGTCCAATTCTCTCAATTGTACCCTGATGCATACACCCAAATAGTTACCCAACAAGGTTTGTATCCCAAAAAGTACAAATATTTCATTCTCTCTACTATATCTTGAGATGGTTGAAAAGTATAAGGGGTTTGAAATACCTTTTTTTGGATGTATTTTTGGATGAGAATAAAGGCTTTCAAAAGAAGACCTATAATCAAAACCTTCCAAATCTTTCTTTTTTTTCAATTGTACTCTTTTATTGCTAATTTGCATGCCACTTTATATTTCTCTTTATTTCCAACCAAAAAAAAAAAACTCATTTTTTTTCTTGCTGAGATATTCAGGTTCAAATATCGAATAATAAAAAAAATAAAAGAATAAAATACGAAACTTTTAACATAGTGTATGGGACTGCACCCTTCATGATTTTTGTGATTGACATGAACTTTTATTGTGGTCATGTATAGGTGAGTCAAAGCCAAGAAGGCGTCGAAAGAAGAACAAAGGAGGAGATGCAAGTGAACTAGCAAAGAAGAGGAAGCTTAGCAATGAGCAAGTGAATCTTCTTGAGTATTACTTCTGTAATGAACATAAGCTGGAGTCCCAAAGAAAAGACAGACTTGCTTCTGAACTGGGTCTTGAACCACGCCAAGTTGCTGTGTGGTTCCAAAACCGAAGGGCTCGTTGGAAGAACCAGAAATTGGAGGAACAGTACTCAGGCTTGAAGAGAGAACACGAAACTGTTCTTATCGAGAAATGCCAGCTTGAGTCTGAGGTAGTGTACATGTGCATATCCTTTTTCGTTTATTAGTATTAAACAGCTTGATAACATGTTTGGTTTCTGTGAAATGAAGGGAAAAGAGTGAATTCAAAGTCATTTATTTTCAGTTTTCGTGTTAGTTTAGTATGGAAAAACTTGCCCCTCTTGGTCAAATCATTTACTAGACTAGTTTGGATTTCTCACTCTATATCAATCTCCTAGGTTCAAAACAAGTTTGAAACCATGAAGTTTGAGCTTTGAAAACTTTGAAATCCGATATTTTTAACTCTTTTTTCCCTTTGGCTTTGCTCTATCCAAACAAAGGCTAAGAAGAGAGATGTGTCACCAATTTTGGACAAGGTTTATTAAAAAACTTTTTTGTACTCCTTTTTATTGTTTAAGAAAGTTAATAATATTTATGAATGACTTTGATGTTCATAGTTTAATATTTTAATTCTTTACTAATGGAAGCAAACGAAAAATAAAAAATAAGAATCAAACTCACTAACCCAATTGCCATTTTGACACTTCAATAAAAGGACAAGTGAAGCACGGTATAAGAACGTGCATGAGCTCTGGGCTCGAAGAAAGCCATGCCACCATGGTTGGCTAGGGCTGAAGAAAATTAATAAAAAAAAAAGTAAAAAAATAAAAATAAAAAGAAAGGGATAAAGGAGTAGCAAACTGCCACCTCATGAGTCAGCAGAGTACTGAAAATGTCCCACTTCTCAACCATCCGTACGCTGTTTTTTAAGGTGGCTGTATTGGGCCTTCCCAAGGCCCACTTGCATGTGACAATGTTTTTATCGAATATAAATTTAAATGCATTGCCAGTAGTTATCGCACATGTTATATTGTACAAAATTTTCACTTTTTACTGATAATACTTTTTGTATTCTTAATCAATTTGATTCCAATGTGCAGGTATTGAAGCTTAAGGATCAACTCTCAGAGGCTGAGAAAGAAATCCAACGGCTCTCCCAAAATGTTGAAACAGTTCCCACTAATAGTACAAGTTCATCACCCTCTGTGGAAACCATGGCTGAACCATTTCTTGGGGAATTTGAGATGGAAGGATACAATGAAGCTTTCTACACTCCAGCATTCTGTTATGCTCATGCCATGGATTGGTTCAATCAATATATATAAGCTGATGCAATTAATTTAGTAGTGTTTTGTAGATAATGACAATCTCTCTAATGTGGATAGGGTTATCTTTTTTTCAACTTTTCTAGTGTTTCAGTGTATTATCTGACTAGAGTTTGGGAATGTTATTAACTTAATTATTATTATAGCTTTGCTTGTTTGACTAGAAAACTAGTTGAGTTTGTCACATCCATGGTGCTTTCTTTAATGTTATGTGAATAGAGAATGAAAGAAATGTGTGCATTGCATGCCCCATGAGTCAGCAAATCTGTGAAATGATCTCTAACACGCGTAGAGAGAGTTCGATGCTACTAATAAATTTTCAATGAGTAGTGGTTGAAGACTAATCAACTATGTGAGGATATGTTGGACTGTTGAGTACATATGCTGCCTACTAAAATGACCATAAGTATGGCATAAAAAAGTTAATTAATGGAAACTGAGTCAGTCAAGAAAATCTACAAGATACATTATAGCCACCCCTTAAGCTAAGGATTTTTCTGAAAAAGCTGCTTAATGTTGTTGAAGGGACCCTACTTAAGGGCCTAAGTGCACTGTTGACAAGGACATCACTTAACCTAGTTTAGATGCATGCAATGCACTTGGACTTCTTGATGTTGATGGTGACAAAGAGCAGAATGATGATATTGAAGAAGCATCATTGTGGGCCACTAGTGGATGTCAGTGACTCAGTTACTTAGAATTTCTTGAAACAATGCCTAGTTCTTTATGGCGCATCCAATCCAGCGGAGTTATGGGAATCAAATTGGCAAGTGCAGTGAGAATATCCTAAAGAAAAAGGATCATTTTGCATTTTGAAGAGCTGAGATTTTTTTGATTTGCGGCAAAAGGCTACATGAAATAGGTCAGTGGCTAGCTTATCATGACCTGTCATAAAAGTCTATGGTTTCCAAATTTCACGTAACTGGCCTAAGTATTAGATTAAATCATTAATTTTACTGTTTTTTAACCTCTTAATTTTTTGAGAAAATTGATAATTTATTAATTAAGATTCGGTAATTTATTAAAGTATCGAAGAATAATCGTGATCAACAAATCACATCAATTAAAATGACTAACTGAACTCCAGCTCAAGCGCAATTAACGGAAGCATTGACAAACTTCTCATTCACCTCTCTTCCTCTCACTTATAAGCGGGGTCAAGGTCAAAGTTTATGAACTGGTTTTAAATTCAGATGCTATCTCAATCAGTATCACTTTGTCTAGAATTCATTATTCATATATGAATCCCAACACAAAGAGTTTGAAAACCATCGCATATCACAATGAAGATGATCCCTAATTTAAAACTATAACCATTTTTACTTTATTTTAATTTTCAAATTGTTTACCAATTATAGGCCATTAATTAGAACAACCACAGACTCAACGTAAGGAATTACATGGGAATATAAAATTTTAATACCAAACGATATATATAAAATTTTAATTATAACAACCACATTCAATTTTGACACACGTTGACAGTAGTTTGGAATATAAAATTTTAATACCAAACGATATATATATATATATATATATATATATATATTTGTAAATTTTGAAATTTCACCATTAAAGTTTGAGTTCATTTTTATTTTACAACCCCTCAAATTAAAATTTTTGAATCGAACCATTTTGTTGGTGAAATATCCATTGAGTGCTATTTAAGCACTTAGAGCACGTGTTTTGTTCAAGGTGAGCTGCTCAAAAAGATGATATTTTAGAGAGAGGCATGTCCTAATGAGATGACATGAAGGTGAGCCTCTTGAGAAGATGATATCTCAAAGAGACATGTTGCAAATGAGATGACATCATTTCTCAAACTCTAAAATTATACATAGTGGAAGATAAAAAAATTACACTATTGATGTCGTTACACACACAACATTTAGCATCAATATTCTAAGCAATTCCTCTCCATTTCCACAACCATCTTGAGAAAAATCATATATAACAAATTAAAATAGAAGCATAATTAGAATCCAAATTAGTTTTTAATTTTAGCCTTAATTTCACGTGTTTATTTTATTTTTCTTAATTTTGTTGTTAAGAGTCTTAAGAGCACCTCATCATCACCTTTATAGTTTTAATAATACTTATTACTCAAACTATTCTCCCAATAAACTATTCTTAAACACACACACAATTTCTCTCTTTATAATAGATATTCCCATTTTTCTTTCCTCTCTCTCTCTCATATTTATGAGAAGTCTTTCTAAAAGAAATTATATTAATAGGAATAACGCATTAGTGTTGTTGAGTCATCCCACATCAGTAAGGTGTGATATTGAAAAGGAGTTTATCATTTGCTCCGCGACACTAACTGCCATATGCAGTTTTGGTATTGGCGTATGAGTGCATTTCTTTATCTCATCTCTCTTCCCCTATATGTGTGTGTATGTGTGTGTGTGTGTTTCTCAAATAAAAAAAAGAATAGTTGAATCATCCCATATCGGTAAGGTGTAATATTGAGAAGGAGTTTATCACTTACTCCGCAAAACTAATTGTCGCATGCAGTTTTGGTATTGGCATGTGAGTGTATTCACTTATCTCATCCCCTTCCCCTATGTGTGTGTGTGTTTCTCAAATAAAAAAAAAAAAAACAAAAAAAAAAAACCTCCTCCTTTATTCAAAATAAAGTGAGTTCAAATTTTTATTATTCTTTTTTGATTGATTTGGGCTGGAATCTGTATATTAGTTCTATTCCTAGGGTCAAGAATGTTTTCCTACATGTTTCTGATACTATGCTTTTATTTTTAGTTATATTTTTCAGCAATTTTTTTTAAATGATTAATGTTTAGGTTGTGTTTGGTTTCTGAGAAAGGTTTGGAAGAAGCAAACAAACTTAATTAGGTTTTTTAAGTTTTCTTTTTCCATGCTGTGGTTGATTAGCAAAGAAAATTAATTAAAGTTTTGACTATTTTGAATGTTAGGTTTTTGCATCGGGGTTATTAACTTATTTGACTTAAATTTTTTGTTTTTATTATTTAATTGTTACACTATTTTCTTCACGACCAAATAATTAAGGATATGCTTTTTCATCAAAAAAGAAGAAGAAGATATGCTTTGTTTTCTAAATGTTATTCTGCTCTCTACTTATATTATTATTTTTTGTTTAATATATTAGAATTTTAAGTGTTGATTCAGCCAAAAAAAATAATTGTGTTTTCGTTGTTTACCATTTGTTTCAATCTCTCTACGTCCTCAATTTTAATGTCTAATTTTTTTTTTCTCAATATCTATTAGATATGTTGTGGATAAGCAAGAGTCTATTTATTTATATTATATATGTGGGATACAATAATTTAAAAAAGGGTAATTGCGCCACATGTCATGCTCACGGTCGAGGAGGGTCATTATCATGCCGAGAAGGTCACACCCTCGGGCGGTGAGGCCACGTCAATGGCACATTACCAAAGAAGGTCATATTGTAGAGAAAGAGTTTTAGGGAAGGGGTTAGTCCTGACATGAGTGAAGGGACGGTGAGATTACAAGAGAGTAACAGTGTTCCATGACAATAGGGGTAAGGATCAACTCTTAGATCAAAAGATCTAAACACTAGAGCTAACCCGCTCTAATACCACTTGTACGTTTTTAGACTCCTTAAAAAACAGATGTTTAACCTAGTTATTCAGCCAAGTAATTACTTAGGTAAATTATTCAAATCTATGTTAACACAAGTAAATCATATCAAGTAAAACAATGTGAAAAATAAAGAACACAACGATATGATAACCTAAGAAAATCAAACCGGTAAAAAACCTGGGGAGATTTAACTTAGCTATCCTCAAGGTAAAACAAGATCTACTATGAAAGAATTGAAATTTTACAATAGCGACTTAGATCACTAATATCCTATTACTACCTCGAGTAGAAAACTTGCAACCTCGAGTAGAAAACTTACTACCATGACCAAGTGACAACTTCGAGTCCACAGATTATTTCTATCTTGAATCCACAGCATCCACAAGTACACCCACTTGTGTTTTTCTTTAAACTCTTGAAACAGCAACTGAAGCGGTCACCAAGCTCTTGACATCAATCTTGATCTTGATAACCCTAAGTATATATGAAGGTAAACATCTCTAGATCTCACAAGAGATTCACACACACAGTATATCAACAACCTTTAAAATATGGTTAGAGTTTTTCTATTTATATGAGACACAAAACATAAAACCCTACACGTCAAACGAGCTTGGGCTGAGTTGAAAAATTCTGCAGAAAAACAATCTGCACGAGTTTCGATTGATCGAATTTAATTTTCGATCGATCGAGCCTTGCAGAAATTGAATAGTAATTTCCTACAATTAATCGATTCCAACTTTACATAAACACATACTTTGAGCAACCTAAATCTAGACTAAACATTTTGATCATGGTTTACTAACATATACATATTGAAGTTGTAATACATTAGTTCATAATTTCTTAGAACCTAACATATATTTAAGAACTACTCTCCTCGGATTTTGGCCAATGAGTGATTTTCTTCGCACCAGCTTAAGTTTTTTTACTTTCCTACCATCCTTAATCTACTATGCGCGTTGGTATTTCCATTGAAGCCCAGCCTATAAGCCCACTCTCTACAAATTTATTATGTTGGGCTCTCTAGGCCCTAGTCCTATCGCTTTTTGGGCCTAAGATTCAAAACTTGCCCTTACAAGATGTTTTTGAGATGGCACATTTTGAAATGTTAGTGCAAAAATTCATATAAATGATCAATTAAATATTTAGTAGATAGTGCTTTATAATTTAAAAAATGTGCCCTACCTATCATAGTGCTCATTCATTGCATTGGTTACACAAATAACAACAAGCATAATTCGATCTTATTGTACAAAATAAGATAGAGAATTCGATCATTTAGCATTCTAAATTTTCATTTATAATATCATGCATTGCATAGGATACAAGCTAGTTTTACAAATTTGGTGCTTCAATTATTGAATGCAGTTGAATTTGATCCATCAACCATTAATTGTAACAATTGTTTTAATTATATTGGTTCAATTCTTCAACTTTTAAAATCGAGTCAATTTTATTTTTGAAGATCTATTCATTTAAATTTTATCAAAATTAACTCAAGTGGTAAATGAAGAATATTTTAAAAGATTTTTATAAAAGGAAAATTATTAGATACTCCAGGAGTACCATAAATGCATAATCCCCCATTTCATATGAATAGTGGGTCTTACCATGAATTTAATAAGTGAGACTCACCATTCATGTGAGAAGAGAGAGTACACATTTATGATACTTCGGGAATACACAATAATTTCTCATTATGGAAGTAGATTTCAGTTAACTCAACTAATAAAGTATATTGTCATTGAATAAAAGATTAGGGATTTGAATTCCATTTATATTAAAAACTAATTGATGTCTTAGCTAAGTAATTCTTAGGTGCTCCTGGAGTACGGAAAATGGTACTCTCTCCTCTCACATTGATGGTGGGGTCCACTCATCAAATTCATAGTGGGGTCTACTATAAATGTGAGAGGAAGGAGCACCATTTCACTATACTCCGAGAGTACCTAAGAATTTTCCGTTTTAGCTTGATACTAAGAGCAATCATTATGGGGACATTATTGTTTGAAATTTTATTGTATCTATGAAAAAAAAAAAAGGGATCAGTATGGAATGTGTTAAAAAATTAATATCAATTGAATTTTGAATATTAATTTAATTTTAAGAAATTCAAGGATGACATTGATTTTTTTTTTCTTTTTAAGAGATAGTTTCAACTTATAATATTTACTTATGATGATTGTTTTTTTATCATCAGACTAAGATACTAATTAGTTTTTTGGTGTAAACGAGAATGAGTTCCAGATATCTTATTGGATGACAAGAAACGTTATCATTTAAGTTAACTAGAACCCACGAGAATGATATTGACTTGATTTTGAAATTTAAGTAATTAAAATTTACATAATTAATAGTTGAAGAACCAAATTAAACTTTGCTCAATAATTAGTGGACCAAATTAGTAATCTAATCTATGTTAAAAAAAAAAAAAAAAAAAAAGGTGTGAGCATGCAAATTCAAACCTTCTTCAGGCAAGTCCTTCTAATGTCTATTGTCTACTTGTCTCTATTTTGCTTGTATAGCATGTAGTGACTTTTTTTTTTCTTTGAATCTGGCAATTTAGCTACCATTTTGACATGACTTATGCAACTCCTGTTAAGTCCCGTTCACTCCCTTTAAAATGTTTCTTTCGTTGCTGATCTAGCACATCGACTGCGACATTACTATCCACTCTCTGAGTTTCTGTGCTTCAGCTTGTTTACGAACAATAGTGTTACAGTCCATTGACATAACATTTCATCCGTATTGTTCACAAACATTAAGGGATTGGTATGTCATTTCATTCCTAATTTGAGTAAGAATCTTTTTTCAAAAAAGAATATTCCTTTTGATTTAATCGTAATTTAAAATACCATAAACTTAACGGTTGTATTTGTACAAACTTTAAAGTGAAATGTCGTAATATTCTTCCAACAGTGTTGGAAGGTTGTGAAAGCAACGTATGATTGGTTATTGTCATATGTAACACCCCATAACATTCTTATGATTGGTTATTGCTATATGTAACACTCCATGACATTCTTTCAACAATGGCAACCCCACATGTAACATCCCATAACATTTTTTCAACAATGGCAACAACCCATAACATTCTTCATGTTGGAAGGTTGTGGAAGCAACGTATGATTGGTTATTGCCATATGTAACACCTCAATCCTCATGTCAACAATATTGTCTGCTTTGAGCCTCATACCCCTCATGACTTTGTTCTTTCAAAGTACAGGTCAAGAAAAAATAAGTTGTTAACATTTTGGATATTCAATCCATATACAATGCCTTCTCCTTTACCACACCTAAGTGATGTGAGATTCATGGATTGCAGACTTCTTTTTTGGGTTACTACAATTATGATTGATTATTGAGTATTCTTTATTATTTTTATTATGTGATGTTTGGCAAGTGTTCATTGGTATTTAAATATTAACCACAAGACTTGCTACGAAGCATGTGACTATTCATAATTGCTTGTTTTAAATGCACTACGTAAACTTAGTGGTATGAAGCAATCCGTGATTGGTTGAAATTTTTTCTCTATGTTTTATAAAAGCTACTAATGCAACATGAGGCCAATTATAGATTATTTCGGGAGTACAATTATTGTACAAAATAATTTTTTTGTAATTGGTTGTCTTGAATGTACATCATAAACTTGGTTGAAAATTTTTGTCTTTGAATAAAATCTACTAATGCAACCAAATGGCAGTTATAAAATATTTCAGGAGTTTAATAAATGTATATTCTTTCCTCTCTCATAATATTGGGATCAACTAATTATATATATATATGATGAAACCTTCTATTCATATAAGAGAAATTCCTGAAATGCTAAATTTTATAATTTTCCTGAAATGCTAGTGAATAGAAATTCCTGCCCAATTACCAATACTTGATTCTATCTTCTATTAACCAATTAAGATGTTGCTAGACGAATCTGGCTATCTAAAGAAGCCTAAGGAAATAGCACCAACAATTCTGCATAATGGTTAAAATTTTCCTAAGAAAAGAACATATAGCTTGAAACACAAGTAAATAAAAAATGATTCATAGTGATTCAATCACAAGCCTAAAATGAATACCTGATAAACAGGTTGAGTTAGTATTTTAAGGTTTTTGACTTTTTTCAGTTAGTGAATTAATAACATAGTATAATTTAAATAATTTATTTTAAAATGGAAAGTCAAGATTAAAAAAATTATGTAATCAAGTTTTTAAGAATTCTAGAGGATTTTAATCCGTTATACTTTTAGCGATAGTGGAACTGCTATTATGGATAAGATAAAACATGGGCTTGCAACTTATTATGGAAACTTTAAGCATGAATCTTTTTATTTATTTATTTTTATAGAGTTTCAACTTATGATGTCTGCTCCTGATAAATCAAAACGCCAATCAATTTTTGGTGTAAAGCATGGATTTCAATCCTCATTGTTGTTGAGATTTGAGAAGCCGCAAAGCTATTACTTTGCCAAGGAGTAACTCTATTAACAACAGGCCAGCACGTTCATCAAACAAACCCAAAAAAACAAACAACAACAGGCCAACACAAGTTATTGTGATTGGGCCATTTATTTGTCATGGCCCATCCAAGATTTGCTCAGATACTCTTAGGCTAGAGCCTTGGGCCCAAAGTATTCATTCATCTCTGTTCAGATGTCTGAGTACCATATAATATAGTCCTCTCATACATCTCAAACCCTGAACAATATTTTTACCAAAAAAAAAAATCCTGAATAATATTGGCTGAATATAAATAAATAAAAAAAGGAATAACAATATTTTTTTCTTTTAATTATAGGATATATCAACTACCGAGCATATGAATTATTTAGCCAGTCAATATCTATGCTTCTTTTCAGAAACAAAAGCATTTAGTTAAGATTGACAGGAAAACTTAAAATCTGGCTTTTAATGATTTGTGTAATCCAAAGTCAAAATCATTATATTAAGTGTTTTGAGAAGTTGGAAGTAATCAATTTATAGTTTTTTTTTTTTTTTTGGGTTGGTAATGATGGAACAATGAGCTTCTCAATCAAAAAAGACAGCTCAATGATCTTGTCTGGGGGCGTCTCTTTCACTTGAACCCCTTGACTATTGTGCTGAAGGAATCTAAATAATAAACTTATGACTCCTCTCTCTGAGGTGCTGAAATAGTCATAGAAGATAGAAACAATGTAGATGAATGATATCGTGATTTTATTTATTTATTTGAGACATAGGTTGGGTTGGATTGGATCGGGTTCAAGTTTTTTTTTTTTTTTTTAATAATAATTTTGATATTTTAAAATTAGTTTTGATGAATTTGAAATTTTAAAATAAATTTTGGTACGATATGGTTTTGTAATAATTAATTGAAAAAATGGGGGATTCAATAGTAGATGAAAGCCTAATTTTTTATAAGATGTGATGTCACAGCGAAAGATCTCTTTTTTTTTTTTTTTGTTGAGAAAGACATGGACTGAACACACACACACAGGGGAGTGGGAATCTAAGTTACAATTACACAACTCACAACATACAAAAGCCGGTAACTTTTGACTGCTGTGTGAGGGCTTTAAACCTATTAGGAGACACGCACATGAGCGATGTGGAACAAACCCACTAGTTTGCTTTTCTCAAAGAGAAAGATCTAATTCAATAAAAATCCCTCATATTGAGTGTAGCTGGCATTCTGTGTAACAAATACATCCAGGTTTGCTGTGGGAATGATCATCCCAAAAGGCCAGCCTTGGGTTGCGATCAGCATAAAATGAAGGGGAGATATTTCAGTCCAACCCATGTGAGTTAGGTTTGGTTGGTTTTTACACATGTGATTGGTTGGGTTGAGATGAGAATTTATTAACTTGAAAGAGTTGGGTTGAGATAAAAAAAAAAAAAACCCCTCCAATTTGACCCAAGCACACTCTTGGATAGCGGCTTTTGAAAAAAAAGATAACTCTATAGAAGTAGGTAATTTCCGAATAATATTACTCCAAAAAATTGTTGGAATTCGTCAATAGACTTAAAATCAAGTAAAAGTCGATATAGAATTGAATAAAATGAAGGGTGATCAAGGTTGGTTGGGCTTAGATTTAGAGTCAACATGCTAACTAATCCAATCACTTAAGCTTGAAGAATTTCAAACCGCTATTGACTATGAAAATCCAAGTTGTTGACCAATGCAGTAAGTGACCGTTTGGATCACGTCCATGTTCACGCGTTTTGCGTTTCAATTTTTTTTTTTTTGGGACCAGCGCCTGGTGCACTGTTCATAGAACATGAACAGTGCAAATAGGCAAATGAACAGTAATCGAAAATTATTTTTTTATTGTTTTCAGTTTTCAGCAAAATAAATGGTATACAAATGCACCCTAAGTTTAAATCGAGGAATAGAATGGTCGAACATGCAAGTAGTCTTGAGATGTTGGAAATCTAGGTAGCATCATGACCAAATTGTCAATATGAATAGTGTCATCGTGATAAAATGGAGATCTCAAGATCTTTACTCGATTTGGTGGAAATCTAGAAATCTTCACACAATCTAATAACATGCTAAGTACGTCTTGTTTTTGCACTGTCTAGATAGCCGATGATAGCAAAATGGAAAAGCTTATGAATATCCAAAGTTTTTACTCTCAAACGTAATAAGAAATGTCATAAAGTTTGAATAGACAAACTTAAGAATAGGGGTGGGGGATCAGAAAGAGTAAAGACATTTCTGTTTAATTAGGGTGAAATAGGGAGAATAGAAAATAGGGAAGAGAAAAGTGGAGAGAAATTTGATTTTATGGGTATTTGGTTGGAGAGAAGGGGAAGATGAAAATTTAGTAGGGCATATATGTTTTCTTCCTTAACTCACCAAAATTCTAGGGTGTGGTTTACCTCTACTACTTTTTTAATTGGAATATCTTTTTATTTTAATGAGAGATTGTCATGTCTAGTGGTGGAGCTAGGAATTTATATTTGGGGAGCCATATATAATTTTTTTTTATGTGTGTGTGTAAGAAATGTAAAGTAGTAACATACATTACTCCATAATCAAACATGTAAAAACAAAAGTATATTTAATTAAACTTATACAATCATTCCAATATCAATACATTAAAAAAAAAACAACAACAACAACAACTAAATACATGTGTATATATTGTTTATAATATATTGATTATTACAATAATAAAAAATATATTATAAGGAATTTTTTTTTAAAAACAAATAAAATACAAATACCTGAAAAGTTTTAAAAACTTATGGATCAGCCGATCTTAGGGGCATAAAAAGAGCACTGCACAAGCACAAGCACGGAAGCTTTACAAATTGAGGGTCCTACAGTAGTAAGTCACTAAGAGCATCCACACCAGCTCAGTTAAAAATTTGTAAAACAAAAGAAAGTACAATTTTTACACAATTTATGCAAAAAAACACCCACATCAGTGGGTGTATAAATAGTCAAAAATGTGAAAATCCATTAGCGAGCTACAGTACCGTGTAAATATACATGAGTACTGTAGCTCGTGTATGGATTATTTTAATCCTTTCCGTTCGCTCCATTTTTCCTCTCTCTTCTCCGTTCTCAACAAACTCAACAAACTCAGCATCATCCACAGAGAAATTAACACAGAACAGATCCTCAGTAACAAACTCAAACATACACTTGCTCCAAAAAAAAAAACACACAGATATACAAACACACCCACGATGCTTTGGTCGGCGGAGCTGCGGATCGGAGTTGGGATCGGTGGTGCTGGGGATCGGAGATCGGAGCTGGGATCGGTGGTGCGTGGATTGGAGATCGCAGCTGGGCTCGGCATGGATCGGAGATCGCGGCTAGGCTTGGCGGTGTGAGGATCGGAGATCGCGGCTAGGCTCAGCGGTGCGAGGATCGGAGATCGCGACTGGGCTCGGCGTGGATCGAAGATCGCGGCTGGGCTCGGCGGTGCGAGATCGGAGATCAGAGCTGGAAAGTGGGTAGAGAGAGAGAGAGAAATGAAGAGAAGGAGAGAGAGAGCGACATGAATCAGAAATGAAGAGAAGAAATGAAGAGAAGGAGAGAGAGAGAGAAAGAGAGAGAAATTACCAAAAAATAATTAGTAGGCGCGCGGTAGTTGAGAGAGATAATTAAAAAAAAGTGAGAAAATTATTATTTAATTAATAAAGGTGGTAGGATAGATGAACTGATGTAGGTGATTTGTAAAAATGAATGTGTAAAATTTTAAAAGGAGGTTTTTTGTGTAAAATAGATGAAATTTTCACACGAGCTGATGTGGTTGCTCTAACAATGACAATGACAATGAGAATCACCCTTTCTTGTCTAAATTGAACCCATATACACTATGGCAAAACTTTTACTTTTAAACAAACATATCAAAAGAAAAGAACTAAAATTTGAAAAGATTTTTAAAAGAAGAAGAAGAAGAAGAAGAAGGCAAAGGCAGTGGCGAGAAGAAGGCAAAGAGAAAGAACTAAAAGTCTGAAAGAAGAAAAAGAAGAAGAACGCAAAGGCCAAGTCCTTAATGGAGAGAGAGAGAGAGAGAGAGAGTCACCTTTGTAAGAAAGATCGTTTCTGCAAGATTGCAACCGTGTGGCTATGTGGGAGAGATGAAGTTTCAAACTTTTCAATTTTTTTACTGTACAAGTAAGCCCTAAATGTGTTGGGATGAAAATTATAATTTTTTCTCCCTTTTATTTGTTAAGGTAATTGTTAAAATACCCATGTGATCATTTTAAAGATGTTAAATGTGTAATTATTTTAATTTGTTGACATGTATTTGTGGATTGTATTTTATGTAAATTAAAGGGGTAATTACACATAACCCACTTGTGGTTTAGGCGAAAATCACTTTGCCTACCCATGGTTTTAAAAGTATCACTTAACTCACCTGTGGTATGCTTAGTTTGTTTTCCGTAACCCACCTCTGTTAAAATCAGGGGTAAATAGGTATTTTTGCTCAAATTTTATGTATTTGTCCTCCCAAAATAAAAAATAGAGCAAAAATGCAAGAGAAACAATATCAAAAAATGGTATTTGTCTCTCTCTTTCCATTCACACAAATTTTGAGCATGAAGAACATACCCAAAAAAAATAAAAAGCCTAAGCCCCCATTGCCTCTCTCAACCCTTTAGCTAACTCCATCACAAACAGAAAATGAAAAAGAACCAATACAAATCTTAATAGACCAATAATTTCCGGCTTAAGTTTTAGCTCTAAAAGTCCATTGTCCCACATTGCAAGACAATCTAAAAAACACCTTCCCCCAATTAATCTCTAATTTATGTTCTTCTCTCACTCCCATTTTCTCATAATCCAAATAATTCACAAACTAATTTTCATGCTCTTTTCATTTCTTAGCAATTAAATAAAGGCGTAAATGCACTTTTAGTCCCTACATTTTATTTTTACCACTTTTAGTCCCTAAACTAATTTAGGCGTGTTATTTTCGTCCTTTCCGTCAGTCAGCCGACGAAAATTGCTAAGGTGGCAGCCGGAGGTAATAAAATATTATTAAAAAAATTATTTAGCATTTTTTAAATACCAAAATTTAAAAATAAAATAATTACTCAATTTTAATTAAACAAAACAAACAAACAAACAAAAAAATCAAAACCCAGCAAAAGAACATTATTACTTATCATTATTATTTTTCATAAGAACATTACAACCTGTTCTTCTGTTCTTCGTGTTCATCCCAAATCAAACCCAGCAACCAAAAACACAAATCCAGCAACCAAAAACTCAAACCTAGACCACAACAATACAAATGAAAAAAAGAAAAAGAAAAAAGAAACAGAGACCAAACACAATCACATACCCTGATCACAAATAGAGATCAAACACAAACGAAACCCAGATCTCAAGCCAAGCACAAACACATACCCAGATCACAACAACACAAACGAAAAAAAAAAAAAAACAAAGACCAAACACAAACACATACCCAGATCACAAATACAGATCAAATGCAAACGAAACCCAGATCTCAACCCAAGCACAAACACATACCCAGATCACAACAACACAAACGAAAAAAGAAAAAAGAAAAAAGAAACAGAGACCAAACACAAACACATACCCAGAAACCATCACAGCCGCCACAACCCACCATCCCAATCGCCATAACCAAACCCAACTCGGTCTCAACCCCAGCCACCCCGACTCAAGCCACCCCAGCCGGCTCACAACCCACCCACCTCAGCCCAACCTCAAACTTAGCCACCCCAATCGATCTTAACCCGCCCCACCCCAGCCCGATCTCAACCCATCCCACCTCGAGCCCAACCCCAGCCACCCCACCCCGATCTCAACCCACCACAGCCTCCACGGGCCATTGCACCACCAGTTAATATGAGTGAGAAACACGTATGAGAGGGAGAGAGAGAGAAGAGAATGAGAAAATTTGAGACATGGATGAGAGAGAGAAGAAAAACTATTTTAAGAAAATGAAATGGAAGAGAACACTCTAGAGAGAGTTTTTTTTTTTTTAATCTTAATTTTAGTGATTTTTTTATTTTATTTATGTTTTTATTTCATTAAAATTGACAAATTTTTTTAAAAAAGATGCTGACATGGCATTTTTAATAATATTTTATTGCCTCTGGCTACCACCTTAGTAAGTTCCATCGGCTAACTGATAGAAATGATAAAAATAACATGCGTAAATTAGTTTAGGGACTAAAAATGGCAAAAATAAAACGTAAAGACTAAAACAAAAAAATGTTAAATTATAAAAACTAAAAGTGCATTTAGGCCTTAAATAAACCATACCACACACCAAAACAACAAAACAAATTACACTCTACCTTAAGTTTCAGCTCTCAAAGTCCCAATATCCCACATTGCAAAACAATCTAAAAACCCCATCCCCCAAATACCCATTTTTCTCTTCTTTTATAGCCCTCATTTTTCCACCACGAATCAGAGAGACCGTGCCCTGCAATTTCTGCAGTGAGCAAATCGCAGTTCTCTATTGTAGAGCCGACTCGGCCAAGCTCTGCTTGTTCTGTGATCAGCACATTCACTCGGTGAATCTTCTTTTGCAGAAGCATCTCCGGTCACAGATCTGCGATAACTATAGACCTGAATCGGTTTCAGCTCGGTGCTCCATGGATAACCTCGTGCTTTGCCAGGAGTGTGATTTGGACGCTCACAGGAGTTGCTCGTGTCCACCTCACACGATCTTAGATCTCGATGATAAGAAGGCGAATCAATTCGTGTCGACAATCTAGGACTAGTGCGGCGGCGACGCTCAAGATTTGTCCAGGCCTTCATCGGCGTGGATGTTCAACAACAATTATAACTTTGTGTTGTTTTTTTGTATTGCAATTTTGCATTAAGAGTAATGAATTTATTGCAATTGGCTAGTTATGGATTGTAAAATTATTCTTGTGAATACTTGTTTGGCCTAAAACTTGGAAGTTGTGTCTTGGGAAATAGAAATGGAAGTTCTGTTGCTTATATACAAAAACTGGAGACCTGCAACTAATAAAACCATCTTCATATTCAAAATTTGTGTGAATGGAGAGAGAGATAAATATCACTTTTTGATCTTGTTTTTCTTGCATTTTTGCTCTATTTTTTGTTTTGGGAGGAGAGAGACATAAAACTTGAGCAAAAATATCTATTTACTCCTGATTTTGACGGAGGTGGATTACGGAAAACAAACAGAATATACCACAGGTGGGTTAAGTGATACTTTTCAAATCACAGGTAAACAAAGTGATTTTCGCCCAACCACAGGTGGGTTATGTGTAATTACCCCAAAATTAAAGTTTATTTTTAGACTTTCTTATACATACATACATACATACATACATACATACATATATATATATATATTATATATGTATGTATGTATGTATGTATGTATGTATATTTTCAGGTATAGGGGCCAAAATGATAAGGATATTTAAGAATTTTCAAATTATTTAAGATATTTTCACAAAATATTTTTTTAATTTTTTTTAAAAATTTTTGGGGGCTAAGGCCCCTCGATTTTCAAATGGCTACGCAACTGGCCACGTCATTAATTAATTAAATAAAATGTAAAGATTAAAACTCATCATCACTTATCATTATATATTTAAAATAAAAGAATATGTCATGTTAAAAAAGTACTGGAGGTAAGCCAAATTCAAAATTCTATCCCTCCAAATTAGGAGAGAAAAAAAAAAGGGAGAAAAATAGCTATAGCCTACTGTGAATCACTAAACTACCCCTCTTTTATTATTTTGCTTTCATGGGCGTGGACCTGCTGGTTCCTCTCTTTTTTCCCCTCTTTCCTGGTTTGCTGGTTCCTCCTCCTCCTCTTCTTCTTCTTCTTCTTCTGCTTCTTCTTCTTCCTCTTTCCTTGCCTGATACTAGTTTTGCTCTTCTCCTTCTTTTTCTTTTTTTGTACTTTTTTTTTTCTAGGCATAAAACTTGAGCAAAAATACCTATTTACTCCTGATTTTAACAGAGGTGGATTACGGAAAACAAACAGAACATACCACAAGTGGGTTAAGTGATACTTTTCAAATCACAGGTAAACAAAGTGATTTTCGCCTAACCACAGGTGGTTATGTGTAATTACCCCAAAATTAAAGTTTATTTTTAGACTTTCTTAAATATATATATATATATGTATGTATGTATGTATGTATATTTTCAGGTATAGGGGCCAAAATGATAAGGATATTTAAGAATTTTCAAATTATTTAGGATATTTTCACAAAATATTTTTTTAATTTTTTTCAAAAATTTTGGGGGGCCAAGGCCCCTCGATTTTCAAATGGCTCCGCAATTGGCCACGTCATTACTTAATTAAATAAAATGTAAAGATTAAAACTCATCATCACTTATCATTATATATTTAAAATAAAAGATTATGTCATGTTAAAAAAGTACTGGAGGTAAGCCAAATTCAAAATTCTATCCCTCCAAATTAGGAGAGAAAAAAAAAGAGGAGAAAAATAGCTATAGCCTACTGTGAATCACTAAACTACCCCTCTTTTATTATTTTGCTTTCATGGGCGTGGACCTGCTGGTTCCTCTCTTTTTTCCCCTCTTTCCTGGTTTGCTGGTTCCTCCTCCTCCTCTTCTTCTTCTTCTTCTTCTTCTTCTTCCTCTTTCCTTGGCCTGATACTAGTTTTGCTCTTCTCCTTATTTTTCTTTTTTTGTACTTTTTTTTTCTAGGCATGATTTTTCCTTTTTAATAAATTTAGGTAATTGCCTTTTTTTTTTTGCCACTTTTTTGTTTTAAGTGGACATTGTCTTTTAACAATAGCATATGAGTAAATTCATACAAATTCATTTTTTCCATTATTCCACTTTCACCTCCAACTAAACACAAATGAAATTTTTTTCTATCCTTCCACTTTTCGATTCCTTCTCTATTTTCTTTCCTCCCACTTTTTCACCCCCCAACCAAACGGAAAAAATGGTAGATACTATTAAGTAGAATCAGAGAGGTATAAAGGGAGGAAATGATGATTTTCAAATTTTATGTATTTGTAGTCCATGACTCCATAGTTCATACCCTTTTTTAACTTAACGACCCCCAAAAAAATGTATTTACCTTAAGATGCATATTTCTATTTTGAACTGAATTTGGACTTCATGCTTATGATCTCCGTGATCTAATCCTGGATAGCGAAAGGAAACCTTCAGTAAAGGAGGAAAATGGATGATAGTCAAGTCACGAGTGCCTACTTTCCTATACCTCATTCCCCCTATTTCTTAAATTATAATTAGAGGTTAGGAGGTGGATTAAAAAAAATTATTCATAATGATTTGGACAAGGTCTTACTTATTTTATATAGTCAACTAGGATCATTAGGTAATGAGCTGCTAGCTCGACGTTTTTTTTTTTTTTTTTTTTTTTTGAGAAACTATTAAAATAGAATTAGTTGAATTGTAAGTCAAAAAGGAATTTATTTTGAACAATATATCACTGAATTCAATATTTTTTTACTCGTAATAATTCATATTTTGACGAAAAGTTCCTTCAATGTTCAGTCAGTCAACAAATAATTACACTCCTTTTAGAATTCTTGCATCGATTGAATTCCACTTCAATTCAATAAATTAATACAAAATAATCTTGAATTCCAACTTCTGCGTCAATCCAATTCAGGTTTTTTTTTTAGTAAAAAAACTGAAAATCCCATTCAAATTCACAGCTCAATTCATGCTTTCTCACATAGTATTGGGTAGTAAAACATGAATCGGAGATGAATAGCATATTCCCTAACAGCATATTCCATTTTTATATATAAAAAAAAAATTTTGAATTTGAATTTAATTCATGTACATGTCTGAAATTAAACTGAATATTCCCTAACCGCATATTCCATTTACAGAGGAAGAAGCCATGAATTTCAAATTCCTGTTAAGTTCCATGAATTGGCCATGACTTTTTTTTTTTTTTTTTTTTTGAGCCATGAATAACAATTTCAAATTGGCCACGAATTCCTGTTATATTTATTTTGGCCAATTCATGGTTTAAAAGTAGTGAATTTTGAGTAGTCAAATCCCAACTCTCTTTCAGCGAAAATTATATGTTGTACCCGGCATATATGCCGAGTACACCATATACCAGCTCTTCAGAGGATTGATACAAGACGTATGGGAATCAGATTCAGCAATCAAATCCTATCAAAAAAGATTCAGCAATAAAACAAACACCATCTAATTAGTTTTAATTTTTGGGCATGAGTGACATGTAGATTGTGAAATTTAATAATGGATAATGCCGCCAGCATTATAATTTTTTTTATATAAATCTTACAAACTAATGTCTCAACTTCAACTGTAAAAGTAACTAAAATTTTTATTCATTGAGTTGTTGATATGATATAATCACACATTAGTTGGAAAAATTATTAAACCATATACTTTAAGATGGCTTAAAATTATATTTTTTATAATTTCAAAATTTTAATTAAACCCTAAAGTTTAAGAATATTTTAGGCTAAAATTTAAGTTACACTTTTAAAGTTTGGGTGTATTGGAATTTTACACTTTTAAGTTTCAATATTTGGATTTTACTCCCTGAAGTTTAGGGATATTTGGATTTGACATCTTGATGTTTAAGAATTTATATTTTACCCTCTAAATTTTAAGGATGTTTATATTTTACTCTCTAAAATTTAGGGATATTCAGATTTTACACCTTGAAATTTCAGAATTTGGGAGTATAAAATCTAAATACTTCTAAACTTTAGCAAGTAAAACCCAAATTTTGAAACCCCAGAGTATAAAATTTAAACACCCTCAAATTTTAGAGGTATAATTTGTAATTTAACCAATATTTTAAATTAAACACTATAGTTTTGTTGATTTCAAATCAAACTTTTTTTTAAAAGAATAAAGACATTCATTTTATTGAATCAACGGAAACTTCTACCAAATAGTACAAGATGGGTAGCATAAATAAACTTTAAGACTTTTAAAATTGTATCAATTTAAACGCCTAATCAAATCCAACTATCCAAGAATTAAACCATCAAATAAAATCTAAACTATTCATTTTTTTTAGAGAGAGTTTTAACCTATGGCGTCTGCTCCTGATGATAACTTTTTATTATCAGACCAAGACACCAATCAGTTTTTGGTGTAGGCGGGGATTGAACCCCAGATCTCTTATACAATCATCAGAGACTTTACCAGTTGAGCTAATTGGAACCCACAATCTAAACTATTCATTGTTCAAATTGATGTGATTTTAAAAGTCTAGGCTTTAATTTGAAATTAAGGTAATTATAAGGTGTAATATGTAACTACTTTTATTGTAATTTGTAACAATATTTTAAATTAAACCCTATAGTTTAGCTGTTGTCGCTCAACTGATTGGTACATCTTGGTATTTCTAATGAGGAAATTAGGGATTCAAATCCTCCATTTCCCAACTATCAAATTATCCAAAAAAAATGATTTAATAGATATAGTTGGGTTAAGTTGCGCTTGGTGTAACTTTTATCAATGTTATACCACTTAATTATTTTCTATTGAATGTAAATTTTGCAAATTTATCGTTGGGTTACAATTTCTTTTTATATCTTTAATGCTGCAAAATTTTGAAATAGTTAGAGACCAATAGCTATCTCATTTTTATCTCTAAAATATTTTAAACTCAATTTAAAAATAAAATAAAAATCATGTATAAAAATCAATTTTATGGAATAAATAGTAAATAACATCTTATTAGTATAAAACTAGTCGTGCTTGTTAATAACAAAAGACTATATAGTCCAATGATTGGGTTTCAAAATATTAATCTTAAAAGAAGTTATTACGTGATGTAATATTAATAAATAGTTATATTGAGTATGACTTAATCTTACCCATATATGTAATAGTTGTCAATGTTATAATGTTAACTCTGTTTCTCAACCAAAAAAAAAAAAAAAAATTTGAACTCTGGAAATTAAATTCCATTTTACTCCCTAACAAATACTCCTATAAACCATTCTTAAAAAAAAAAAAAAAAAAATCCTATAAACCATGAAGGGTGAGTGATTATGAGATAGACAACCCAAAAATACTAGGTCAATTGGGTAAAATGATGGGTTTGGTTTACCTTCAGTATTTTTTTAATTGAAAATTTCATTTTATTTTAAATACATAGCAACAAGTGATAATGAGTTTTAATCTCCACCTTTTATTTAGTTAGTGGATAATGTGGCAGTTTCTCATTAAAACAAAAGAAGATTCTAGTTAAAAAAGTACTGGAAATAAACCAAACCCTAAAATGATTAATCAACTAGTGAAACCTTACCCCTAAAATTGAGGGTTTTATAACAACATTTTTACAACAAGCCCTAGGTGGCAGGTTGTACTGATTATTGTTGTTGGCGTAAAAAGTAATCTTAGTGTTAGGTTCAAATTTGAAATAATAACAACTAACCACGTATGATTTGTTATAGAAAGATTGTGAACGTAACATCTCTCTTGGAGTTATCACTTGATTATTTAAGAATCAAATTAAGAAAACAGAATTTAAAAAAAAAAAAACAAATTTATTCAAATGAAATTTAAGATCACATCATCTTTCATGAGCATTTTTTAAAAATAATCTTGTCTTCCAACTTCTGCATCAATCCAATTCAGTATTTTTAAGTAAAAAACTGAAAATCCCATTCAAATTCACAATTCAGTTTATGCTTTCTCACATAGTATTGGGTAGCAAGGCATGAATTGGCGATGAATAGCATATTCCCTAACAACATATTCCATTTTAAAAACAAATTGAATTTCATTTTAATTCATGTACATGTTTGAAATTAAACTGAATGTTCCCTAACAGCATATTCCATTTACAGAGGATGAAGCCATGAATTTGCGATGAATATCATATTCAAATTCCTGTTAAATTCCATGAATTTGCGATGAATATCAAATTCAATTTCAAATTGGCCACGAATTCCTGTTATATTTATTTTGGCCAATTCATGGTTTAAAAGTAGTGAATTTTGAGCAGTTAAATCCCAACTACATTTCAGAGGATTAGTACAAGAGGTATGGGAATTAGATTCAGCAATCAAATCCTATCAAAAAAGATTCGGCAGTAAAACAAACACCAACTAATTAGGTTTAATTTTTGGGCATGAGTGACATGTAGATTGTGAAATTTTGTAATAGGTGATGCTAGAAGTATTATACTAAATTTTATTACATAAATCTTACAAACTAATTTCTCAACTTTTAAAGTAAAAAAAAAAAAATTAAAGTTTTTATTTATTATCTGATATGATATAATCACATTAGTTGTTAATTTAATTTATAAATTTTCATATTGAAATTTGTGGTACCTTTGGAATTTTCCTCTTGTAATAACATCTTGCATTTAAAAATTGAAAATCACTAGGAAAAAATATTACAGTAATTTTTTTTAATAAAAAAATTTCTCACTTACAAAATAGATTTTTTTATTTATTTTAAAATTCAATAGTTGGGGTTGGGGGTTATGAACTCTTGATAACATCTCTATTAGAAACATTAGGAGATGCCAATAAGTTAAGTTGCAAGGTTTTGGGCCAAAAAAAAAAATTTATTAAAAAATATATGAATATAATTTAAGATGGCTTCAAATTATATTTTATAATTTCAAAATTTTAAAATTAAACCCTGAAGTTTAAGAATATTTTAAATTAAACCCTATAGTTTTGTTGATTTCAAATTAAACTTAAAGATTTTTAAAATCATATCAATTTAAAGCCCTAATCAAATCCAAAAATTAAACCACCAAACCAAACCTACGAGATTCATGGTTCAAATTTATGTGATTTTAAACATTTAGGCTTAATTAGAAATTTGAAAGTTCAAAATGTGTATAAAACACATTTGAACGTTTAGACCCCCAAATAACAAATTATCAATTCAAGCTTATTAACAAACAATTTATGTGCAGAAAATGTAAATAAGCTAAAACAGAATTGATAACGTAATCTAAACCAAATAAAATCACATTCACAGCAAAAATTAAATGGCAAAGATTAAGGGAAGAGAGATGCAAACACAAGGACAACACAACGGCGTGTTATCGAAGAGGAAATCGAAACCCTCGGCGTAAAACCTTTCCGCCGCCCTCCAAGTGGTCAATAATCCACTAAAGAATGTAGTTGGGATACATGGACAACAAAAGGCTCTCCAAGCCTAATCTACCCAGTGTACCTAAACCCTCCAAGTTTCTACTCCAACAAGGTTGTGCTGAACCTATTTCTTTTTTAGCTTTCAGGATTCTGCTATAGCCCATAGCATCAACCAATAATAAAATTGGTCTCTTCCTAACTACTTCCCAAAACACCAAATAACATTCTCACAGATATGGGTATGGTGAGAAAATGTTTTGGTAATGTACTTCTTAAGGATGTAACAATGGAGAGAAAGAGAGTAGAGGATTTTGAAGAGTCTCTATATGACGATTGTAGATGAGTCAATCTTGTTTTTCTCTAGGATTGTTCTCTCAAAATTCTCTCTAGAAGCTCTCTACATTTCGTGGGTATAAGGGGTATTTATACTAGAGTGAGAATGGAATGCAAAGAGTTAGGTTTTTCCAAACAGAGCTGGCTAGTGACTTGGCCTCGCGACTTGACTGAGTCGCGAGTTCAAGCCATGAGCAAACAGCATGGCCAAACTGGACTTTTTGTCCTGTACTGCTCCAGCTGGCGTGACTGTTCATCTTCTCTGCATGCTTCACTCGTGTGCATCATCTAATGGCTTGCAATCAGCGAGCCACACACGAGATCCAGCCGTGAGTCCCTGCTTTAGTGCATAGTCTTGAGCATTTCTTCACACTTTCTCACACACTATCCTTACATGAATCCCACCTAAATATAGGTTTCTAAGTGTTGAATTACAAGCAAATTGGCACGGAATAAAACCAACAAAATGGTTGATAAATTTCAACCTTACAATCTCTCCCTTTGGCTATTCCGTGACAAAAACCTAAAACAAACTCTAGACTTAACATGTGAGTTAGGAACAGTTGAACAAAACTCACTCGCACCTAACTCTAGAATCTGTGTAACTCTTGAATCATAAGAACAAGTGTCTCCTGAAACACAACAACATAATATGATCATCGCATGCAGAAAAACTTGTAATGCATATGAGACAAGCACAATGCGATCAGGCTCAATGGAGTAAAGTAATAAACCAAAACTTGACCATACAGGCAATCGCTATAAAATAGTGACCACAATGCTCATTCACACTTGGAATGAATATCTGGACATGCAAGCTATTAAGGTTAAATGCAAAGACTCATTTGCACGTCCAACACTCAACCAATGCACAATACATGAAGTATATGCATCTAGGAACAAGATCCTACTAGGGCACAAAAGTGATGTACTTAAAGCAGTGTATAGCATAACACCAAGTACGTAAGCTACAAAGCATTGGAACAAAAATAGGTGAAGCAAAGAGAAACTCTAATTGCAATTCTAAATTAGAATTATAATCTATATTGTGCCACGTGTCAATGTAAATATGAAATTGAAGTCTAATTTTCTTCCATCTGTTGTAATTCCGATGTGTTTTTTTTTTTTTCCACACCTATGTATTTTCAGGTTCATCTCCCTTTTCCATACCAATTCAGGCACCTTAATATACAGCTCCCCTCTTCTTCAATCAATGTCATGGAATTTCAAAAGAATCTCTTAGTATCAATAATGCATGTATTTAGGTATTTCTGTATCTTATATAAGAAGAGGTTCTCTAAATATTTCGATTGTACTTGTCTTTGCAATTTTCATGATCCTAGTTTATACTCTGCAAAATGAATTCCAACTATTCCTAAGGTTTGATTACCACTTTCTTTCATCTGCCTATATTGTCGTTCCTTTTTGTGTAAATTTTTTATTGTTTAATTATATAATTTTGTGGTTTTCCTATGATTGATGTTGCATGTTTATTTTCTTTCATCTGCCTATAGTTTATTTTCTTTTTGTCAATAATTTTAATTGTTTAAATATAAAATTGTTTTGTTTTCCTATCATTGATGTTGCATGTTCTTTTTCTTTTTCATAACACGTTATTAGCACGAGTCTCTATCCAATTTCGAAAGGAAGTTGTAATCCCATTATTCTTCAAACATCAAAGATTATTTGTGTAGTTTTCTCAACTCACTGTAAGTTTTTTTTTAAGGAATTAGTACTTATCCTATTTGTTTGTCTTTACGTTTTATGCTCATAATTTTAGTGATTTTTAATTGATTAAATTTTTTTTATGAGAATCACATTATTTTATTGTTATATATTGTTATGAGATCCACGTTATGAGATTTGCATTTAATTGATTAAACTATTTTGCTAAAAATGGTTTGTGATAAAACAATTTAATCATAGCTATATGCATCGTGTATGAATCAACCTTGAATATATATGTCTATGTAGCATTCTTTCATTAGAATTTTGTATAATAAAAATATTTGTCAAAAAATTATATAATGCTAAGTTTTATTAAACATGAATAAACTAAGTCTTTTAAACATGACTAAACTCATGATTAATAAATAATAATAAAAAACAAAACCAATAGTATCACTTAAATAATAAAATGTAATATATTTATTTCCATTGTTTTATTAAATTATATCTATTTCCGTGCGGTAGCATGGGTTACATACTAGTATATAATAATAGGTGAAGCTGAGAGAAATTAAAATTAAAATTTCAAATTAGAGCTCCAATTTTACGCCATATGTCCTAAATAATTTATTCGTAAAGATTTTAATTTCTTAATTTTAGTATAAAATGTGGGACCACATCATAAATATTTATCCAAGTGAGTTATTAAGTACAAAAACCAAAGAGTCTAGAATAAATGAATCTTAAAATAAATAAAAAAAGTGCTTCACAATAATTATAAAAAAAAATGGACTATTTATATTTTATATCTACTAATATCCTTACAAAAAATTTTAAAGAGTTAACAAAATATAAAAATGACACTCAATAGTATTTAAATTATATATATAGGAATTACATTATGCATTTTATTATATATTTTTAAGTGTATCCATGTATATGAATGGAGTTACAAGCTAGTACTCCTATAAACCATGAAGGGTGAGTGATTATGAAAACCACGGCCCAAAAATGCTAGGTCAATTGGGTCTCAAAATGATTAATCAACCAATAAAATCTTACCCCTAAAATTGAGGGTTTTACAGTTTGGAATTAAATCAAGAAAACAGAATTAAAAAAAAAAAAAAAACTTTATTCAAATGAAATTTAAGATTACATCATCTTTCATGAGCATTTTTTTAAAGAAAAAAAAAACCTTGAAAATGTAGTGGATTAATCTTATAATTACAAACTAAGAAAGCTGTACCACTTTGACTCCTTACATTCAAAAAAATAGAAACTTACATGGGAAGATGATATCCTAAGATCTAATTGGGTTTCAAATTTTAGGGGTAGTTTGGTATGACATTTTAAGTAACAGTTTTTATAAACAATATTATATGTATTTTCATACACTTTTTCGCCCACACGTGTTTTCAAAAAATATAAATAACGTTACTAAATGGGCCCTATCTAAGATGGGAATGTCAGCCTTCTAGAATCAATTGTCAATTTATATCATTATTCAAATCACACATGTCATCTATGCCATGTTAAAAAAAAAAATCCATAAATTAATTATTAAAAAAAAAACTGAAATTCATGAGAAACATGTGACTCCTTGGAAGATAAAAGAGTTTATATTTGAAGAATTCAAACAATCATTTTTGAAAATTAAGATTGATTCATCTCAGGGAATATCCCTAAATTATTCAACCACAAGAATAATCTTTTATATATTATTGAACCACAAGAATAATCAAATCTTAGTCTCATCATGCTGGTCAATTAACATCAAGTGCATAACATATCACGCATTGGAAAATACACCCCAATCATCAAAACCGTTTGGAAACGATAGTCAAACCATTAAACCAGAGAATCGTACACAATTTCGGGTTGGTATACTCGGTATAAAAGTAAAATGCCAAGTTGTAGGGTTCTATTTAAAACTGCTTTCTTTCAAGGAAAATGTTTGCATTCAGTTTAAAGAAAAACCTTGTCTTTTTACTATTTATATTTGATGTAACTTTAAGTAATTTTACACCACTTAATTTTATCTATTAAATGTGAATCTTGACAAATCTGTCATTAGATTACATCATATTCGTTTATTCTCCATTCTTGTATAATTTCAAAACAATCAGAGATCAATAACAATGTTATCAATCAAATATTAAAAGTTTAAGTTTTTTATTTTTTATGGTTTAAAATTATGTAAGGACTAAATAGTAAATAAAGTTCAATTGACACAAAATTTGGCATGCGTGTTAAGAATATAAAGAATATATAATTTATTGGTGGGATTTTCAAATTATTAATCAAATCTATGATGATTGCTGTTTATCGTTAGGTTAAACACCAATCGATTTTGGTGTAAGCGAACTTCATATCTCTTATTTAATGATAGAAGACTTTACCAATTAAGATAAATGGAATCTACCACCAACTGACATTACTTAACCCAAAAATTTAAACCAATTAGTTTAGACTTAATTATGTTATATTAAACACACACTTTTCTTATTATTATTCGATGTGAGATTTCATTTATACATGTATATCCAACAACACATGTCATCATTTGAGTTATTCACCAATTATTTTGATAGATATTTTATGATTTACCCATAAAACAATACCTTACTAAGTTAAGTGTTACACTAATAGCACTCGTGTAAGTGCTTATATAATAGAAAAAGTTCAAAATTCACCAATATTAGTCCATACAAAGTTGTGTAAAATACATTATTACTATGGTAACCGTATAAATTTACACTAACACTATTAATCTTGAATTTAGTTTTTGATTCTTTATTTGTGTATCCTAAGAACGAAGGAAGAGAATGTATAGTAATTGTTTTGGGTAAAGAAAAAAAATAATATTTTAATAAAATGTAAAGTAAAATTGATAACATGATATAATGTGTTTTGAGAAATGAATATATAAAGTTAAAAAAAAAAAAAAAAAAAGGGTAAGTTCTTACACTAAAATAAATTAAGCAACTATCTAAGGCGAATAAAAGATAAGACTCTTTTAACAGTTTTTAGTTTGTTTTATTCTGCAACCAAACTACAGTTTTTAACGGCCAAAGTCTCAGTAATGGGAGGGAAAGCTTAATTTGTATTTCTAAGGAAACATTACAATATGTACAAAAGCTACAATACACATGAATGAATGTTTTGGTTGGAATGGACTTTGATAGGTCAACCTACATAATCTACGGCCGGCAAGCACTGTCAGAGGTTTCTTGTTCGTCAAGTGTTAATAGTCAAGAGTCAAAACCACGCTTTACATCCACACAATATTATTTTTGATAAAGTTATTGATACAAGTTGAACAAAAAAAATCTTACCCCACGTCAACAAAGACTTCCTAAATTCCAACCCCACGAAGTTTCAGTTTCATTTCTCTCATAGTTTTTCAACCTATTTGATTCCCCATTTGTCCATTTCACCCTCTATTTTGCTTCCTAACCCAGATTTTCTTTCACTTTCTTTCATTTTCTCAGGCAAAAGACAACATTTTTTTGCTTGAAGGAAACGCTTTAATCACTACTTTTTGTTTTGTTTCAATCCAGAACTAGTTGGTATTGTTCTGTGTTACATAATCTACAGCTGTTCTTGCTCAGAATTCAACTCCAAGGTTTGATTTTCTTTCTCTTGTTGTTCTCTGTGAATTTATATTGTAAAGTCTGTGATTATTCTTCACCGGGGAGGTCAAACTTTTTTCGTTGAGTTATAACTTCTCTATTTGTTTCTTTGACTAAATCCGTGTCTGGGTCTTTTAGTCTAGAGGTCATTTTTGTTTGATCATGCTAAATTTTAAGGCTTTGATTTGATTATGGCAAAGAGCATGAGATGGTTTAAGAAAAAGAAACAGTAGAAGTAAACTGCAAGTTTTAGTAGATTTCAAGTCTTCTTGAAAGCCATTGTTGAGCTTTGTGGCTCCAGGAAAGTTCAGCTATACTACAGCCTTGATCATTTATTGCATCATGTACTCGTCCATGTTTTTTGTATCTGTCAATTTACTTCAATTTTAGGTGTTGTTTAAGGCAGTAATCTAGTTGTACAGAATCAATATACTGCTTCCTTTATAGAGCCTCTTATCTTCCAATTCCTTTTTATATAACATCACAACTTGGTTGCGAGTTTTTGGAAGTGAAATGTTCTGAATCTGATGTATTCCTTCTCTTTAGGCTTTGTATAGGCTGAGTTAACTGGACCTTGATCTGTTCTTATCAGATTTGCAAACTTGAGCGGAGGCTTAAGCTTATCCAATTGAAGACATGCATACCTTTTCTAGTGTCTGTATGAAAAAAAGGTTGTATCCAGCGCACAAAGCTCCTATTTTTGCAGGGTCTAGTAAAGGTAATTGATAAGCAGTCTTATCCCCAATTTTTTCTTGGAGAGGCTGATTCCCAGACTTGAAGGTGTGGCTTGTCACTTTTGGTGGAAGACACTTGCCATCGTACTAAGTGATTCAAGTCCTTTCAGATTAAAAGGGTAGCTTCTGGTTTGGGGATTGTTTGAAGCTTTGGTTAGGTACTCTGGTTCGTTGGTTATTTCATTCTTGTTGTTATGGCGGATTTTAGCTCAGTACTTTCTCCTCGTGAAGGAGAAATACATGTGATTGCTGCAGCTCAGCACATAGTCAAGGCACTAGGGGCAAATAAAAACCTTGATGATGATTTGAGGAAGATCCTCTCACAGCTTGACGGTCACTTGTCTGCCATGACTCTACTCACTACTGAAAGTAGGGGTACAGGATTCAGAGAGGTTGAGGAGCAGCTCAAATATGCTGAGGAGAAGATCAGGAGTTGGGAGTCAAATCAATTTTTATTATGGGACTCTGATGAGTCTGATCCCTTGGAAGCTTCTGAGTTCTTGAAAACTATTGATGAAATTCAAGCATTGATTGGAGGTTTACGAAGCTTGTCTGTGAATGGAAATGGGAAACAGAAGGATCTTCTTAACCGAGCTGACAGCATTCTGCAGATGGCAATGTCAAGGCTTGAGAAAGAGATAATGCACATTCTTGTTAAGCACAAGCAATACTTTCAGCCTAAAAACATGTCTTTTCGATCTTGTGGAATGGATGTTTTGTATGACGAATCCTTTGTTTCAGTTGAGGACGTACCATCTGAAGAAGAGTTGCGAAGAAATAGTAGTGGAAAGGAATCTGACGAATATATTTTTGATTTGATTCATCCACATGTAATTCCTCATCTCAAGTCCATTGCAAATGTTATGTTTGGTGTGAGTTATGATCAGGAGTTCTGCCAGGCTTTCGTTAGCGTCCGGAGAGATGCATTAGAGGAGTACTTGGTCGTTCTAAAAGTGGAAAAATTTAGCATGGAGGATGTGCTCAAAATGGAGTGGAGTAGCTTGAACTACGAGATCAAAAAATGGGTTCGTGCTTTGAATATCATCATCCGGTATCTTGCAAGTGAGAAACATCTCTGTGACCAGATTTTGGGAGACTTCGGATTTGTTAATCCATTATGCTTTGTTGAGATATCAAAGGGTTCGTTGGCGCACCTTTTGAATTTTGGCGAGGCCATAGCTATGGGAACACATGAACCAGAGAAATTGTTTCGCTTACTTGACATGTATGAAGTTGTGGCAGACAATCTTCTGGATATAGATGCTTTATTCTCGGAAGAGGCTGGTACTGCTATTAGGCTTGACTTTCATGAGCTTCTAAGGAGCTTGGGTCATTCTGGGAGGGCAACATTTTTGAAATTTGGAAAGGCCATTGCGGCTAATGTATCAACAAGGCCTTTTTCTGGAGGTGGGATACACCCCCTCACTAAGTATGTCATGAATTACATCAAGACCCTTACCTTGTACTGCAACTCCCTCAATGTGCTTCTCAAGGACCAAGAAGCAGCTGATTCAAATCCAGTTGTTGAGCCAGAGAATGGGCAGGGCGATTCATCTATCACACATTGTCAAATGGCATGCCACTTTCGGTCAATCACAGCTACTCTAGAATCCAACCTCGATAGAAAATCCAAGCTTTACAGGGATGGTGTTTTGCAGCATATTTTTTTGATGAACAACTTCCATTACATGGCCCAAAAGGTTAAGTGCTGCGACCTCAGGATTTTCATTGGTGATGAATGGATTAAAGAGCATATTGTTAAGTACAAGCAGCATGCAATGAGCTATGAGAGAGCCACTTGGAATTCAGTCCTTTCTTTGCTTAAGGATGATGATAGTCCAAGGTTCTGTTCAGCTTCAAAGGCAATTAGGGGCTTCACTATTGCCTTTGAGGAGGTATACAAGACCCAGACAGGGTGGTCTATCCCAGATCCTGAGCTCCGGGAAGACTTACAAATTTCAACTTCGCAGAAAGTAATCCACGCATATAGGAGTTTTATGGGGAGAAAGTCTTCCAGTATCAATGAGAAGTATGTCAGGCATTCTCCAGATGATCTGCAGAACTATATCTTGGATCTCTTTAATGGCTCACCGAGAATATTGCAAAGTTCTCGCAAAAAGTGAAGTCTTCATTGTATTGATTTTTGCATCTTCTTTTCCTATTTCTTCATCCTAGTCATGTCATGAATGCATGATGTATCTGTGTTTGTATTATACCAAATGTGCCAAGCTAAAAGTTTTTGAGCTGTCTTTCTTGTAAAATGGTCTTGTTTTTCAACTGGGATTATAGGCCCGCATGTTCTTGTAAAATGGCCTTGTTTTTCAATTGGGGTTATAGGCATGAATATGGCAATACTATATTAACAAGTTTTGTCCTTCATTTGTAGACTTTGCGTTAGAACCTCACTTTCTCTCTCTTGTGTGTGTTTTTGTTTTTCAACTAAAAAAAAAAATAGTGAATTTAATCACAAAAGGCATGAGATTTTCAATTTTTTAATAGGAGATAGAATGAAAATAGATTAAAACTGAACACAATCTGTTCTAATTCTAAAATAAATTAACGACCCTTCAAAAAGTTAAGCTATTAAGAATTATTTAACCATTATACTAATAACATAATTTCTATGAATTTTCAAGAATAAGAATCCATGTAGAAACACATATGAGATCTCTATATTATTTACCTCGCTCAAAAAATATTTAAAAAAAGAAAAGAAACAGTACTTGTTGAAGGTTCACAACTTCATTAACTTGATATCTACCAAAACAGTCATTGTACAATGTTGAGGAAACTTGCAAGGCATCTGTCATGTTGGGGGTCAGGCAGCATTGACTCCGGCCTACCAATTTGTTGAAAGTAAAACCCCATGACCTGCCAGCAATCATGTCTTTCTGATGAATTGGTCTGGGATTTGATTCATGCACTAGTTTTTTTTCTTTTTTTGGATTCATGCACTAGTTAGGTGAGTTTAGCGTAGAAGAATAAATAGGCATTTAATGCTAGAGAAAACAAGTGGCTTTGAGGGCCATACCTATACATCTCCAATGATGAACAAAGACAGAGGACGCGTTCATCAACTAAATAAGAGTTAATACATTTCCAATTATGAACAGGGACAGACTTCAAGATATGGACACATTCATTAACAAGATAAGAGTTACTGTATTTTGTAACCATAAACTTATCGATACTTTTTTTATAATTATTTTATATAATAGATGATAACAAATTATTTGTCACTTTCACATTGACACATTATTATTTCTTTATCACTATAATCTGTTAAATCAAAATTGTGACAAAATAATGGCACTAAAAAATGTAATTTTTAATTTTCTCATAAAATAATCAGTACATGCATATGTACAAATTTTTAGAGAGGCATTTAAAGCCAAAAGGCCCCTTGACTGTGAGGAATTACCTTTTTCCCTGCTGTGTAGAAAGGAAGACTGCAAGAATCAAGATCTAGTCCAGGGAAAATTAAATACATGTAACTGCAGAAAGTTCAGGAGCAGTGTGCATTTGACCCACTGGTACAATGTACTAAAGACTAATGTTCAAGTTTGTCATTTTGCTAAATAAATAGCTGTTTTTTTTTGGGAGGTCACGTTTAAAATATGATCACGTTTTGTTTACAGAAGACGTGTCATGAGTCATGACCACGCTAATGGCTGCCTTTAATGACTAGGTCACCCCATAAATATATGGTATGTGTTAATTTGTTAATTTGCCTTTAATGACTAGTCACGTTTTGTTTCCTTGATTGTAGGGAGGGTTTGGATCTAGCTTTTGCATTTTCATGTTTTGCATTTTCACGTTTTGGTTTTTTTTTTTTTTTTTTGCTGCAGTTGTAAAGGACAAATGCGCAATGAGTACACTGTTCACGTACTTTTTTATCAATTTTTTTATTAAAAATAAGTCTCGTATCACTATTTACACATTTAAAAATTATTTTGTTACAATGTTTTTAATTTTCAATTTTCAATAATAAATTCTATCTAAAAGGACCCTTACTTCTTGTTCGTTTAACATTATTCTAGAAAGTAAAGCTTTTGTAATATAAAGGTTGTGACTTGTGAGTGTTTGACCAAGTACAATGAATAGTACTTTATAGTTCTGGATTTCTGAAACAAAAAAAGGTGAATTATTGAGTCTTTTCCTAAGAGTTGCAGATTTATTTTTTAGTGTGCATTTGTATAGGAGGTAGAGTTATAAAGTTTTAAAGGTGGATCCAGGCTGCGTTTGCGTTTTTTGTAGCTCTAAATTTTTGCTCAAAAGAGTTATAACTGAAAACTAATTCTCGAACGCTTTAAAGCTCTCTCTCTTATGGCTAAAAGAGCTTTAAAGCTTTTAAAGCACTTTTGTGGCACACTCTAAAAGCAAGACATACAAATCCACCACTTACGAACCTACGAAGAGTTGGAAAAGAGAGATTAAGACCGTTTTTCATCTATAACTCACATTTATATACCCACACCCACACGCACACTCTACTCACCTATTGGTTATAAAATAGATATTTATAGATTTTGAAATAGAAAGTTATGAAAAGTTAGAGCATCCACAGTAGTGGAGCTAAATTTAAATTTTTAACAATTTAGCTTCACAAAAAGTTACTTTATATATTTTACCTATTCACTTTACAAAACATGCTACAGCAGTAGATCTATTTTAGTTTTCAACACAATAAAATAACATAAACATCACAATAAAATAATATTTCTACTACAATAAAATAATACATCTCACAAAATAAAAAAACACTACAAACCGATCCACCACCACTGCCAACCAACCAAGATCAACCGCCCACAACCATCCACTGCCAACCAACCACTACACAAATTACAAAGAAACCCACAACAACAAACCCACACAAATCATAGAGAAAAACCACCACACCAACACAGCCACAGAGAAACCCACGAACAGGTCGGCGGTGAGACGGACTGGGCGAGATGGGTCGGCGGTGTGGGACAGTGACGTGGGCGATGAGAATGGGGATCGGCGGCGAAATGGAGGACTGGGCGAGATAGGTCGGCGATGAAGGTCGACGATCCAGAACTTATCAGTAGCGAGGCTCGACGATCCAGACCTTATCGGCGGCGAGGCTCGACGATCCAGACTTTATTGGCGGCGAAGCTCGACGATTCAGCAAGACTTGGCGGCGAAGCAGAGAGTAGATGAGGGAGAGAGAAAAAAAAAAAAAAAAAAAAAAAAGAGAAGGAAAAACGATGAAAGAAGAGAAGCCAGAGAGAACGAAAAAGAAAGAAGAAAAAATATTTTTTAAAGGATAGAAGAGAGAGAAATTTAATAAAATAATTTTTTTTTTTTTACCTTTGAGCTACAGTACACATCTATCTTTATATGTATGCTGTAACTGGAAGCAAAAATTTTTTTGCTATAGCTCTACTGTTGGAGCACACTTTTTGGTGGTTGAGAAGCTAAAATATAGTAATATACCACCACTGCTGTGAGTGCTCTTATGGAGCAATCATTTGTCTGAAATCAAGAAAGGCAACTCTTTGTTATGAACTAGATTGAATCCATTATGCGCGTACTGAAGGGATTGATTCGGATGATGCTATAGGTAGCAGCTTGTGGGTCTAAACTAATGTCAAGATGATGCTATAGGTAGAAGCTTGTATTAGTGTTCAAGAATGTTACAGAGTACAAACACATCTAATTTTACACTCAATTTTACGCTTTGCTTAGTTATAAACTTACGAGGGGAGCTACATTACTTTCACATCAATGACACTAAACTTTTTGATAAACCAATGACACTAAACTTATTACGCGCTAATCGCAACTTTGACAAATTAATTGGATGTGAAATTGAGTGGGTATCTAAACTCATTGGGGGAGTGTTAGCGTCCAAATGGTAAATGACCCCATGGGATATACAATGACAAATTCATGACTAATGCTGAAATGACATTAAGCTTAGCCCAATCCGTTGGCTCATGGACTTGCGCACAAGATGCATGAACTGTTATTCCTATGGCCCAATATGGAAAAGGCGTATCTAGCCATTGGGCTTGCAACTGTGAGAACGAGATGGCTAGCTAGGTCTGAACCCACAGACGAGAAGGAAAATTGAGATTCTTTCTGGTGACAAATAGTGGGCATGGCTCACAAGCTGTATGGATGGACGTGAACAAATGCAAATGCCTTATTTATCATCCACTTTGGAAAGTAATCAATTTCCTTAGAAGCAATTAGCTCCCACAGAATGGATGAATTCCTTAATTACATGCTTGGGAAGGGTTTAATTACTAAATTATCATATATTATATGATAAAACTACTATTACACTAAGTTTAGCCGTATCAAACACATTCACATGAATAATCTTTGCATAAAATTTTCCACTGGACTTCACCAATCTGTTACTATTTCACCAAGTCCAGTCAGATCAAATACATTCATGTGAATAATTATGCAAACTTTTACATTGCACTTCATCAGTCCGTTACTGTTGCACCAAATCTAGTCATATCAAACACATTCGACAAACCACATATCCACACAAACACTATGGTTGAGCCAAGTTATGTCCTATTAATTATTTATGTACTATTCAACTATGTATACTGTTGTAATTTGTCCTATTACCCATGAATTATGAATATGTTTGCACCTCATGGTCTCGTCGACATTGTTTTTTAAATATTTTTACATATGACGAGCACTACCCCATCAACCAATTGTATAACAGTTTGGTCTATCATTCATCATTCGTCAAGTCAACATCATGTACCAATTACTATTAATGAACGGGCTTGATCTTTGGAAGCCATAATTATAATAAGTGGATACAAACAAGAAGATTAGAAATTTTTTCTCACTTGGATGAGAATTTCTTCAATTATGGAAGCCACATTGACACTTTTTATTATGCACCAATCTTAACTTTAACTTATTAGTTGGGTGTGAAATTGAATATCCCTAGAATACAACTTGTCATGAATCCCTAGTGTTTAGTTGTACTAAACTTGTCACGATAGTTACATATGTCCATTTTTTACCACGTGACATTATCTCAACGAGTCCAGTGCATCTAAGCCAAACTTGTGTCACTAAACTTATTAGGACGGTAGGCTAAACACTGGAAAATGTATGATACTGTTTGTCAGTTCGTTGTAGATAGAGAAGTACAAGAAAGCCCGTCTTATGAAAATATGTACATTTAAAATTCTAGCAAGTTTCAACTGTCATATTGATTTAAGCTTTAGACCTCAAAATTACACGTGAATACAATTAATATCCTTAAATTACTTGAGGATCAACCTGTGTCTAAATAGTCTGGCACAAACAAACATCTAGATTTAAGAATGCACTAAGCTATAATTCTTGTAGTCGATCATGTGTTTGACAGTTAGCATCGACGAATGACATCCTAATGGCTTATGTTAGGTGACACACTTGGAAGAGTCCATGTAACAAATCATTTGATTCAAACTAGCACATAATAAAACATGAATAAAAGAGAATCACATGAGACTTTACAATGCAAACAAAATTTCATGTAAAATACACAACCTTCAGCATCCATCCCAATTCTCAGACCATAGTCTGTAGTTGGTCTATGAAAGTAGAAAAAACTTGATATCATCCATTTTTAAATGCCAAAGCATGTCTTGTCTTCAGCTTAACAGTAAATCGATACATGATAATGAGTAACAATGTAAAGGTTCTTGTTCTTCAATCAAAGAAGTTGTCAAAATGCTTCTTTTAAATTATAATGGTATCTGCAATGATACATTTTGGATTAAGATCACAAGCTGATAGATGATGGTTCAAAGTCCCTCTACATGCTCAATGCAATCCATAGGTCATCATTAAGATCGCAAGATGAAGAAACCAAATAATGGATGAAGAAATTTTCAATACTAGATGAATGATAATTCACATGCTGATTGCTGAATTAACTTTTCAATATTCTATACGATGATGAAACTTTTTCCTCTATGAGATCTATGATTATCGAGTCAAATCTTTTTATCTGGCTTTAATTTTTTATGATGTCTTTGTTTCAACTAAAACTCCATGTGAGTGCGTTTCTCTTGCCCCAACACTCTTCCAATTAAAGCTTTAGTATATCGATGGGCTTTGTCCTTCAGAAAGTTATACAAAATAAGGATATAAACTAATCATTGCATTTTTTTTTATAAGTAATAAATTTCATTGATAGAGGAAAACTAATACAAAAAGCCAAAGCACACAGGACGTGAACTAAGGTAAAATGAGAACAAAACAGAACTAAGAACTATAAAGACTACATCTATCGAGCAAAGCAGACAAAGAAGTAAGCTAATCATTGCATTCTATAGGAAGCTAGCTCAAGCAAGAGGCCACATTATGTTCTGCAGTAAATTATTATTAATACATACATGCCACATAATCATAAAAAATTCTAGAAGTTTATAAGATGCCAAGTTTTCATGGTTAATATATAGCAATTAATGCCATAGATTATCCACGTGGTTATAGTTTAGTTGTATATTTGGAGATAAAATTTCAAACATGCAAAGAACAAGCTTGAAATACGAAACCATATTGTCTTCATATCCATTTAGTGCAGGTACTGAGCATCTATGTTTCCAATTTCCGCCAAGCTGATTGTGCTCAAAAGTGGTAAGACAAAAGGAACATGAAAGAAGCAATACCTTTAATATGAATGAAGCTGGAATAGAGAACCAATAATCAATCTCATTGGCAAAATCACTGTGGCAGAACATCTGATTTATTCAATCAGTGATAACAAGAGGCCTTAAGGTAATCCCTCTCTTAACCCCAATTGCATCAGGCCCATACCAACAGTAGTACAAAGCAAAGCTTCCAAGCAACTGAAACTTCACCCAAAAAAAAAGCAAAAAGAAAAAAGCTTTTCTGCCCCTGAAATAAGAGTCTTCTTCCAAAGATTTTCATATATTCTGTAATGCTTCTGTTACTCCATGTCCCAACTTTTCTTTTGTTGCATAAATAGGGAGGGGACCTGGTGAGGTTCAAACCCTAGTGTCCAGGCACCACAAGAGGTGCCGGAACCACAAGGATATCCTTCAAACCCCTACTCCATGTCCCAACTTTTCCATGCTAAAAATTCTATAATTAGATCAAACCCAACTTCCTGTGCATCTTTCTTTTGAAACTTGTGAAATTTCATGGGAAAAATAAAATGCTTACTGTAATATATCCATGGCAGTGAAGTCAAACATTGAGATTATCATATGCTTTAAACACCTCCTCTTTGCTTATATTGCTACCAAAGTAACTCCAATTTCATGTTCAGGGTCTCCCCCCCCCCCCCCCCCTCCCACCCCCCACCCCACACACCAAGATAACTAACTCCAACTCCAATTTCATGTTTCCCATCATCCATCAGCTTGGGAGCTGTGTCCCATATTCACTATTTAACCAGAACCAACATTCATTTTATCCATTTTCCCCCTTATATTATATTATATATTAACCAGGAACCAGCACTCAGTTCTTTGCTAACTCTGAATTGCAGAACCCATGATCTTAAAGTTATAAAGTGTCAAATGATAGAATCCCAGGCTCGAGAAATTAAATTTTCTGAGGGCAACACTTACCATCAATTCCAGACTGAGTTTACCAAATACATAAATTATAAGCAATCAACTGGGAGGAGAGAATTTAAGTTGAAACAATAAAGATGAATTTCATACACCATACTTTCTGATGCTATATATTGTGTAGCCAAGTATCAATCTTTAATAACATAATTTATGTATTAAAACATTAAGAGGTTCAAAGAACATTGCACAACAAAAACTTCAAGTAAGAGCCGAGTCAAGAGATAAAACAACACACCTAATGCTATTGACACGGGAAGAGCTGGCAAAGCTTTCTGATATAGTGCCAAGAGCATCAAAGTGACACCTAGACCGGCTATAATAGCAAGATAACAAGCATACACTGTCATAAAATCATACATGGCTGCCCTACCAACCAACACACTATAGAAAATGAAGTCTCCTAGCCCCAGCTTGATTGCACCTGAAGAACCCAACCCAATTCCCTCTAGCATCAAACTTTCACTTGCCGCATCATCTTCTGGTTGATGCGGCGGAATATTCATTCTACCACCAATTAAAGGCGTGGATAGCTCAGCATCCCTTTCTGGAGCACGTCCCTCTTCAGCTCTAACTAAACTAGTATCAGTGTGGCCAATAACTACGGAATTAGAATCTGAATCTGAGTCCGGAACAGCAGTGGCATTCAAAGTGGAGTTTGACCCAGGATTCACATTCTCACCAGAAACAGAATTGCCATTTGAATTGTGGTTAGACCCATTAACTGAATCTTCACCCCTCCTGTCTCTCCAAACCCTCCTTTGAGGTACTCCACCTGTTGAACCTGAATCATTACAATTCACCGGCCTAGCCTCATAAACCAGTGCTGGAATATCTTCATCCCTTGATATTGCAAGCTCTACCAAGAGTCTTAATGGCCCAACCGGCAACAAAACCGCGGCAAGATCATACAATGCCATGGCAACCAACAGCACCCAAGTGGTCCATTCAGGCAACAGTGTAAACCAATAAGCAACCAACATTCCAATAAGAACCAAGTACCCTTGTGTCACAATAATTGCAATTTTTGTCATGAATACAGCCAAAACACCCACAACAGCAAAATTGAACAAAACCACCAGAAATGTGATACAATCAATGGGAACACTATATTTCTCTATCAGAAATACTGCAATTTCACCACCCATGAATCCCAAAACAACAAAAGAAGAGAAACCCATGTAGTATTTCAAGAACTTAGTGCATCTAAAGTAGAAAAGGAGCACCAAAAGAAACGTGACCGCAGTAACAACAGTCACAAACACAAGGGAGTTCAAAAGGGCACCTAAGAATTTGTCCCAGGATGAGTCTGAGCTGCTCTCACTGTATGCTATGGTGGCTATGGAGGTGGCTGATGCTGAATAAGAAGATGAAGAATCTGTGTTGAGAACAGAGACCAAAATCACCACCAACAACATGCAGAGTGAGACTGGTGTTATGATTCGGATTATCTCTTCCCCAAGAGATTCAAGAATGCTTCTGGGTCTTGCGTTTGGGGCCATTGGGTGCTCGAATATCGAATCAATTTCGGATCTTGGAGGTGTTTGAGAAGTGAAGGGAAGGGGGTTTGAGTTCGAAATTTTTGCAGGGTTTGGTTGTTTGACCGATCGGTAGTTTGGTCAACTGAACTGCTTCGTGATTTTGGGATAGGATGAAGAGATCAACCGTCCTTTCTACCAGTGGGTACAACTGGATATCTCATTGGTGGAAACTTTTTACCCAACAAAAATCCCTTTATTGCTTCCCAAAAAATAATAAAAATAATCCCTTTTTCCTTTTTCATTTCTTGTTTCTTTAGAGGTTGCTTTTTATTTTTCAGTTTTAAATTTTAAAAATTAAAAATTTGAACAATGCTAAGACCTGAACTATTTACACAATTTGGCTACGACTCGTCAAGCAGCGACTTGTAAGTAGTTGAGATGTAAACTCACGTGAATCTTTTTTTTTTTTATATTTTTTTTATTGAAAATAAATTGACATGAATCTATCATTTCTCTTTTCTATCACTTACTATTAGCCAGTAGGGTAAATTGTGACAAAAGTTCTATAGATAATTGTGGTCCTATCATTTTTCTAAAAAAAATTATTGTTTTAGTGAAAACGAAATAAATTAAAGCAAGAAATCAAGTATGAGAAATGATTTGTCAAAAAAGATACAGAAAAAAGTACAATTCATCCTACAGTCGATAAGAAATATTATATTCATGATTCAAAAAATTGCAAACACCACTTTTTGTAACATTATGAGTGAGTCTGTCAACTATTTTTTTTTTTTTTTTTACTTTTTATTTTAAGTAATCTAACTTTTAGCTTTTTAAAAATAAACTAATTCTTAACTTTTAATCTTGCATTATGTAAATAAGTTATTCCCCAACAAAATTTAAAAATATTATTTTTATAATAAATTAAAAATGAAATAAATCGTTAATATTACGTATCAAAATCTAAAATTGTCATTGACATGTTCATAAAATCACACATTTAATGCTATAACATACTAGATCATAGGAGTAATTTCTAGGTACAAACTCATCCTAGCATCTCATTTAAGCAGGTTCCAACTTGTCCTTGGTTGGAAGGGTAAAAAAGTGAGAGGATAGAAAATGAAGGGGGGATAGAAAAGTGGGAGGATATAAAAGATTTTAGTTTCTCTCATTTGTATTTGGTTGGGAGTGGAAAAGTGGAGAGATGGAAAAATGGAAAAATGAGTTTGTATAAATTTATTTGTATGCCTTATTAAAAAATGATGCTCAATTAAAAAAAATTCGAACAACTAACAAAAAAAAATCATCCAAATTTATTAAACAAGAAAAACTATGCCAAAAAAAGTTTTTTTTTTTTTTAATCACACATAGATAAACCAAAAATAAATAAATAAATAAAAAAGAATAAAACTTGTATCACGCTGAGAAAAAGAAGAAGGAAGAAGTGAAAAGAAACCAAGTCCATGCAGGAAAGCAAAAAAAATTAAAAAAAAAAAAAAAAAAAAGGTGAAAAAGCAACTAAGTCCATGCCCAGAAAAGGGGGAAAAAAAGTGAAAAAGCAACCGTAAGTCCACGTGAGAGAAGGAGGGATAGTTTAGTCATTGACTACAACTATTCTTCTCCCTTCTAATTTCTTCCCATATTGGGGAGATAGAATTTTAATAGGTCAAGTGAGAAAACACCTAGATCCCACTAATTTTCCATCCTTTCATTCTTTCAAACCCATAAAATTAGTTTTCTCTCTCCTATTTTCTATCCTCCTTGTTTCACTCCAACCAAACAGACCCTAAAGCTCATCCAAAGTAGAGATGAGGCAAGCTATATCTCCATTATGAGACGAGGAAAATTTGCACAACCTAACTTAAATATGAAAAGCTCACACTTTGAAATGTGGGCTAAACTCAACTAGAAGTACACCACAATTGCACAATGCCAAGGGGGTAGTGCACATTCCCAAGATGTCAACCTCATATATTATGTTCAAACATGTTCCATGACAATCATGGAAAGTGGTTGAGATTGTGGGATGAGTGGAAATTGTCCTATACATATACTAATCCTCATGCACATCGAGGTATGAAAAAACGTACACACAAAACACTTGATATTAAAAAATATTACCGTTATGAGTGCTAACTTAAGTATCAAAGTAATTTTGACCAGCACCACATCAATATAAATTCCAAAATCTTTTGTGTTCTTTATTGTCAGCCTTCCAAAGCCTACGCGAGTCATGTGATCATTGATTTTAGTCAAAGATGATCTTGATAGAACAACAACTCCATACTTTGGTCGGAAGTGTGCAATAACTCACTTGGCAGAACCATGATATGATGCATTAACTTTAACGACAATGTCATGAAGACAACCCCCCTCCTCAAAGAGAATTGATGTTCACTCGAATTCAAAAGACTAAAATGAATAGCCCTATTGCTAATAGATGACACAGTAAGAACTAGTTTCATCATATCTCAATATTTAATTAACATCGAGTCCTCATCCTAAAATATAGTCTGTAAAATTGTAATTTACAACTATTTTGAGTTGGTTTTAATTCCGTGCCAAATTTGATTGTAATTTTTTCAATCTTTTTTCCCTGTATGTATGTAGGGCAACCTGCGAAGGACTCGCGAAACATTCGGTTTGGCAAAAAGTGAACTTTTGCTTTACCAAGTCTTTACCCACACTATATATACTCACATTACCCACATATTGTAAGGAGTGCTTTTCAGAGAGAAAACCCTAGAAAATACACTTGAGAGTTAGAGATTGTTATATCCACAATCATCTACACATTTCCTTATGGTTTTCCTCAACTCTTACCTCTCCATCTCTATATTCTTGAGAGGTTCATAGCCCAAACACTTACCACACTCATTTTGAGTGTAAAGTGAGGTTTAGGTGCTATTAGGAAGCATTGGAATGAGTCATTCATTGGTGGATGCAATCGGGCTAAATTGTGAGATCCAAGAAGTTAGAGGAGACGAGGTTCCGATAAGCTAGTTGGTAGCAGGAGATTGGAGGGCTCAAGTACATGGGGTAGACTAGGCTTGGAGGGTTTTCTGTTATTCGTGTACTCCAACTTTATTCTCTAGTGGATCAATTTTGATTTGAAGGGTCGCAAAGAGGTTTTTCGTCAAGTTCTTCAGTTTCCTCTTCGATAACACATCTTTGTGTTAACTTGTGTTTGCATCTCTCTTCTCTACTATTAAGCTTTCCTTTATATTGTTGATAATGGATGAACATGGCTTAGGGTAGTGATAACGGTTGTTTACACTTCTTACTCTTATTCCACACTTAGTATAAGTTAGAGTAAAAGTTATCTAGCCGTAATTTTAATTTGGGGGTCTAAACAAGCTCTTGTGTATTTACATAAATCTGAGCTTTCATGGTCGATGGAAGGCTAGTCTCAATTCTAAGATTTGCTAGGGGTTGATTTTTTTATTTTTATTTTTTTATCTACGGGTTTTGATGTTTTGATTCGATTCGTGGATTTGATTTGCAATGTGGGTTAGATTTTTTGAAATCTCTCATGTGGCAAAATCTGGTGGCACTTAACTCCCTCTCTAACATAATCCACCACTAACATTGCTAGAAAATTGTTTTAGAAGCGTGGCGACAATTTACATTTTTTAGAGACTGAGATTTGGTATCAGACCCAACCATCACCCCGATTAATTGGGTGTAGCTCATTGAGTATGGGATCAAATGAGTTGTGGCTTTGTGGTAGATCTTGGAAGGGTGACCTAGAGGCTAGATTAAAATTATTGATAGTAAAGTGGAGCCACCAAAAAGAGAAAGGGCTACCAACGAGTCAGTGTCGCTAGAGTGAGCCGTTGTGGACATCGGCTGCGAAGCGTGGTGGTATGTTATGATCCTAGATGTAAGTGCACAATTGCACCTGGCCCCAAGAACAGTTATGGGCTCAGGCCCAATCAGCCTTAAACAATATGAATTTGTAGAGTGTGGGCTTGTAACCCAGGTTAGAAGTGTGTAAGGATTTTATGACAAACTAAAGGTTGCAAACATTTGAAAACAACAAGTTATATCACAAATCAACCTCCTCGGACGTAAGCCGAGAGCTGTTCTTATATTATTTATCTTTACTTTGTTTTTCTTTCTAGTTACAAAGAGGGAGCCCCCCCCCCTTTCTGTTCTGGGTCTCCCCTTAAATACTCCTCTTTTTGATCCCTTATGCATGTGTTGCCCCATTTCCCCTTTAGCCTAGATATTTATTCTCTCAGTGCCTTTGAATAGTAACTAGAAGTTTCCCTTCCACTGTTCAGGTGTCACTTCCCCATTAATGCGGCCAGGGTAGTAGGTGCAGGGTCTTTAATGTGGAGGTGACAGTCTTCAACTTGAGTATATCTCCAACATCGGTGCTTCTAGGTTGTTCAAGGGTTAACCCCTTTTAACCATTAGTCTTTACCATGTCGTTTCTCAACTCTTACAACAGAGTCTATGGTTCTCCTGTGTCCGTCCGAGGATCAATTCACCCTCGGACAAGTCCTCAGATTCTCGGCATATGGGCTGACCCATAATACTTACGAATGCTTAACCCAGGAGCAGGTCGGCATTTCTTAACACGACCCAAAACCCTACATACCTGCCAAGGATTTTCTACTCCCCACAATAGCCAAAACCCCACATACCTGCCAAGGATTTTCTACTCCCCACACTAGTGTTTCACATTGGTTAAGTGTAAGTTTAATCATGTATTTATAAGCTCTTGGACACCCTTCTCTTGCAAGTCGGTTTTCAAAGGTGAGTTTTACCCATGAGTTTATAACATTCGACACAACCCAAAAACCTCTCCCTAATTGTTTTACTCAAACCTTTAGGATTTATTGTTTTTAGGGAAACTGCATTTGGGTTTTGTATGTTTTTATTTTGTTAGTAGTAACAAATTCAAAGAGCAGGGAAGTAATTTCACATCTTGAAGATATTTGTTTATTGCCAATAAAGAAAAATGATTTTTATCAAAAAAAAAAGAAAAATACTATTATATATAGAAAAATGATCATAGTGCCTCAACTTTCACAAACACAAAAACACAACCCAATCCAAACCTCACACGTAAAACCCATACCCCCCCCCCAACAAAAAATACCCACACTTTCACCGTCACACCCCTCATCCAACGGCTGACACTCAATAACTCCAAATCATACGGCCCAGATCTCTCCAATCCACCCTTAAATCTCTCTCCCCTCATTTCATTTCCACTTTATAAGATAAAACCCTCCACCCGAATCACGAAATCTCTTTTTAGGGTTTTAGGGTCTCTCTGCTCTCGCTGTCACTACCAAAAACGCAGAGAACAAGGTACGCTTCTAAGCACTGCGAGAAAGAGAGAGAGAGAGAGAGAGCCTCATAGCTCTCGATTCTGCTTCCGATTTTTTGTTTTCTCTTGCCTTCGCATTCATTTCCTGTTTCTATTACCGATTCTCTATTTTTTTTAAAAAAATTTTAAAATTTTGGGTTTGCACTCATTTTTAGGGTTTGATTTGGGTTACACTAAATCGATCAGCTTGTTTGTGTGTTTTTGGCTTATTAGATGTTCTTGATGATTCATATGCTTATGTGATATATGCCTCTTTGTGTGTTTTATGTATGTATTAATTAAGAGCTCTGTTTGGTTGATGGGAAAGTGAAATTTTTGATTTTTTTTTTGTGCTGTGTATTTTTTGTGCAAGTTTGGATGGAAATGAAATTGTTTTTTGGGGATTACTGTGTTTTGTATTTAACCTGTCTGAACTCTGAGGTGTCCAAACAGTAGGTGGGCTTAAGTAGTGAAGGGACAATAGTACATGTGCTGATTAATGCAACCGTGATCAACTATCAAAATTGATTTTTACATTTTTTTTTATCACTTGGGTATGCTTGCAAACGTGAATATGCCTTTGATTTTTGTATGAATTTGCAGTTTGGAAGTTTGTGTTGTTTGGATATGGGTACATGCTAATTTGTGATTGCCACACTAACAAGAGTCTGTTTTAGATTTTTTGGATGTTTGGTAATGTTGTTTGTACTTTTTTGAAATACGTGTGGGTGAAAAAGTGGTTAGAAATATGTGTAATGTTATTTAAAAACTGAAAATATGTGTTTAAACACATGTACCAAACAGGCTTAATTGACTCTTTTATAAGTGCATTTTCTCTGCTATGGTTAAAAATCACCAGGGAGCTGGTAAGTATTGGGTGGCTTGTTGGAAACATTCAGTTGTCTCTATCATCTTTTTGATTTGTTCTATGTTTTAAACCCAAAATTAGGCTTTCTTTTGTGTGTTTTCTGTATTTCAATGACAAGGAGTAAATTTTTTTTTGGCGTAAACGGTTCATGCTGTTATTGTGATAGCATGTGCAGTTCTCACCATCTATTTTGTGATTCTTATTTTATCATTGCGACTTGATGAGGTATATATTGAGAATGACATGTTGTGATTTTTGTTTTATTTTTTAGTATTCGCTTGGGAATCTTAATGAGGCGTCAGTTTCCTGCCCTTTTTTTGGTAGGTTATTGCAATGGCTTTCTTAAGTAAAGTTGGAAATCTGCTTAGACAGGCTGCGAGCAAGCAGATCAGCTCAGAATTTGGTGCCTCGAAACCGTCTTTCTTTCAAGCCATACGATGCATGTCATCCATGTCAAGCTCAAAACTTTTTATTGGAGGTGCCACCAAATTGCTATTATTAGTTGCATTACGAATTTATTTCTTTGTTGTTAGACTTCTTATCTTGTATTTTTCAGGTCTTTCATATGGCACAGATGAGCAAAGTTTGAAGGAAGCTTTTGCTAAGTATGGAGAAGTTGTTGAAGGTGTGTTATATTTATCACATGTTTAATTGTTGGCTCTTCCTTTGTATACTTTTGAAAAAGTATATGCTCAAATGCATTTGTCTTAATCTCTATAAAGTTTATGTTGTGTGATTGATTAAGTTTGCCTTCCCTTGTTGTGGTTTAGTGATATGGGTAGTGTGCATAACAAAAATATGTGTTTTGATTCTTTTGAACTCCATAAATATTTTTTAAGGTTTTTTGTTTTTGTTTTTTCTTTTTTAATAAAATGGTGCCTGTGTTTTCTGGGTACCTTTGACTTTAATGGGTTTGGGCAAGTGGCATTTATCTCTTCTCTTTTTCCTCCTGCTAAAATTCCTCATATTTTATGAATTCAGTTCATGGTACTTAGGAGTCACAGATATGTCAAATTCTTTGGCATGTCCATGAACATGGTTACATGCATATATGACTATATGAGATATGTCCGGAAATTAAATAGCTATTCTTTCAAAATTACATGCTCCAGGGACAGCTTGATACGAGTCTTTCATCACAGCAATGAATAGATTTGTGGCTTAAATTCCAAAAAGAAAAAGAAAAGGACAAAAAACAGAACACTCTTCCTTGTCCACCATAGTCGATTAGGGCTTGAAACCAAGGCCCAAGAAAAATGTAATAATCATGCCTTTAAAGATTTATGTGGATGAAAGGCGTTGGGAATGGCTGGTGGTGGGAGGTGGTAGTGTTGTGTCTTCAATGGAAAAGGAAGAAAGAGCAGAGGAAGCGGAGATTGTAGGGTTTGGGCATTTTACTATTTTTCCCTTAACACAAGTCTTCATATTCTTGCCACCTATATATTGGGTCCTGATTAGGCAACGTGCCAATTCTGCTAATAGAGTGGTTTTGTTTTGATTTAAAATAATTTGTACTCCTTGCCACTTGTTATTGTTTTATTTGTTCTTTGGGAGAACTGTGGTAGCATGTGGAGGGTCTATGAGGCTGAAGCAGATGTTGGTTTATTATCCTTGGGCTTTTGATACTGAACTGTTGTAGGCTTGAGTGGTTATTCCTAATTAGCCATATTACTAGCTTTGGGGTCCCCAAAAATTAGTATGATTATCTTGATACCTTTATAAAGGTTTTCCTGCTTGTTATTTGTTTTTAAGCCTAAATGTAATGCAAAATATGTCCTATATATATATATAACATTTATTTTTGCTATATTCATGCTGTATTGTGTCCTACTTTTTCAAAATTTGCCATGTTTTGTCTGTAATATTTTGTGCCTGTGTCCTGTATCTGGTAGAAACATAAGTACTGGAAATACATGCTTACTGAAGTTGGCATTTATTGTAGCAAGAATCATTATGGATCGTGAGACTGGTAGATCCAGAGGATTTGGCTTTGTTACATATGTTTCAAGTGAGGAGGCCTCCAGTGCTATCCAGGCCTTAGATGGACAGGTAATGTTACTGATTTGTGGCTCTTCATTTGTTAATCTCTTTGTCTGTAAGCTGTGACGGATAAAGCTTGGTTATTTGGAACTTTTATGACCTTCTCACTCTAAAACTGTTGCCAAAATTACCCCAATGACTATCCTTGCCTCCACTACTGATATCACCTAACAGCTTTAACTTAACATGCCCCTTTCACAAGCAGGATAACAGTGAACTTCCATTCCATGCTAGTTTTAGCATTGCAACTGCTATGTTCACTTTTGTTATGGGAATTGGAATTCAAAAACCTGTATGATGAGTGGTAATGTCATTGGATTGTCAAGTCTCACACTTGAGGACTTGGATCTTTGAAACACCCAATGAAGTACAAAACCTGACTTGCAAATATTGGAATTACTTCATAGCTAAGTAATCCATGCAATGCAGCTGATGTCTTAATGGTGTCAGTATACTGGGTGTACACTAACTCGTCTATGCATGGCCTAGAAATGTGTATTAATTGTAAGAATTATGATGTTGCTGAACTCTACCTTTGCTCTTTCCAAGTAAATTACAAACGTGTTTTATAAATTGGTTTGGCCTCTTTTAATCTATTGATTATTGCTGGTAATTTTGTAATTGACTCTTTCCTTTTTGCGGTAACATTACCTCGTAGGATCTCCACGGTCGTCGGGTAAGGGTGAATTATGCTACTGATAGGGCTCGTCCTAGCTATGGAGGTGGTGGCTATGGTGGTGGCGGCTATGGTGGTGATGGCGGCTATGGTAACAATGCTTATGGTGGTGGTGGCGGCTATGGTAACAATGCATACGGTGGCAGTGGCGGTGGTGGCGGCGGCGGCTATGGCAACAATTCTTATGATGGTGCTGCCAGTGGAGGCTATGGCACTGGTAGTAGCGGATATGGTTCGGGTGGGAATTATCAAGGAGGTGGTGGTGGCACTGGTAGTGGCTACGGTGGAGGTGGTGTTGGTTACAGCAGTGGTGGCAATTATGCCAGTGGGAACAGTGGAGGCTATGGCAATCCTGGTGGGAATTTTGATGTTTCTGGCGGTAGTGGTAACTTTGCCTCTGGGGATGGCAGTAGCATAGCCGGTAGTGGATTTGAAGGAAGTACTGGACAGGGCTTTGGTGGTGTTGATCAATTTGGTACCAATGAGAGCAGCAGTGTGGATGGTGCAGCTGGAGACTTTGACAAAGATGCTTCTTTGGAAGGAAACTTCAGGGATGAGGACGATGACACTGGTGATTTTGCCAAAAGGGCCTGAAAAGTTGAACCTGCTTTCACCATTGTTATTAGTAGACTCTCTTTGTTGTAGTTTTTTCTTCTTTTTCCTTGAACCATTTATTTATATTTATATTGGATTTGGCTCTGAAAACTTGACTTTGATGCACTCTTCTAGTGTGTTTTCCCGATGAGAATCAAAGAATGTTAGAAAATAATCTCTGTCTCTCTCTCTGTCTCTCTCTCGTGTGTGTTTGTGTTCTGCTACCTGAAAGTGTTACATGTATATAAATGTGCATAGAAGATCAAAATTATGCAGTATCAAGAGTGTTCAGCGGTTCAACCTGAATCTAGATTTGGTTGTCCTTTGATATATTGAGACTGTAATTTTAACGTTTGAATGTATATTTAACCATTTTCTTCTTTAAATCCTTGGATAATGGTGCTACACTGCTACCATGTGTGATATACTGATCTCTAATGTGATGAAGACATTCCCTATGTGGGTATTTAATGATACTACTGGTTTAATTTTTCTGCTTTTTCTTGGACCAAAGACAAAAAAAAAAAAAAAAAAAATAGTGTTCCTATGGCTGTGGTTTTTGCGTATTAGAATTTAGTAGTTGGGGAGAAAAACAGTAATCATTTTTTAAGTACCGATAATCTTTTGAAACTAAACTTATTTGCCTATTAGATCGAACTGTTTACTGTTGTTTCTCGTTTACTATGGAATCGGAGAAACAAGGTGAGACCCATGCCTAGTGCAAGGAAGCCACATCAAAACAGTGCTCGTAGGTGCCACTGCCCGCCACCCACCTAAACAAGGCTCGAACAAAACAAATTTTGACGGTGTAACTTTTGCGGATGTTAATGAGGCGGGCTTAGGGGTGGTGATTCCTAATCATCTTGGTCAGGTCATGGGGCTCCTTTACCAGGTTCTGTAGCTATGGTGGAGGTGTCAGCTGCTAGGAGGGCCATTGAATTCCCATTCCACCACTTTAGTTTGTAATGATTGGAGGGTGTTCTACCAGACATTGAAGCTTTAGCATGTAATGATCTCAGTTCAATTTAATAGAAGTTTGAAGTCTTGATTCTCAAAGAATTTTTTGTTGCTGTTTGTGGGTGTCGTGAAAATTTTGTGACCTCGTAAAGTTCCGAATCTTTTGATCAATTAAGACGGTTCTTTTCTTTTTCCTGTCTATTTTGGGTCTTTTATGAGCTTGATTGTAAAAATTTTTACAGTTGGAAACCCGGATATTGCATCTATTTTGTGGTTTTGTGGTTTATTGCGATAAAATAGGATATCAGAGGGTTGTTTGGTAGAATAGTTTGAGACGAGATTCTTGTAGTTTTTTGAAATACGTGTTGGTAAAAAAGTGTATAATGTTATTTAAAACGTAAAAATCTAAGTTTGAAATGGTATAACAATAGGCCCTAGGAGTTTTAGAACCCTCAATGCTAAAGCTCTTAGATTTGGACTCGGAATCTCTGCAAATTGAAAATAATAAAAACTAAATTGACAACAAGTTAAAAATACTACAGAAAATTGGACTGCCAAATATATATATATATATTTGTAAAAAGTTTCAATGAAAAGCCTTCATCTAAACTTATTTAGTTGTATAGTTCATTTTTCAGAGCTTGAATTTACTTTCCAAGTAAGACTAGAGTTTACCAAACTCAAATTCCAAACATGAGATGACTTATCTTGTGAACTTATTTAGACATTATATATGAAGTATTTTTTTTTAAAAAGAGTTAGAGTATAAATTCACTACAAAGTTTTTTTTTTTGGTAATCCATGATATAATATTAAACTAAGAATTTACAAGTCTATTACAAACCATGCTAGCTTTATCACAGCTAGCAAAATTCTCCACCGCAAGCGGTGGGTTACAAAAAACAACAAAGTGAGGCCGGACTGAGCTCCAAGCTTGGCCAAAGCATCTGCGTATTGATAGGCTTCACGGTATATAAGCACGTGTTTTTGTTGGGATTTGCTTCAAGAGGCTCCTGCAATCAGAGAGTAAGGTTCCGTCATGATATTTTTCAGCTTCATTGTTCATAAGCAAAACTATGCTCACCGCGTCTAGCTCAATGATAAGGTTGTTCACACCATCTCCCTAGCTAGCTTTAATCCATCCCTTAAACGCCCACAGTTCAGCCATGAAGCTGTTGGTGTGCCCAATCCCTCTAGCATATCCCTTCACCCAATTACCTTCATGATCACGAAATAAGCCTCCTCCCACCTGCCTTGCTGGGATTATTTATAGCTGAACCATCAGAGTTCAGCTTCAACCAGCCCCACGGTGGCTTCTCCCATCCCACAGGAATTATAGTTTTGGCGGCTTACTCTCCTAGCTTCCAGCCCATAGCAAAAATTTAGTGCTATACCTCAAACATTTTTTCCAACACTGATTATCTACAATTCCTGTCGTAAAAACAAAATTATTTCTATGCAGCCATAGCTGCCAAAGCCCAAAGAAAGATAATCCTCCAGGTATGCCTTTCACGGTGCATTCAAAGGGTCCCTGCAATTAGATACCAACCATTCTTTCAAAGGGAGGCCAATGAGTTCCTAGCTGATAGGAGCTTGTAATTGCTGCCAAAAATTGTGGGCAAAGTCACAGCCCTTGAAAAGGTGCTCATAGATTCATTCTCCCTGTTACAAACCTTACACACCGGAACAAGAATTAAACCCCTTGAACCTAAACTTCAGCCGTGGGAGACTACCATGTAGACAAAGCCACAGGAAGACTGAACCTTAGGAGGATTTCAGTCTTCCAAACCCAATCAAATGACATAGTGTTCAGGTTCAAGGGTTTAATCCCCTAGCAATGAGATAGGTGATTTTAGGGAAAAAAAAAACCATTCTTTGAGAATGCCCACATGAGCTCATTAACTGAGCGGGGGTCAAAAGAGAAGGGAGTGGCCAGAATAGTATTTAGAATACTTTCAGGAAGATCAAATGAGATGCTATATGGAATCCAAGAATTATTTTCATCAAAACATTGCTTAACTGTAAGTCAGCCTCCCCCCTAGAAAGAGGTCCTTCATGAGCCTCTTAACTCCCTTTAGGAAGCCGAAAGTCCATCCACATATTAACTAGATCACCACTCTTCCTGTCCATTTTAGACCTTTCACATAAATGGTCCCCCCCTTTTTGTAGGCTGTCCAATCCGAGAGCACGGCATTTTCTTCCCTTTTCAGTCATCTTGTTAGGACACAAATTTAGCTTGTAGCATTCTTGCCCATGGCCCCTTCCTTATGAGCACCTCCAGCATAACTTAGCTAGCATAGCTTGGTTTCTATACTCAATAACATAACCCCAATCCACCAGCTCTTTAGGCAAAGTAATGGTACTCCATTTTACCATGTGCATCCTCCTCTTGTCCTCCGTTGATTCCCAAATGAAGTCCCTTGTCATCTTATCAATAGAATCACAAACCTTAATAGGATGACATTGCATGTAATAATCTGCAATAGGAGCTACTGCAGATTTAACAAGCACAAGTCTGCCTGCTCTTGACAAAAGCTTTGTTTCCAACCAGCAAGCTTACTTTGGACCTTATCCAAAATAAAATTGAAAGCACTACCCACTCCGCCTTTGTGAATAATGGGGAAACCCAAATAACTTCCAAGATTATTGGTAGCCATAATTTCCAGCCTTCTACATATATCTCTTTTCCTTCTAGCAGCGACATTTGGTGAGAAAAACACTCTAGATTTCTCATAGTTAATCTTCTGCCCAGCCATACTGTAAAAGCTATCAAAAACTTCAAGAATGGCTTCACAATTCTTAGCATTTGCTTTAGCAAACAGCATTATATCATCTGCAAAGAAAATATGAAAAGCTAGCCCCTTCCTAGAAGCTTTAATCCGTCCCATCTGTTTTCCTCACACATCTTGTTGTTTGAGCACCACTTGAGCCCCAAGAATTCCATGCATAAAATGAACAAATAAGTGTATGAGATCGCCTTCTCTGATCCCTCTTGAAGGTAGAAGGCAGGGAGCTTGCTTCCATTGAAAAGAAGAGATGTTGAAGTAGATGAGACACAGATAACGATAAGTTGAATAATATTATCCGTGAAACCAAAGTGTGTAAGCTATAAATGTTGCTACATAAATAAATAAATTTGAATTTTTTTTGGGTGCAAAAATAGAATATATGGCAAAAATAGCCGTATCTTTCTACCATGTAGACGACTAAATTCTTAGTTCGAAATAAATCAAACAAGTAAAATAGTTTCACAAATGCGAATTTGTATTGATGAATATGTGGTTCAATTCTCTGTAATTACAAAAGAGTGATCCTCTGATTCGATCTCCTTGAAAGTTTTGTTGATTGGAATTGTGGTGATGTGATTTTAATTCGAACACAAGATTTCTTTTAATTTGGTTGAGGAATGGATCGAAGATCTTTGAGACAGAATTACAATGAATCTCCGACTATGAGCTTGTTAGAAATTCTTTGGTCTTCGTGTTCTTCGTGCGTTCTTCTTTTCTGAAGGTTTGTGATAGAAATTCTTCAAAGCTTTAGAGGCTAGAATCCTTAGAGCTTCACTGATTTGTGGTTTGTTGAGGTTTCTAGAGGCTTTTGAGCTTAATTTCAGTGACCTTTGAGATCTGGATGAATAGTTTGGATGATTTTGCTTCGAATGTTGTCTGTATTCGAGGTTGAAGTTCTTAAAATTCTTGGAGGCTTTGGGGTTTGATTCCGGCAGAGCTTCTGGATTTCTGAACTCAAGATATCTTCTTTTCTTCTGTCCTCCTAAATGTCTTAGGAAAGCTTCTATTTATAGGAGTTTAGGGGTGGGTGAGTGACACGTGGCGGAGTCTGATTGGTGACACTTGTCACAACTTGATTGGTCCGCTTATGTCATTGCTTACATGTGCTGGATTGCTTGTGTCATCGCTTACATGTGCTGAATTGCTTGTGTCATCGTTTACATGTGCAGGGCTGCTTGTGTCATCGCTTATGCATGCTGATGTAGTTTCATGCCTTTATTTCAATGACACTTGGCAAACCTCTATTGGTTTCTGAATAGTGATGGCAAAACCTAGCAACAGTACGTGGCGCTTTGTAATTGGTTGTATTTTGTGGACTTGGTAGTATGATGTGTCAGCTTGTGATAGGTCGAAAATTTTTTCTCTCTACAAATGCCCTCTCGAGACTCGTTCATGCACACAGTTTTGGAGTGTGGTGAGTGAATGAGTCTTTAAAAAAATGGATTTTTATGCTTAACTCTTCTAGTGAAATAGTTGAAGGTGGTGGAGCTTTTAACAGGATGAAGAAATTTTAGAAGAGTAGACCCACCCATATGAAAGGCTTTGATGAGACCGAGAAGGGGTCTGTGAGTATTTGAATGTACTCGCATGACCGAGCTTTCTTAGCAGAGGTTAAGTCGGAGTAATTTCAAAAGAGTGTTTAATGGTACTTGGAGTGGGTTGGTGGGGCTGAAAGTTATTTGCAAGAAGTTGGATGTACTTACAAGATTGAAACATTTCGATAGAGGTTAAGCTGAGGTAATTTCAGAAGAGTATTTTGGATCGTTGGTGGCGATCACAGGGTGTTGAAGATGGAGAAGAGGTGAGAATGTTGGCTGGGTACAGCATGCAGACCTTTGGAGCTAGCCTCTTATTTTTAAGAACTTCTAGTGAAGTTATATTTGAAGGGTATACTTCAGATCACAAAGAGAACACGTGGGAGTGTGGTTGAATGTGCTTGTGTTATCGCATCACTCAGGTTAAGTTGAGGTAATTTCAGAAGGGATTCTGGGTTTGCTGGTGGTGGTGGTGAAGAAGATGGTGATGAAGCAAAGTGAATGGGTGAAACATATGACACCATGGTACTGACCATGTATGTTGGGGATTCTCTGGCGTAAATGTCTCTGGGAAGTACACCTTCGGATGTGGGACTGGCTGCATGCTGAATGAGGTCCGACGGCAAGTCGTTGAATGCGCATGTGTAACTGGACCATACTGACGGACATTAAGTTGAAGTAATTTCAGAAGAACATTTTCTGAAATTCTTCAAGCTGATCTTAAGTTGGAGTAATTCCAGAAAGTGTGTTTTGTGGTATCAGCAATGATGACCTTTGGGCTCCGCGTTGGTGGAAACATGGAATGAGGCTTTGGCGACCATTCGCCGACACCAAAGGCTAATTTTTGATGAGCTGGTACCTTGGAGGTCATCATAAGTGTTGGATGAGAGACAATTTGTAGGATACCCCAACATTTTTTACCACCTTCACCTAATGCAACTTTGTTGGGAAAGCATAACAAATGAAAGATGAAGCTAACTTGTGGTCCTGGTTTTAGAAACCAGCCAAGCTGCTGTTTGTTCTGAACCACTGCTTCTAATGGGAGACCAAACAGTTGGAGAGAGACTATGGAAGCCCTGATTTTAGGAACATGTGTCTTTGCTGGACTTGGATTTCCTGGCCAACCAATTCCAAGGAAGCATGGAAGGTCGATGCAGACCTTGTTATGAGTAACTTTATGAACAAACATGGTCATTATGTAAGGAAACAAAATTTGTTTGAATCCTAAAACAGTGATGATGTTGTGAGAAGGGTTACTATTGAACCATGAAAGGGTTGATTTCCAACTGATTATGAAGCGATTTTGGTTGCTAGGTATTGAGAATAACGAGGCCATAGTGAGAACTGGATGTGAGAAGGAGGATTTGAAAATTTGAAAGAAGCAAATCTTCATTTCATGATTTAGTGTATGTGTGTTTTTTTTTTCTTGATGGATTTTAGTGGATTTGGCCCTTCTATTTATAGTGAAGAGATGAAGAACGGTAGTTGGGTAGTTAAGAACGGTGGACAAGACCTTTTGGTGAAAATGGTGGATGAGAACGGTAGGCGCCGAATGAGAATGTTAGGTTGGAGACTGGTAGGCACCGGTGAAAATGGTAGGCTGAAGTAGTGACTCAATGTAATTTCAATTTTGAGACATACTTGTGAGAGTTCGTCTGTTCTTTAAAAGGGGAGCCTCGATCAAGTCTGGAGGATAATTTTGATGGAATCCAGACCAAATGGATGGATCTCAAATTATGATCTTGAGAGCTTAAATTTTGGACACCACTAGTACTTTGGAGAAGTGGGTCAGATTGGTAGTTTCTAAGTCCAAAACAAATACCTAAATTTCAAAATCAAAATCTTTGTAAAAACCTGATAGGACAAGCTTTGCTCGAACATCTTGATTTTCGGTCAAAGTTTACATCAAAGCCAATAGTTGTAGAATCACACTATTTGAGCAATTTTAGATTCTCAAATGAATAAGTAGACCCAAAATTGGAAAGTACGCGAAAAATTGAGCAGGATAGGTCAATCTCAAAAATTTTGACTTTTGGTCAAAGTTTGTGCAAAAGTCAATTTTTTTTATAGAAATTGGACTGTTGTGCAATTTTCGAGTCTCGGTTGAAGAAACAGACCCCAAAATTGGAAAGTACGCGAAAAATTTAGTGGGACAGGCCCGTTTTGAAAATTTTGACTTTTTGGTCAAAGTCAAAGTTAAAGTTCCAATTTGTCAAAGCATTTTTTTTTCAGGCGGTCTGGATCCTGGTCGGTTTTTCGGGTCAAACTGGTTTGTGAAGGATGATGTCATTTGTGGCGTCATAGCATTGGAGTGCGCGTCAACGCGTGGCGCATGCACGCACGTGAGAGTTTGCCGGCGCGTGTGAGCGCGTGGAAAGAGAGGGTGGCGCGTGGGAGTGCGTGAACTTGATGCTTGGATCTTCGAAGCATCAGGTGGTGGGTGGAGGCGCTTGGTAACTTCTTTGGTCGCGACATTTTTGGGTCTTGTCGATCTAAGGCCGCTGGATCGAGTGGTAACGCCACTTTTTTGAAATGAAGTTTGGATTTGTATGAATATGAAGGAGTAGGCCGCGATCTTTGAAGCTTGTGGAGGTGCGTGGAGGTGCGCGGCAGAGTGTTTGCTCCTGAAATTTTTGGGTTTTGTCGATTTTTGTTGGTTTGAGATCTTGGTGGATTCAGCTTTGTGAAATGAGATCTGGATTCCCACGAGTTTGAAAAAGAAGTCCGCTGGCATTGTTGGACCTGTAGTCCTCTTGGTCTATTTTGGCGGTGGTCGTTCTGACAGCATGTAGAAACTCAGGCAGGATGTAGGTTCAGGGTAACCATTGAGTGCCTCTACTGTTCTCAAGGGTTGATTTTTGGGTCATCTTGTCAAAGGATTTAGAATTTTGGAAGAGAAGCCAGCAAGCATTGTTGGACTTTGTTACTATCTTCCTGTTTGTTCGAAATCCTCAGAAGATTTTTGTGGGTTGATTTTTGTGGCATCTTGTCAGAGAATTTAGAAATTCAGAAGAGGAGACGATGGGCATTGTTGGATTGGTTGCCATTTTAGTCTTCTCTGTTCAGACAGTGTTTGGCATTTTTGAGTTGCGAAATCTGTCTTCAAATAATATCTATTTGGTGGCAGCATTTTAATGGCTTGCCAAATCTCCTTCTTTTTTTGTCTGTTATCCCAGAAGTTTTCTATATAAAGGCATGCGGGGCATGCATGAAATTATACAAAGCATAATCTCCTGAGTAACGTAATACAAGTGTAGAGATTTTTTTATTTTTTTATTTTTAATTATTTAATTGTTGTTTATTTATTTTTCACTTTTTGATTGATTATTTATTACTTTTTTTTTAGGTATCATGATGCTTTTTTTCAAGGATTCGAAGATTAGGCAAGAACCAGCCTTGTTTATTTGTAAGGAGAAAGATGACAAGGATGCAAAGGCTACAATTTTGATTGTTCGTCCACTCATAATTGGAAGATTTTCAGAGAGATGGGGCCGTAACTCTTATCCTCTCAATTTGCCGAAATGGTCACAAGTTGTTCACTCTGATGGCGGCTTTATTTTGGAGATAGTTACCCTTCTTGCTTCGCATCACAAAAATGTTGCCAAATCAAAGCTGTACCACACTTTGGGATAAGAGATAATTGCAAAACTTGCCAATTGGGATTTTTCCCTTAACACGAATGGAGGGTTTTCCTATTTTTTCCTTTATTGGGATTGGCTCGAAGATGTGCTTGGTCGGTGTAAGCACCTCCTTGATGCGTTCCACCTTTACAATGCTGTCTTTGCCTCCTTATTCACATATGATTATGATGAGAATCTCATGAAGGCGTTGTGTGAGTGTTGGAGTCCGCCTACCAATACCCTCCACACCTTAGTTGGGGAAATTTCTATCACACCATGGGATCTTTCCATTCTTGGCGGACTTCCTTGCATAGGTGCTTTTTATGATGAAGTGGTATCTAATGCGCAAGAGCTAGATGGAACCAATGACCAAGGACAACCCTATCTACCGCACAGCTGCCGCTACCTTTTCATGGTGTATCATCACCTCCAAAACCGGATGAAAAGGCAAGGGAAAGTGAGTGTTCGTGACTGGATTACTTTTTGGTACAGAGGAAACAGCAAGTACCCAGCTCCTAGAAAACCAGCGAGACGGGCAACCATTCTCAAGTGGAGTCAGAATCCCTTTGGCGAGATAAACCAGCCTGGACCATGGTTTGATAAAGAACACGGGGTCTTTGTTGATCTTCAAATTGAGGGTGACTTAAAGGAGTAGACTTACCTATTGGCACTTCTTTCCTGTTGGCTGTGCATATTTGTCTTTCCTAGCAAGGATCCGAATAGCATCCATCTCGGCACTTTCAAGATTGCTAGTTCTATGACCAATGGTCTTTCATTTGGTCTTGCTCCCCCAGTACTGGCTAGCATTTATCGTGGGCTTAACACCATTTCTTCCTCTCCTACTCCGAGCAAGTCTGGAGCTAGTTTTGCTATTCATTATGTGTACGCCTGGGTAGGTCATTTTTTCAGAAGCACCCGCATCGTTCATGCCAAACTATCCCATCCTTTGATGAATAAATACTCTGGTGTGGGTTCTACCTCTGTATTCAGTGAATTGTCCGCACGAAAGCAAATACGAACTGCCACCGACTTCTTTTGGCACGGGACTGCTTTTAATAAAAGCTATGACTAGACATTCGTTGACAATGATCGTTTATCCATTTAGAGGTTCGACTACTTTATGAGCCTTCGCTCAGGGTACTTGACATTTAGATGTGAAGACCAAAACATTGTAGAAGCATATAGCCCTTACAGATTCAGTCGACGCTTTGGATTTCATCAAGACATTCCAAGTGACTTAAAGGAAGAATTCATACAGGTTCTTTAAAACATCTGTACCAATTCTACCAATCTTTCACTTGCCACAACACAGATTCCAAGGTACTCATTCTGGCTTTTGCATCAGACTTTGGAAGCCAGGCAGACATAGCTACAAACGATGGTGGGAAGGAGTATGTAAAACTGATTTTACCAAAGGAACAAATTTACTAATTGAAATTGCCTCCTCTATTAAATAACTGACGTCCAACAAACCTCAGAAGGGAAAGAGGGATCTTCAAGACTCAGACATTCCACAATCCTTGTCAAAGTTTGCACAAAGTTAAAGCATCAAAGGTTCACTTGCTGTACCAGTTAGGGATGCCATTGAAATTTTTTAAAAGGAGGTGTGTGACGACTTCGATCTCAGTTGGAAACATTTGAAGAGTCCAATGAAAGGTGTTGATGCGGAGACTTCTACTGATCATGCACATCTTCTTACACATAGTCAGTCTTCTACCTCAAAGCCATCTATGAAGAGTTCAGATCTCAAGTGGCGTAAGTTTGTTGATGCTGGCACGTCATCCAAATTTCTGATTGAGACAGAAATGACACCTCTCTCATCCTTACAACCAATCGACCCTCCAGAAGCTTCTATATTTCATGCCAAGGTGCATATTTCTTCCGTGCATAGGACATGAGCTTCTATGCTGGGAGATGTTCTTTTAAACAGGCTTTCGAATCTTTCTATAGACAATATCCTCCCACAAGCTGAAGCACATGAAATTTATAGTGAGATTGCAATTCTTGGAGTGGACCCTCAATACTTGCGCGAAAATGTTGACAAATATTGCAAGGGTGTTGCAGACTACTTGAAGATGAAATAATTTCTGAATACACGACCAAGTCCTACTATCTTAATTCAACGTGAGGCTGAAGTTGAATTCCTCCTTGCTGAAGCATTGCATGAGAAGGCATCTTTGAAGACCGAGCTTGATACTGTTACTTTAAGGATGGCTAACTTGCAAATCGAGCTTGGCCAATTAGAACAATCATTGTCTCAAATCGAATCTCATCAAGTTGAGCAAGACGACGTTGTGCAAGCTTTGGAGGAACAACTTGAAGAAGTCAAATTTGCTCCCGTTCTTGAAGACCAGGACATGGAGGCTTTAGAGAAGATACGAGCCTTGCTGGAAGATAGTCGTTCTAGTTTGAAAGACTTAAAATGGATGTCGTAATCTTTTTGTATTTTAATTCCTTTCATATGTGTCATCATGCTTTCCCTTGTACCACTTTTCCTTTTGTCAATCAATAAAGAAGACTTATTCCCTGCTCATTTCTTTTCATGTTTTAACAATGAATTTTTTTTTTTTGAGTGACTGAACTTAGCAAAAAGATACTAAGTTGCCTACGTACCCTCAAGAGGGATCAAGTCATTACGTAGTTCAAATATATATATTATATATATATATATATATATATATATTATATTGTTAATTAAATCTTTTTTTTTTATGATTTTTTTTTGTTGTTGTTTCTTTTTTACAAAAAAGGGAGGGCTCACGTGTGTAATCCTCGCCCTACACCCCACGGCATTTCATGGGTACCAATTGCGCAATAGTGGGTATCACCTCTAATCAAACCCGAGACCTTGGCCTCAAGGGTGACATGGGCATCCAGCCACTACTCCACACTCGCAAATGGTGACATAGAGTGAGATTAATTTCTCCTTATTTGTACACTTTCAAAGGTAATGGAAAGATATCATGTACCCTTGTAGTGCTATAGTAGGTAGTTTAAACTCTTACCGAGGAGCAATTCTCAATTTTCAAGCATAGAAGCGTTTGAGGAACTTCCCATTGATGGGGCTAATCCTTACACCCTCTTGATCAATCAACTTGTAAGCTCCATTAGTGTAGACTTCTTGTACAACATAAGGTCCATCCCATTTTGAGGTGAACTTACTGCCTGTACGATGAGTCATGATGAAAGGTCTTCGAACGGCAAGGACTAAGTCACCAACTTGGAATGATCGTGGTTTAACTCTTTTATTGAATGCTCTTGACAAACGAGCTTGATAGCACTTAAGGCGTTGTTGGGCCTCGAGCCTTTTCTCATCCAGTGCCTCTAGCTCTTGTAACCTAAGCTTGGCATTTTCCTCTTTAGTTAACCCTTCTTGAATGGCGATCCGTAGTGATGGGATCTAACGTTCCAAGGGAAGGATAGCTTCTACTCCATAAACGAAGGAATACGGGGTCGCTTGAGTAGGCGTTCGAAATGTTGTTCGATATGCCTATAATGCTTCTCCAATTTTTTCATGCCAGTCTCGCTTAGTTTTGGATACCACTTTCTTTAACAAACTGCCAAGAGTTTTGTTAAAGGTTTCAGCTAATCCATTCGCTGGGGCATTGTATATAGAAGAATTGTACTGTTTGAATGCAAATTTCTCGCACAACTCCATCATCAACCTATTCTAAAATGGTTTGCCATTATCGGTTATGATATACCAAGGGACACCATACCGATAGATCAAGTGAGTTCGGATAAAATTGACCACCGTTTCTTTCTTCACTTCCCTAAGAGGCACAACTTCTGCCCATTTTGAGAAGTAATTAGTTGCAGTCAAGATGTACAAATGGCCACTGGATGATTTTGGTAATGGTCCTATTGCATCAAGCTCCTATGCATCAAAAGGCCAAGAAGCTACAGTTGGGTGTAGAGGTTCTGGTGGCTGATGGATGAAGTTTGCATGATATTGACAAGTTTCGCACTTCTTAGCATACTCCATGGAATCTTGTACCATCGTAGGCCAATAGTAACCCATTCGCTTGATCCTGTAGTGTAACTTAGAACTTGATTGGTGTGCACCACATATTCTAGAATGAGACTCCTCTAAGGCTTGTTTAGCCTCTTCCTCTCCTAAGCAACGGAGAAACAAACCATCAAATGAACTGCGGAAGAGAGTTTCTTTATAGTAAATGAATCAAGCAGCCCTTCACCGAACTTCGGTCTTGTGGCGTACATCATCCGGGAGTCTTCCATGTTGAAGGTACTTAATGAACGTGTGTCGCCAATCTTCCTTTTCGACAAGGCATACAGAAATGACGTTGGCTTGCTTTTCTTCTTCTTCTTCTTCTTCAACCGCGAAAGGCATCACCCACCTTTGGGAAATAGCAACTTTGGCTGTCTCTTCTTGGGATAATGCTAAGGCGGTAGCCAAATTAGCTAAAGCATCAGCCTGTCTATTCTCCTTCCTTGGTATATGTTCCAATGTAATTGCCTCAAAATTTGTGAGCAACTTCTTCGCATATTTGCAATAAGGGACAAGGTCTTCTTTCTTGACATCATGCTGCTCCAAGATTTGGTTGATAATTAATTTGGAATCCCCAAAGATCTCGAGTTGCGATATGCCAATCTCAATGGCCATTTGTAGACCAATGATCAATGCTTGATATTCAGCTACATTGTTAAAGCAAAGTTCGCTTAATGAGAACGAGTATAGAAGTATTTGTCGTTGTGGAGAAACAAACACTACACCTGCCCCCGCTCCTTCTTGACGTGCAGCCCCATTGAAAAACATCATCCATGGTGGCATTACTTCAATGTAAAACACATCTTCGTCTGGGAAGTCATCAGAGAACTCCCAATCAGATGGAACTGGGTGATCAGCTAAGAAATCTGCCAATACTTGTCCTTTGATAGCTTTTTGCGGAACATATGCAAGGTCGTATTGTTGCAGCAAGACTGCCCATCGAGCTATGCGACCCGAAACTACTGGCCTGGCGAGGACATATTTAATTGGATCCGCCTTTGCTACCAAACGAACCGTATTTGCTTGCATGTAATGCTCTAGTTTGTCTATGGCAAAGAAAAGAGCGAGGCACATCTTTTCAATAGGAGAATAATTTAATTCAGCTCCATTGAGAGTTCGACTTAGATAATAAAGGACTCTTTCTTTCCCCTCTTTATTTTCTTGTGCCATAAGAGCACCTAGAGACCTTTCTTGTGCTGCGATGTATAGTACTAAAGGCTTTCTAGGGATATGAGCACCTAAAATTGGAGGATTAAGCAAGTATCTTTTGATGCATGCAAAAGCATTGCTACAAGCCTCATCCCATTCAAAGTGCGCATCCTTCTTTATCATCTATTGAAGGGTTGACATCGACCTGCCAAGTTTGAAATAAATCGTCGTATGTAAGCTAGTTTTCCTTGTAAGCCTCTAAGTTCTCGTAAATTCTTGGGCTCTGGCATTTTCTGGATAGCTTCAATTTTGGACTGGTCAATTTCAATAACGCGGTGCCTCACAATGAAACCAAGGAATTTCCTAGATGTTACGCCGAAAGCGCACTTGCGAGGGTTCATTTTAAGCTGATACTTTCTTAAGCGATTGAACACGGATCGCAAATCTGCCAAATGGTCATCCCTCCTTTTTGTTTTAACCACCAGATCATCGACATAACACTCCACGTACTTATGAAGTACACTGTCAAAGATCTTTTGCATGGCTCGTTGATGAGTAGCACCAGTGTTCTTTAATCCAAAAGGCATTACTTTGTAACAGTAAATGCCTTTAGGGGTACGAAAAGCTGTGAACTCATCATCTTTAGGATTCATTCGAATTTGGTTATAACTAGAAGAGCTATCCATGAAAGATAAGGCTTCATGACAAGTAGTGGCGTCAACCATGATCTCAGTGATAGGTAACGGAAAATCATCCTTGGGACATGCATTGTTCAGATCACGGAAGTCAATGCACACCCGAATTTGTCCATTCTTCTTTTTGATAGGGACGATATTAGCGATCCATTCTGGATACTGTACTTCACGAATGAAGCCTGCCTCAATTAGCTTATTGACCTCAGTTTCTATTTGAGGGATAAGCTCCAGCCGAAAGCGTTTTTGAGTTTGTTTTACTGGGTGCACGCCCTTCTTTACTGCCAAATGGTGTAAAACAATACTTGGATTGAGCCCAGGCATTTCTTTGTAGGTCCAAGCAAACACATCTTTATATTCTACCAGGAGCTGGATGTATCCTTCTTCTTCTTCAGGAGTGAGAAGGGCACTGATGAAAGTTGGTCGAGGTTCTTCAGTAGTTCCTAAATTGATCTCTTTAAGTTCATCAACTGTAGCATGTACTCCCTAGGGGAGTTTCATCGACCTCATCCTTGGTGGTTTCAACATCTGACAATGTATCTTCTTCTACTGTAATATGAAACGAGGATGATACCTCTTCCATTTGCTCATTGTGGACGAGTGACTGACTTGTGTGTGCAATTGTTTGCCTTTTGACTTTGAGAGCTCCTTCAGTGCTGATATCTAAGATAAAGTTACGCTTCATACGTGAAGGAATACTACTGCGGATCTTATCATTAGCTTGCTCCTCCTTTTGAACCTTAAAGTTTATTGAGCTTTGAGAGCAACTATCAATGGACCTTTTTGTTGCCCCCAATCGATTAAAGACTGATCCACAAGCAAAAGTGTCCCGACTTTGTGTTAAACAAGCCGTATTTAACCTGTCGAACACTGTAATTCGTGATGATGAAGCCTTAATGCGATCAAATACTGAGATGCGTGATGAAGAGTGATCTTTTCTTTGATTCGAACTTTCGTCGACCTCTACTGTTACGTATTGGGAACTTGAAGCATTGCTTCTTTTATTGATCCATATTTGAGTCGGTGGTTCTGGAGTATAACCTATTCTGGTCTTTGGGATAGGAATTTCATGCCGTTCAAGCCGCATTTTCCCTTGTGTTTTACTAAGGCCATGCATCTTTTCTCCAGTGGCTTCTGGAATTAGTTTCCCTAGGCCACTTTGTTTTGAGAAATCATAGCCTGCTTTGGCTAACAGCCTATATGCCTTTGGGTCAAACCATTCTTTCGTCTATTTACTCGGTAGAATACCATGCTCTGTCAGACTTTGTGAAGACCTCACGAATCCATTTAATGGCTTCGAGGGCGAAGGATTTGTGGATGAAGTTAAAGGTATAACATGATTTTCTTTCAATATGGCTACATCCTTCATCGTGAGCTTTGTAGGAGGTCTTCGCATGTCCATTGTAGATTGAAGGCATTCTGCGAATGGTGATTGTCCATTCTTGGGCGTGATAATGGTACATAATGGAGGAATGGAGGGTTATTGGAAGGCGTAGAATTTTCCGCTCTTTCTGAATTGCTAGTAGATTCACTAGACTGGTTATTCCCATATTTTGGATCTTCCTTTAGGTAAGGAATATCCTTTCTAGTGATAAATTTAACATGCTTCTTTTCACCCTGCTTGCTTTTCATGGACGAGACTTCAACTGGGAGAACTTCATTAGGGATATCATCTTCTACATAAAACTTCACATCAGCGAAGTGAGCTTTAGTATTAGAAAAAGGCTTCAAGTTGGCATCGACTTTCTTTATTCCACTTTTAAAGATGCTTGAAACATTGGTGCAAAGTTGACGGCATTATTCCGTTCCCAGGGATCCATGGACGTCCTAACAACATGTTGTAGGTTGTCTTGGCATCAATGACATGGAACAAAATTTACTTGTCAATTCTCCAATAATTAACTCCAAGTGTATCATGCCGATGGCGCATTGTCCTCCTTGGTTAAAACCTTGTATGACTAAGCGACTGTGTGATAATTCCTCCATAGCAAGACCAAGTCGTCTCATTGTCATTTTTGGTAGTATATTAATAGCTGAACCTCCATCAATGAGAATGCGATCAATCTTTTGTTCACAAGTATAACCAGAGACATAAAGTGGACGATTGTGAGGCTTAGAGCCTAGCAATAGATCCTTGTCAGTGAAAGTTAAGTCTGGAGAGCACGCGCAACATTCCTGTGCTTGTTGAAGTGTATTGGTGCAAGGAGTGTAAATCTTTGGCTCTTCAAGAGCTTGTGTGATCACTTCTTTTGGTGAGGTAGAGGATTGCGAGGGTTCCACTTTATCAACCTGAGATTTGAGTTGTTCTAAAGATGACAAAGTCTCATTTGCACTACCATGGTCAACACCCTTTTGTTTTTCATCAACTTCGCAATGAGAGACCGTGTGAACAGCCTCCGCTGACTTGTTTTGAAAGAATTTTATAGGGAAGAATTCTTCCAATGTGACGAGACTTCGAAATTTTTGGGTTTGTGCCGGATCATCATACATTTCCATTCTTAGTCTTTCTTTCCTTTTATCATTCTTTCTTCTTGACTGCGGCTGAATTTGGTTTTGTGCTTTTCTGGACTCTTGGGTGATCAAATGAAGAGGGAATACTCGTCTCTTCTTCCATCTCTTACGAGTAACCAGCGTCCAACCCTCTTCCTCATCCACTGTTGACTTTTTATCATCATTTGAGTTATAATCAGATGCTTTTTGTGAGAGCTAAACTTGCACAGGTTCCAAAGAACCAAATCGGATGAGCGTGGTATTTGCCCCCTGCTTAGTAGTTAGAGACATGCAACTAGGCGACCCGCAAGCAAATGTTACAAGGTTTGACTGAGCAACATCACTAACATCTAAGTCGATTTTCCTTTCCTTGGCTAGCTTCATGATGAGTTCTTTAAGAACAAAGCATTTTTGGATTGGATGACTTATGATGCGATGATACTTACAATAGTTCGGGTCATCAACCTTTCCTACCTCTTTCGGTTGTTTGCATTCTGGCAATTCAATTAATTTCAGGTTGAGCAATTGTTCTAGCATTTCGGGTATATCAGTGTCAAGGAAAGGATACACCTTTTGTTCCCATTCCTTGAGTGATGAGCAACGCGCCTTGCGTCGTTGGCCTCCCTCAGGCCTCTTCTCATTAGCCTTCACATTTCCTGTTGAAATTTTGACTAGGGCAGGGTTGACATTCATGGAGTGTTTGATATTACTTTTCGTATTCCTGTCATTTTTCCTTATTTCCCGCCTTTCTTTCTTTTCTTCAGGTACGGGAGGTTTCATATTTTCATGGCAAGAGATACTCAATTTCATGTCATGCGCACGAGTTGCCAATTCTTCGAATGTTCGGGGCTTTATCCCTTGCAGGATGTACAGAAGTCCCTAGTGCATGCCTTGGATGCACATTTCTACAGTAGATATTTCCGAAATTCTATCCTTACAGTCTAGACTCAAAGAACGCCATCGATTGATATAGTCAACAACGGGTCGTCTTTCCACTGCTTAGTATTGGTAAGCTCCATCATGCTTACTGTGCGGTGCGTGCTGTAAACTGGTTAAGGACTCCCTTTCCAACTGTTTCCAACTATTAATTGATTCAGGTTCTAAGTCCGTATACCAATCAAAGGCATTCCCTTTTAGTGAATGAACAAACTGCTTTACAAAGAGGCCTCTTTGAGTCCCTGCATTCTCACAGGTTTCTACAAAGTGAGCAACGTGTTGCTTAGGGTTTCCCTTGCCATCGAATTGCAAGAACTTGGGGGGTTGATACCTGTAAGGACACAATTCAAGTTCCCCAAACCACAACGAGGGGCATGGGCTTAAAAAGGCCTTTCTTTACAATGAATTTGTAGAGGGTGGGTTTGCAATCTAGATTCCAGGATGGCTAGGACAATCATAAAAGAGAACGGGTTTGGGCCCAAAGACTAAAACAAAGGAACGATTTCTTTATAAGAATAAGGCTGAGAATTCCCCCTCGGACCGTTGCCGAGGATAGTTTATAACAGTGTTTCTTAAATTTGATACAAATATGGACTATCCCTTTCTGTTGACTCTCTTTTCTTCCTCGGTCTCCTTTTTTCCTTCCTCCCTTTCTTCGTCTCCCCTCCCTTCTATTTATCATCTCCTTCTTCTGGTGGCAATCCCCCCCTCTTTCCACTTGTCCACCATTTTCCTTAAAACCTGCTGGGATTTGGGACCAAGTTTCAAGCTCTATCCTTATGTCCCATCTATTCTTTTTAAAGCCCGCTGGGACTTGGACCAAGTTTTCAAGCTCTGTGCTTATGTCCCATCCTTCCGTCTATACAGTCACATCAGCGTATCAATCACAGAGTCTTTAATGCATGGGCGGTGGAAGCAGCCTTTCCACCGCTCTTTCACAGCGTCATCCATGTATACCGCGCATTCCCCTTATGTAGGACTCTTCGTAGATTAACTCGGGGTACCAAAACTTCTCTTCCTATGTCCTCGGCTTAACATTCCGAGGACATATCTACCCCTCGGACGTATTTGGATTTTTTGAACACTCCATAACCACTTTGATGTTTCGGATTTCGGGTGCTAGCCCAAAAGATTTCGTTGGCCATCCTTTATATTTTTTCTGGGCCCAATACCCCTACAATAGCCCCTCGAGATTCCTTATTTCCTCACCTCGGGAGGAAAATAGGATCTCGACATAAAAAGACCCTTTTACCCTGCATAATGCTTGAATATTGCTGGCGGAAATAAATTCTGAATTACCTGCCGCGTGTTCCCGATGTTTCGGTACTCGAAACGCCCCTGAATAATTATTGGCGCTTCTATGTCCCCCGTGTTTTAATGATATGACCCATATCCAACGGTCGAGCGCGATTCCGGTGTTTGAGGCGGAAATTCGCCTGCTTCAAAGACCTCCTGACATATAAATACCATCTCATCTTCAAAAAATCTTCACACACCACAGAAACCTCAAAGCGTACCTGCCACACTTTTCATCTCCCCATACTCTCTCTCTACTCAAGTACCCTGTCCGAGGAGACCGTGCTTTCTTCCTTTTTCTTTTTAAAAGTAAGTTTCTTTAATACTTTTTCTCCTCCTTATCAGCTTTTTGTTTCTATTGTTTCCATCCAAGCTTCTCTTTTTCACTGTATCTTCTATCCTCGGCGTAGTTAGTTTCTTCATCCCCTCCTTCTTTTTCCAACAAAAATGGGTAGATTGCGTCCCTTGTTGACTCAAATGAGAAAATAGAGCAGTTTAAGGTTAAGTATAAAATCCCCTCGGATGTGTTCATTAGGTACAGCAACGAGGAGGAATATTATACAAAAAGAGAAATGGGGGAAGTGGTAATCCCGATGATTGCATTCATCGAAGGGGAATGAAAATCCCCATGGGAACGGTGACCAGGATTATCTTAGGGCTTTTAGGTTAGCTCCCACCCAGTGCGCCCCAAATGTCTTTAGGATCCTAGGTTCCATAGATGCCTTAAATGAGAAGATGAACCTAGGCTCACTCACCATGATGTGAACTGGTTATAACCTCCATTACTTAAGTAAAAAGGACGAATATTACCTAAAGTCTAGATACACACAGGTTAGGCTAATTCAGTGTCTGCCTGAATCAAATAAGGCCTAAAAGACGACTTCTGATTGTATCAGGAAATTGGCACGACGGCCTCCCCTGTCCGACGAGGGAAGGGACTCCAGGTGAAGTTTCCTTTATATTTTGCCATCTCTTGTCTTTTTACTTGTTCCTGACCATTTTTACTTGGATAACTCTGCAGATCCACACGCAGCGGATCGTCATCCTAACCTCGTCGATTTCGGGCGGCTGGATAGGATCCTACAAGCCGAGGTCTTTGTGCATAGTGACGGCCAACTCCGTGCTGCTCATCTGATCCTCGGCTACACTCCCATATCAAAGCATTTCAGCGCCGAAGTGCGTGATTAAAGCCCACGACCCTCGTCTTCCTCGGATCAGCGTTGCGGTCGAGGGTTTCTTGCTACCCGAGGATACTACCATTCCTCAAGGTACTCTGATCACCCAACCAATCCAACCACCACAACCTGTTCCAGTTGGGATTCCCATAGTTCCTTTCTCCACCCAATCAATCCCTAGCGAAGCTGCGTCCTCCCGTCCTTCTGTGAAAGAAGAAGAGGAAGAAATCGTCGAAGTAGCAGATTCTGAGGACGAGTTTGAGGTTTTTAACCAACCTTACTCTCCTGAAGACTTAACTTCTGTCCTCGGCACCTCCACTCAGATTCCAGAGGATACAGCCGAAGAACTAGACGATATGGGCATCCAACGAAAAATTAAACCCAGTTTAAAGGACGTCCTTGAGGGTGGTGACAAGGGCCACAAAGTCCAAGAACCACCCCAAGAGCTGCGCTCTCGGACGCAAGAAAAGGGTGCTGACAAGGCCCTGAAGCTAGGCTTCCTCCTCCTCCTCCATCCTCCCAAACACAACGTACCAACCCCGCTGATCTCAAAAGAAAAAGGGATCAGACGAAAGGGAAGGAAGTGGTGGAAATAGGAAAGGGTTCTGTCCCCAAAGAGCCCGAGGTGGAAGGTGTGGAAAGCAGGCACGCCCTGCACAGATTAGGTCGGAAAAAAGGACCGACCACAGGTGGCCGTGCGAGCCCCTGTATGGCTCCCCGACATGTCCCTGGACGACGCGCCCATAAACGTAGATGCTTCCATCAGAAGTTCCGATGAAGGGACAGCTGCCTGTGTTGCGGATGCGTTGGAGCAGGCGCTGTTGCTCCCCGAGGATATGGTCGAGCTTAGGAAGAAGAGGGACCATGCCGTCTTCATGACTCTGAAGAAGGAGCTGGCAATGGTGGTTTTCCTTTCCCTAAAAACCTTTTGGCTCTGGCTTTTAATTCCTATATGTGTCTTCTTTTATGACTTCAAATGTTTCGTTTGTAGGCCGTTCAATCTGCCCACAGGGCAGAGGAGATTGCCATCAGCTCCTACAAATCTCTGAAGGCCGAGGAGTCCAGGCGTGAAACCGCCCAAAAGATCTCGGACCTTCACAAGAAAAGCTGCAGGAGGTCTCGGTAAACTGGCCAAGGTGGAGAGTGATAAGGCAGCCTAGAAGCTGATCTAAAGACGACGACTAAACAGGCCGAGGATCAGCGCCTTATGCTCCGTGAAGCCGATGATAACCTCTCAGCGCGCGAAAGCTTGTAGAAGGTCTTAAGAGAGACCTGCATGAGTCTGAGAAGGCCAGAGAAGAAGCCGTCAAGGGCAAAGAGGAAGCCCTTCAAGCAAAGAAAAAGGCTGAGGAATCAAAGGACCAGCCGAACAAGATGGTTATGACATTGGTGTGAAGGAGGTCACCGAAACCTTTAAGGCTCAGGTTCCCGAGGTATGTAGGCACTACTGCCTCCAAGTGTGGAATGAGGCACTTTCCCAAGCTGGGTTGATGCCTCTTCCATCCTTTGGAAGGCAGAGAGTGTCTACTACCCTCCGGCAATTCGAGCTTCTTCCACCCCTGACGGTGTACAAGAAGCTGCCCAAGGATCATCCGAGGATGTAGGAGGTGATTTAGCTGAGGACCCATCTCTTCCTGAAGATGCTCCTAAACAAGGCGATTCAGCACCAGAAAAGGCACTTGAAGACGTACAGCCTTCAAGTGGCCTTCAGGAATCTTCGAAGGATGAGTTGGGTGATCAAGCAAATCCCATAACCCTGCTAGATGATCCCAAAGGCAAAGGAATTGCCGTTGAGCCCTCAGCCCAGCTCCCATCTCCTCGAGACCCCAAAGGCCCTTGAAGATCAAGCTGAAGCAATGACTGCCTTTTACATTTACTTTCCTTTTATTAGTGTAATACCTATGTGTCTGTGTAAGTACTTTTTTGGAATCTTTAATAAAAGAATGAATGTTTGTTTTGGATATCTCCTCTTGCTTCATTTTGCTATTCCCTTTGGCCGAACATAAAAGAATAACTTAGGTGTGTAAAGCTTTCGCGTTTTTGAAAGAAAAGAAAGTTTAGTTTTTGACCAAGTAAAGAACAACAATGTTTAGACAAGTAAATTTGAAAGGTTAAATTTCCAAAAGCAGATGATCCGAGGACCAGACATAACTTAGGTCCATTTTAACATAATAGGATCATTTAGACGAGTATGTGGTCCGAGGATCCAGCATATCAAGTTTCTGTTTGATACTTTAGAAGAACGAACTTGAAATGTTAATTTTCCCAAAGTAGATGATCCGAAGACCAGACATAACTTAGGTTCTGTTTAACTTTTAATAAAGGGTATCAATTTAGACGAGGTATGTGGTCCGAGGATCCAGACATATCAAGTTTCTGTTTGATACTTAGAAAAACGAACTTGAAATGTTAATTTTCCCAAAGTAGATGATCCGAGGACCAGACATAACTTAGGTTCTATTTAACATTTTAATAAGGGTATCAATTTAGACGAGGTATGTGGTCCGAGGATCCAGGCATATCAAGTTTCTGTTTGATACTTAGAAAAATGAACTTGAAATGTTAATTTTCCCAAAGTAGATGATCCGAGGACCAGACATAACTTAGGTTCTGTTTAACATTTTAATAAAGGGTATCAATTTAGACGAGGTATGTGGTCCAGCCGATCCAGGCATATCAAGTTTCTGTTTGATACTTAGAAAAACGAACTTGAAATGTTAATTTTCCCAAAGTAGATGATCCGAGGACCAGACATAACTTAGGTCCATTTTAACATAATAAAGGGTATCAATTTAGACGAGGTATGTGGTCCGAGGATCCAGGCATATCAAGTTTCTGTTTGATACTTTAGAAGAACGAACTTGAAATGTTAATTTTCCCAAAGTAGATGATCCGAAGACCAGACATAACTTAGGTTCTGTTTAACATTTTAATAAAGGGTATCAATTTAGACGAGGTATGTGGTCCGAGGATCCAGACATATCAAGTTTCTGTTTGATACTTAGAAAAATGAACTTGAAATGTTAATTTTCCCAAAGTAGATGATCCGAGGACCAGACATAACTTAGGTTCTGTTTAACATTTTAATAAAGGTATCAATTTAGACGAGGTATGTGGTCCGAGGATCCAGACATATCAAGTTTCTGTTTGATACTTAGAAAAACGAACTTGAAATGTTAATTTTCCCAAAGTAGATGATCCGAGGACCAGACATAACTTAGGTTCTGTTTAACATTTTAATAAAGGGTATCAATTTAGACGAGGTATGTGGTCCGAGGATCCAGGCATATCAAGTTTCTGTTTGATACTTAGAAAAACGAACTTGAAATGTTAATTTTCCCAAAGTAGATGATCCGGACCAGACATAACTTAGGTTCTGTTTAACATTTTAATAAAGGGTATCAATTTAGACGAGGTATGTGGTCCGAGGATCCAGGCATATCAGTTTCTGTTTGATACTTAAAAAAACGAACTTGAAATGTTATTTTTCCAAAGTAGATGATCCGAAGACCAGACATAACTTAGGTTCTGTTTACATTTTAATAAAGGGTATGTAACGAACGCAATGCAGTTTCACAGCAAAATACGGCCGAAGTGCCTTTTTATTTAGTAATAGTACCTCCGTAGATTATTTACATTCCAGGGTCGTTGCACAATACATTCGTCCAAATCCTCCAGATTGTAGGCCCCTATCCTTGCGACCGAAGTAATGCGATATGGTCCTTCCCAGTTGGGCCCCAATTTTCCCCAAGCAGGATTCTTTGTTGTGCCCAAAACTTTCCTTAATACTAAGTCACCAGGTCCAAGAGGTCGAAGCTTCACGTGAGAATCATACCCCTGCTTGAGCTTGTGCTGATAATAAGCTAGTTGAACCATGGCGTTTTCCCCGTCGTTCCTCAACTAAGTCTAATTCTTTATTAATAGATCATCATTGCTGGCTGGAATGAAGGAGCTTTTCCTCAGGGTTGGGAACCCAGTTTCTAAGGGTATTACTGCCTCGGCCCCATATGTCATAGCAAAGGGTGTTTCACCTGTGGATCTCCGAGGTGTAGTCCGGTATGTCCACAAGACATGTGGCAGCTCTTCCACCCACCTCCCTTTGGCGTCCCCCAACCTCTTTTTGAGTCCGCTTACTATTACCTTGTTGACAGCCTCGGCTTGCCCGTTTCCTTGGGGATAAGCCGGAGTGGAATACCTGTTCGTGATGCCCATATCACCACAGTATTTCCGAAAAGCCTTGCTATCAAATTGCAAACATTATCTGATATGAGAGTATGAGGGATGCCGAACCTGGTAACGATATTCTTCCACACAAACTTTTTTGCTTCCGTGTCCCTGATGTTGGATAATGGCTCGGCTTCACCCATTTGGTGAAATAATCTGTCCTACGAGGAGCCACCGTCTGTTTCCTGCTGCCTTGGGAAAGGGCCGACAATGTCCAAGCCCCATTGAGCAAAAGGCCAAGGGCTAGACAGAGGATTCAGGACACCCCCTGGTTGATGTATATTTGAGCGAATCTTTGACATTGATCACACTTCTTTGCATACTCTTGCGCTTCCCTCTGCATATTTGGCCACCAATATCCCTGAGTAAGGGCCCTGTGAGCTAAAGACCTTCCCCCGTATGGCTTCCGCAAATCCCTTCGTGCAACTCTTCCAAAAGTAGTTCCGTTGCCTCGTGTACACATAACAAATACGGTCCCGAAAAGGAACGTTTGTACAACTTCTGGTCCTCGATAACCAAACGAGTGGCCTTCCTGCGAATCTTATCCGCTTCAGCTTTTTCTCCAGGCAGGATATCTCTTCGAGAAATGTTACTATCTGATCCATCCAACTTGACCCTGTCCTAATTTGAAGGATTTGAGTAGAGGTACCATCCGTCCCAGTGGGTTTCAACAAATCTTCAACAAGGATCACGCGTGGCAGACTCTGTGCCGAGGACGTTGCGAGCGTGGCCAATGAGTCAGCATGGGTATTTCCGCATCTGGATATATGTATTAGTAAGAAAGATTCAAATTTAGACTGCATATATCTGACCTGGGTTAGATACTCTCGCATTCTGGAATCCCTTGCTTCTAGCCTTCCTTCTACTTGGCCTACCACCAATAGTGAATCCGAGAACATTTGCACCGTCTTTCCCCCCATCTTGTGAACCATGTCCATCCCTGCGAGGACGGCCTCATACTCTGCTTCGTTGTTGGTGGCCGAGAACCCCAACCTCAAAGATTTCTCAAAAGTAATTCCCTCTGGGGATGCCAAGACTAGTCCTACACCAGATCCTCTTTGATTTGCTGCCCCATCGACATGGACTTTCCACAATGAAGGCCCCTCGTGTGAATCATGCCTACTGACCTTTTACCCATGCTTCCTTGGTAGTCTTCTAATGAAGGCTCAGCAAATTCTGCCACAAGGTCCGCGATGACCTGCCCCTTCATAGCGGTGCGGGGCATATATTTGATATCAAAAGCCCCCAGGACAGTTCCCCATTTGGCATTCTTCCCATATAATCTGCACTTCGCAGGACTGATTTAAGAGGGAGTTGCGTAAGAACCACCACCGTGTGTGACTGGAAGTAATGGGGAAGTCGTCGCGTAGCGTGCACCACCGCTAAGATAGCTTTTTCCAGCGGCAGATAACTCAGCTCGGCCTCATGCAGAGATTTGCTCACAATAGACGGTCTCTGGATATTATTGTCATCTCGGACAAGAACCAGGCTGACTGCATGGTCAGCCACTGCGATATATGCAAACAGAACTTCATCAATTTCTGGTCGAGACATAATTGGTGGTCGCGAGAGATATTCTTTTAGCTGTTGGAACGCCACCGCGCACTCCTCGGTCCATTCAAACCCTTTCCATTTATTCAGTAGTTTAAAGAAGGGTCTGCATCTGTCTGCGGAGCGAGATATAAACCGGTTGAGGGCAGCAGTCATACCTGTTAGCCTTTGCACTTCTTTAGGATTCCAAGGTGGGTGTAAGCTTTTATTGCCTTCACTTGAGCAGGATTTACTTCAATTCCCCGGTGTGTCACCATATATCCTAGAAACTTGCCCGACCCCACACCGAAGGAGCACTTAGAGGCATTGAGGCGCAACTTATACTCTCTTAGCTTCTGAAAAGTGTTGCTCAGATCTTCCAAATGTGTAGAAACTTCTTTGCTTTTTACCACCATATCGTCCACGTATACCTCAATAGTTTTTCCTAGCTGTGCCTCAAACATTCTTGTCATCATCCTCTGGTAGGTAGCCCCTGCATTTTCAAACCAAAGGCATTACCTTATAATGATAATTTCCCGTAGGAGTGACAAACGCAGTCTTCTCCTGGTCTTCAACGGCTAAGGGTATCTGGTGATAACCTTGGAAGGCATCAAGAAAACTCATCCGAGGATGTCCAACAGTAGCGTCAACCAATTGATCAATCCGAGGCATAGGGAACGAGTCTTTCGGGCAAGCTTTGTTTAAATCTGTGAAGTCTACACAAACTCTCCACTTCCCATTCTTCTTTTTTCACCACCACTGTATGGGCTAACAATTCAGGATAAAACACTTCTTTGATAGCACCTGCTTTTTTGAGTTTGAGCACTTCCTCTTTTACGGCCTCGGAATGTTCCTTGGAGCATCTCCGAGGTGCTTGCCTCCTCCTCGAGCTACAGTTGGGTCAATCCTTAAATGATGACATATGAAGCTCGGATCCACCCCAGGGGCCTCATACGCGTTCCAAGCAAAAACGTCCATATTTTTCTTCAAAAATAGAATCAGTTCTGTCTTCTCTTCTTGGGCATTTGGACTCCGACCTGAAAGAACTTCTCAGGTCATTGTCTATGAGGATTTTCTCTAATTCCTCACATACCGCTTCGTCCGTCTCGGCCGTGGCAAGGGTCTTTGATTGCTATGCTTCTCCGTTAGCCGAGGCTGAGGAACCCGGTTCTAGTCGTCGCAGAATTGCAGCCGTGACGCACTGTCGAGCCATAGATTGACTCCCAAGCAACTCCACCACCTGGTCCCCAGAGTGAAATTTGACCTTGACATGCAAGGTTGAGGAAACAGCCCCAGCGCATGCAGCCATGGTCTCGCTACTATAGCCGTATAGGGGAATAAGCATCGACCACGATGAAATCCACGTCTACCACCTCAGGGCCTGATTGCACAGGCAGTCTGATTTGTCCATTGGAACCACAGCTCTCCCTTCGAAGCTTATCAAGGGTGAGTCATATGCCGTGAGATCTTCGGCTCTTAGTTTCAGGCCCTAAATAGGTCAGGGTACATGATGTCTGCGCCACTGCCCTGGTCAACCATTACCCTCTTCACGTCATAGTTCCCTATTCTGAGGGTTACAACCAAGGCATCGTCATGAGGCTGGATAGTCCCCATCTTGTCTTCTTCAGAGAAACTCAGGGCCGGTAGGATGCTTGCCTTAACCCTCTTCGGCTGATCTCGTGATTCCTCGGCTAATGTGCGAGCCACGGACATTACCCTAAAAGGAGATGAGCCAGTCCTTCCAGGTGCCGCGAAAATGACATTGATAGTACCTAGAGGGGCCTCGATGAAGGGCCGTCGTGGTTTGCTACCCCGGATTGGTTTCCTCGTCCACTAGGTTGGTACAGGAATTGTTTCAGCTTGCCCTCTTAACCAACTGTTCCAAATGACTCCACAACGTGCGACAGTCCTCGGTGGTGTGCCCCCTCCTGGTGGTAATGGCAATGGAGGTTTTGGTTGCGTCTTAATGGGTCCCCTGCCATTTTACTTGGCCATTTGAAAAAGGGCTCATGCCTTATTTTTTCCAAGAGCTGCTGCGCTGTTTCCCGAAGACGGTGTTGACCACCTGTGGCGGTATGTGACCAGCCTGCCTGGAAAAATCCCTCGCCGGCCTATTGTTGTTGTATCTGTCCGACCTGAAATCCCTCCTTTCCTGCGGGATCACCTTCGCCTTGCCTTTTCCCTGCTGCTGATCTTCCTCAACCCTTTTGTACTCGTCGATGCGATCCATCAGTCGACGTACGCTTCTGACGGGTTTCTTCGTTAAGGATTTCTCAAGTCATGCTCTGTTGGTAGGCCGACCTTGAAGGTCCTTATTGCCACATCATCAAAGTCTCCGTCAATTTCGTTGAACATTTCCCAATATCTGTCCGAATAAGTTTTCAGGGTTTCCCCTTCCCTCATGGCCATGGATAGTAGTGAGTCCATGGGCGAGGACTCTGCTGCACGTGATAAAACGAGAGCCAAATGCTCTGGTAAGTTCTTTGAAAGAATCAATGGAGCCTGCCCTCAAGCCGTCAAACCATCTCATGGCCACGGGTCCCAGGCTGGAAGGAAAAATCTTGCACAACACGCTTCATTTCTGGAATGCACTGCCATTCTCTGACTGAAATGGCTTACGTGCTCCACCGGATCCGACCATTGTAAGAGTGAAAGCCGTTGTGTGAAGCGCCGAGGTAACCTCCCTTCCTCCACTCTGCGCGTGAAGGGTGATCTGGAGATTTGGTGCAACGCTTTTCCTATTGCATCATTTCCTAAGCCCCTAAAGGGGTAGTCTCTGCCACGTCTCCTACGCGGATTATCTTCCTCGGATGAGGAAAAAACACCTGGGGGAGTTCTGGATCTCTGCCGTAATTGTCATCGTCGGATCCCTCCGAAGAGGGGTCAGAGTCCGGAGGAATCCCCCTCCGCCTTTCGTGACGCAATCTCCGCTTTAGGCCGTCAATCTCCTTCTGCATGGCCCTGGCGTTTCTTTCATAAGGGACTCTCTGCTGCCTCCTTGCGAATGACTCGTACTTCTGATGGTGTGAGTAGTGTGTACACTTCCCTCTCGGTTCTCTACGTGATCAGGATGTAAGGAATGGTCCTCACGCTGGAGCCTACATACTCCGCCCTGCGCTGCGGTCCTGATCCTACCATAATGCCAAGATGTCCTAAACTTCCTTAAAGACTAAATTCCCACAGACGGCGCCAATTGTAAGGACACAATTCAAGTTCCCCAAACCACAACGAGGGGCAGATGGGCTTAAAAAGGCCTTTCTTTACAATGAATTTGTAGAGGGTGGGTTTGCAATCTAGATTCTCAGGATGGCTAGGACAATCATAAAAGAGAACGGGCTTTTGGGCCCAAAAGACTAAACAAGGAACGATTTCTTTATAAGAATAAGGCTGAGAATTCCTCCTCGGACCGTTGCCGAGGATAGTTTATAACAGTGTTTCTTAAATTTGGATACAAATGGACTATCCTTTCTGTTGACTCTCTTTTCTTCCTCGGTCTCCTTTTTTTTCTCCCTTTCTTCGTCTCCCCTCCCTTCTATTTATCATCTCCCTCTTCTGGTGGCAATCCCCCCCTCTTTCCACTTGTCCCATCCATTTTCCCTTAAAACCTGCTGGGATTTGGGACCAAGTTTCAAGCTCTATCCTTATGTCCATCTATTCTTTCTTAAAGCCCGCTGGGACTTGGACCAAGTTTCAAGCTCTGTGCTTATGTCCCATCCTTCCGTCTATACAGTCAGCGTATCAATCACAGAGTCTTTAATGCATGGGCGGTGGAAGCAGCCTTTCCACGCTCTTTCAAGTGTCATCCATGTATACCGCGCATTCCCCTTATTTGTAGGACTCTTCGTAGATTAACTCGGGGGTACCAAAACTTCTCTTCCTATGTCCTCGGCTTAACATTCCGAGGACATATCTACCCCTCGGACGTATTTGGATTTTTTGAACACTCCATAACCACTTTGATGTTTCGGATTTCGGGTTGCTAGCCCAAAAGATTTCGTTGGGCCATCCTTTATATTTTTCTGGGCCCAATACCCCTACAATACCCATTTGGCATTCTCATATTGTCAATGTGCTTCGTATAAGGTTTTGAATATATGAGAGAATATGTAGAAGAACCTCCACATTATGCTCGTATGGTGGACAGATATCGAGGCCATTGAGGTGGAATGTCCTTGTTGAGAAATGCCTTCACCTCCTTTTCCCTTATCACCCCTAGCGTTTTCTCCCTTGAAGGTAAAGCCAAGAGGGTGCTCAAGGTCAAGATTTGATTCACCCGAATCTTGGACTTCCAGTTTGTTAATCAGGATTGCAATTTGGACATCCTTATCTTCAAGTGCTTTTGTGAGAAGGGTGACCCTTTGTTCCATTTCAGGCATCTTTTCTTCCATAGTAGAGGTATTAGTCATCATTACTGGCATGACCTCTAGATATAATGGAGAATACGATGAGACAGGATGAGTCAAAGTCATTTTGTTCCTTAAGTTTCTCATCACAGGTGAAGAGTTGATAGAAAAGGTCTTTGTTGGGGATGATTCATCATTGATCTCAAAATCTTTCGAGACAGATGAATCCTTAGTGGTAGCTTTCCTTTTTGCAAGAAAGTCCAAAGAGATGGTATTATGAAGCTTGCTTTCTTTGGTTGATTGAGGTTGCGGTTGATCAAGAGCTTTGGATTGACTATGAGTGATTGGGCCAACATAATCATCCGCAACGGCAACATCCCTCACCGATTTTTGAGCATTCTTGTTAGAGGCCATCGAAGCTAGTGGCAAATCGAATTTCTTTTCTTTTGAAAGAGAAAGAGATGAGAGGCAGAGAGGTCCCACTGGGCGTGCCATAATTTGTAGACAACTAAGTTCTTAGTTCGAAATAAATCAAATAAGTAAAATAGTTTCACAAATGCGAATTTGTAGTGATGAATATGTGGTACAATTCTCTACAATTACAAAAGAGTGATCCTCTGATTCGATCTCCTTGAAAGTTTTGTTGATTGAAATTGTGGTGATGTGATTTTAATTCGAACACAAGATATCCTTCAATTTGGTTGAGGAATGGATCGAAGATCTTTGAGACAGAATTACAATGAATCTCCGGCTATGAGCTTGTTAGAAATTCTTTGTTCTTCGTGTTATTCGTGCGTTTTTCTTTAATGAAGGTTTGTGGTGGAAGTTTTTTCAGAACTTTAGAGGCTAGAATCCTTAGAGCTTCACTGATTTGTGGTTTGTTGAGGTTTCTAGAGGTTTTTGAGCTTGATTCCAGTGACCTTTGAGATCTGGATGTGTAGTTTGAATGATTTTGCTTCAAATGTTGCCTATATTCGAGGTTGAAGTTCTTGAAATTCTTGGAGGCTTTGGGGTTTGATTTCGGCAGAGCTTCTGGATTTCTGAACTTAATTTATCTTCTTTTTTGTTGTCCTCCTAAATGTCTTAGGAAGGCTTCTATTTATAGGAGTTTAGGGTGGGGTGAGCAACACGTGGCGGAGTCTGATTGGTGATACTTATCACAGTTTGATTGGTTTGCTTATGTCATCGCTTACACATGCTGGATTGCTTGTGTTATCGCTTACATGTGCAGAGCTGCTTGTGTCATTGCTTACGCATACTGATGCAGTTTCATGCCTTTATTTCAATGACACTTAGCAAACTTCTATTGGTTTCTGAATAGTAATGGCAAAAGCTAGCAGCAATACGTGACGCTTTATAATTGGTTATATTTTGTGGACTTGGTAATATGATATGTCAGCTATCACGTCGGAAATTTTCCCTCTTTACATACCAAATTAAAATCAACATGTCACATAAAACTTTTTTTTTTAATTTATTTTTAAATTAACATGGATTAAGAACCAGTGAACTACCAGCAGCAGAAGCAGTAGCCACTATATTTCTACCAAGAAATGGCCGCCGCCGCCTCCACCACCACCACCAGAACTCTCCTTCTCTTCTCCCCATTCAGAACCTCCCTCATCTCTTCTTCTTCTTCTTCTTTTCACAATTTTCCTAAACTACCCTTCTCCCCTTTCAAAACCACCACCTCTACCTACACCTATTGCTGCTACCACTCCTCCACACAATCCCAATCCTCTCCTCCTCCTCGCCTCAACAACAACAACAACAACAACAACGTCATCGAAATCCTCCAACAACGCGGCCTCATCGAGTCCCTAACCAGCCCTGACCTCCACGACGCCGTCGTTTCCTCCTCGCCTCTCAAAGTTTACTGCGGTTTCGACCCCACCGCCGAATCCCTCCACCTCGGCAACCTCCTCGGCATCATCGTCCTCTCCTGGTTCCACCGCCTCGGCCACCACCCCGTCGCCCTCATCGGCGGCGCCACCGCTCGCGTCGGCGACCCCTCCGGCAAGTCCCTCGAGCGTCCCGACCTCGACCTCGACTCTCTCCGCCGCAACACCCTCGGCATTCAGTCCACCATCGCCACAATCCTCTCCGGTAACTCCGTCATCCTCAACAACTACGATTGGTGGAAGGAGGTCAAGCTCTTGGATTTTTTGAAAGATGTGGGGAAGTACGCTAGGGTTGGGACTATGATGGCGAAGGAGAGCGTCAAAAAGCGGTTGGAATCGGAGCAAGGAATGAGTTACACCGAGTTCACGTACCAGCTATTGCAAGGCTACGATTTCTTGCATTTGTATAAGAACGAGGGAGTTAGGGTTCAAATCGGCGGTAGCGATCAGTGGGGGAATATCACCGCCGGAACCGAATTGATTCGGAAGGTTTTGCAAGTCGAGAAAGGAGCGTACGGATTGACATTTCCTCTCTTGTTGAAGAGCGACGGAACGAAGTTTGGGAAATCGGAGGACGGCGCGATTTGGTTATCGCCGGCGATGCTCTCGCCGTACAAGTTTTATCAGTACTTCTTCTCGGTGCCGGACTCGGACGTAGTGAGGTTTTTGAAAATGCTGACTTTTTTGGAGATGGAGGAGATTGGGGAGTTGGAGAGGGAGATGGGGAGAGTAGGTTACGTGCCCAACACGGCACAGAGGAGACTTGCGGAGGAAGTTACGCGATTCGTGCACGGGGAGGAAGGGTTGATGGAGGCTATAAAGGCTACAAAGGCATTGAGGCCCGGGGCGGAGACGAAGCTGGATTGGGAGACCATTGAGGGGATTGCGGAGGATGTGCCGTCTTGTTCTTTGAAGTATGATCAGGTGGTGAATGTTCAGCTCGTTGAGCTGTCGGTTTCTGCTGGTTTGTTTGAGAGCAAATCGGCTGCAAGGCGGTTGTTGAAGCAGGGGGGTTTGTATTTGAATAACAGTAGAGTGGATGGTGAGGACAAGAGGATTGAGGCTGAGGATATTGTCGATGGGAAAGTTGTTCTTTTGTCTGCGGGAAAAAAGAACAAGGTGCTCGTACGGATATCTTGATTCGTTTCTATAATTCAATACATTTGATTTAAATTAGATAGTGAATGAATTCCTTGTATGCTTAACAAAATTTTGGATTTCATGTTATGTGGAAAGACTATGAAGTTATAATCTTGAAATGATTAACTCGGGGGACCAATCTGGTTCTTTTTATTATAGTCTGTCTATGTAGTTTTTGAATACCTTGTCTGAGTTTCTGATTTCGTAATCTCTAAGTTCTGCAACATGTGAAACAATGCTGTGGTGGGATGTCCTTTCTTGCTACTCAATTTACTTTCCAATAATTTGTTTACCTTGTCAAAAAACTGGTAGTTGTGGAAGTATTCGAGAGATATCCTCTTGGTTATGTGAAGTAGAACTTGTAATTGAATCGACTACTCCCAGAAGTAGGCTGCTCAAGCTTAGCTTGTTTCTCCTATGAGTAGTCTTAAGCGTGCCTTCTAACAAGCTGTTCTCCTGTTAAGTTCTCAAATATTGAAACAATGGTGGTGACTACTCTCTCTCTCTAGTTTTATATCTTCTTTTTTTTTTAATCCGAGGCAATAGAAGACATCAATCAATTTATTCTAAGTAGAAAGTAATTCAACCTCATAAAGGCGAGTTAATGGTTTTTACATTTTTCGACAATGATAGTGTAGAAGTTATCATTTGTCTTAATATATTATGCATTTTGGTCTTCCTTGTTTTGTGTTTTGTTATTGAAATAGGCTGTACAACTCATAGCTGAGACTTGACACTTTTGAACTACTCATATGTGATTTTCGTATAATTTTTAGTTTCATTAAATGGTTGTTCTTATCTGGGATTTTGATGATTTTATATTTTCATTTACTAAAAGCTTTTTGGATATGATTTCCTCACATTAATCTTCAATCTTGCCAACTTGGGATCATTGATTATTTGTTACAACTTTACAAATTAGTTAGCCAGTAATATGAGATATCATAATTGCAAATCATTCATAATTGTAGAACGCCTCTATCCACAAATTTGCTAACCTATGTTATTTTAAATAAATATTTGAACTTTTCTTATCTATCAAAAAAATATATATTTGAACTTTCCCATGAATATATAAAATTGGTTTATCAAAGTTTTCTATGTATCGCATGGGTTAGCAACTAGTCTTTCAAATATATTGAATGGTGTTTGCTAGTTAGGAAAAAGAGATTGGCCAAGATGCTGGAAGTACCTAAGGTTTCAAAGTTTGGATCAGTGATTCCAATTACAGGATTAGGTTTCATGCGAGTGGTTTCACAAGCTTGATCTGATGTTTGGGTTGTTTTGATCCTCTACAAAGAAGGGTACGTTATGAGAGATCTTAATATTAAACTAATTTTTCTTGATGAGGATTGTGGTGATGTTTGTTGGAAGTTTCTGATAGAATCCCAGAATGTACACGGCTAATGTGATGTTTGGAAGAGTTGGCAACAAAATAACCAGCAACAAAATTTGTTAAGATAATATTGACAAATTGCATTCCTAACTACCTTGATCGTTATCTTCCTACTTTGTTAGTGTATAACAATGGTGCAGTGAAAGCAAATCATGTGGGCTTGCTTAGTTTTGGCTGAGATGCACTCCTGAAGGTATCTTATATTTAAGCACGCTTTGCATTGTTATTAGTTTATGTATTACCTTGCTACTTCTTTTAATCAATTGTTATTCTTTTATATGAGATATTTACATCTCTGTGTGAGGCCAATTCTATATATTCGAAATCTAAGGTGCATTCTTATTTGCTTTGAGGCAGTGTCCGGGATGAGGATAAATTTTGGTAACTTTGAAAGTGTGCCAGTAAAGGAGGTTCAGAATATTGAGGCGTTGGTGGGTGATCTTGGATGCTGTGTATCCACTCTACCAATGAAATATTTGGGGCTACATCTTGGTGCAACATTTAAAGAGGCATCTATTTGGGATCCCATTTTGGATCGTGTGCAAACAAGATTCGGCTGGTTGGAAGAAATTGTATCTATCTAAAACTAAAAGGGGTCGTCTCACTCTCATCAAGAGTTCATTATCTAGCCTCCCTACTTATTTTATGTCTTTGTTCTCTCTTCCAGTGGGTGTGGCAAAAAGAATGGAGAAACTCCAAAGAGATTTCCTTTGGCGTGGATTGGGGGAGGATTTTAAGTCTCATCTAGTAGGATGGGAGTCTTCCTGTATTCCTATTTGTCAAGGAGGTTTGGGTATTAAGTGTTTTTGTCTTTTAACAAAATGTTATCGGGCAAGTGGTCACGCTATGGGTCTGAGGAAGAGGCCTTATGGTGTTGGGTCGTGGATATGAAATATGGGTTAGGCACTTGGTGTTCAAAGGAAGTAATGGGGTTATATATGGAGTGAGCCTATGGAAATACATTCAGAGAGGGTGGGATAGTTTTATGCATTTTACACATTTTGATGTAGAGGAGTTCCTTGAGTTTACGGACTCCCAATAATTGTTTTGTTTTCTTTAGCTCTCTTTTCTTGTCCGTGCACTAGATTTGAGGGTTTTTTTTTTTTTTTTTCCATCAGGTGATGCTAGTTGAACTACAAGAATCTTAGCAATTTAAGTTATTTCTAAACATGATATTAGTTGACATTTACTGTTGTAAACTGGATATTAATGTTTCTTTTGTAGGCGTTTTTAGTGTGATCTTTGAAGTTAGTTTGCTGTGCACAAACAGCAGTGCCTATAATATTGAAACTTAGACTTGCTTTTATGAAATTCAAATGGTGGAATATTTAGCCTGTTTTAAATAATTTTTGGTCCCAAGGGAGGGAAAATTATATTATGGAGCGGTTTCATGAAGTCGCTCTCTCACAGCATGTGGGACTTACATATCTGTGGGTCCCACATACCATGAGAGGATGGTCTCATTGAGCCACTCCATGAGATACCTTCTGGAAGGGGAGAGAGGAGGGGAGAATGGTGGATAATTCAAATCTACCATGTATGGGATTATTTAGAACCATTTATCTTACTTTCTTGTTCTTAAAGCATGTATTGCTTAAGAGAATTTCTGTGAACCATGTCCTGGAAACTGCAGTTAAAAGTTTAACTTTGTCAGTTGAACTCTGGGTATGGTAGGAGATGTTGGTACTTAAAAATTTAGGCAGTATTATTGGTTGTTTTTTCTGGGAGTATCTTTTTGTCAAATCCTGGAGACTGAATTTTTTTACTCTTTAAAGCAGGTTTGGGAAGATTTGAATCCAACACACCCCAACAGAGGACTCTATTCAATTGTGGACTGAATTCCAAAAGATTCCATTAGATTCAATTCTACTTCTGACCTCCCATCGAATGAGACTCACAATAACTTCCTCAGAGCTGATTTTACCCTTTGTGAATTAGAGGATTCCTGTGCAGACATGGTAGATGACAGACCATAAAGCCTGCCTGCACAGTTTAGATTCTACACTCTTGTCTCCCAACTGATTACCACCCCAAAGGCCCAAACAACTTCATCCCAACAGATTTTAGGGTGATTTATTAGGCACCAACTCATGATAGTTTTCCAAGTTCTCCTTGAGAAAGAACACTAAAAAAACAGGTGCTCATGGCTCTCCACCTTATGACTACATATGGCACATTTAAGATCAACATTGATGTCCCGTTTCAACACTCTGCTTTTAGTTGACAATCTATTATGAATTACCAACCAATCTATAAATGCATGCTTAGGAATAGCTTTAGGGAACCACATAAATTTCCACCACTTGACCAAATTTGAATTTCATAAAATGGAATAAAATAAAATTGTTTTGTTTGTTGTTCCCCTCAGTCAAAATAGAAGGTCCTCCAGAAGATTTGGCTCTTATACTTACTCCCAATTGCTGTACAAGAGTAGACACCAGATTTAGAAGTTATCCAAATAGGCTTGTCAGTGTTCTGACTGTTCTCCAGCTGCACCAAGCTGAGTTTACTTTGAATTAATTGAATAATGTCCAGGTCCTCATATCTGGCAGGGTTTTGAACCCACTCACCATCCCTCAACACGCTAGAAGCTTTGGCATCTAAGGAGCTAGCTGCATCATACACAACTCCTGTTAAAGAAGCTTGGAAAATACTTACATAGGTATAACAAAAATATAAAGGGACAAAGGTTCATCTTGTCAAAGCCTTCTACTCCCTTTGAAATAGCACACCCAACTACCATTGAAGGCTACTGGAATTTTGGGGAGGTTATGCACTCTTTAACCCAACAAATAAAAAAATTTATGGGACACCCAACAGCATAAGGATTTGAGACTGAAATCGCATCCAACAGAAACATAAGCCTTCAGAATATCATTTTCAAAATGCATCTGGGCTGACTTTAGACTTGTGATAACTTTTCACTATTTCAAGCAATGTCTCAATCTATTGGCCAAAATAGTGGTGATAGACGTATAACTATATTGCAACAGGAGATCGGCTGAAAGCCACCAATTTTAGATGGGTTAGGGACCTTAGGAACCAAAGAAATAATTATTGCATTAACCTCACCAAGCAATTTACCTGACCTGAAAAAAGATTGGATGGCTTTGACAATATCCTCATTCTAGCCTTTTAGAAGAATTGAGCTTTGAAGCCATCTGGGCCATGAACCTTCATCTCCATTCATATTGAAAATTGTTTGCTGAATTTCTAATTCAGACACCATCTTCTTGCATTGCAACTTTCTGACTTTCAGTAATTTGAGTAGAAAGAATCTGGGAGATTAAAAAAACACCATATCTGCTGAGATTGCCAGAAGAATCATCAAGTAAGTGTTAATAAAAGTCCTCGGCCACCTTCTTCATAGCCTCAGGACCAGCAACTGCATATTTGATGTGTAATTGAAGGAGCAAAACCACTTTAGATTTCCATGACTGATTTCACTATAAATACATTGGGCTGATTGAGAGACCTGCCTAACACACCTCATTGCTGTCCCAGCACACCTAGATAAAATCAGATGAATGACTATGATAGTTTTCAAAGTATTACCACCTTTCAGCAATGAACTTTTGGATTCTACAAGCAATTTACTCCTTTACCTTAGTTTTAACTAGGTAAAGAGTGGATAAATTTCTCACCTCCTTTTACTTTAGGGATCATTGTGACCCCTAGTATTCCAGACTGGGATCTTCATATCAAGAGGAAAGAGAAGGGATAAAACCCCCTCTTTAAATTCTCATTAATCTACTTATCTAAAAAAAATCCTCATTAATCTCACCAACCTTTGACTTACCCTTATCACCTTTGCCTTTATTTGGAAAGGCAAATTCTAAAATCTACTGAATGGTAATAGTGAGAGGCCACCACTTCTCTTCCATGTTTTCCCTACCTTCGCCATTGCTTGGTTTTTCTGATACCAAAGCTGCAAATGAATTACTCTGCACTACACCACCTCTATTACTACTTGCGTTCACAGGAATACTATTTTGCACTGCCTTATGGCTTTTGTTAGGCATATCTTTCGAATATGATTCACCCCACAGATTCACCTTCATCCCATTAGCCGTACTTCCCTTGAAAACCCAAAACTTCCTCTCTCTTCTTTTGACAAAGATTTGAAGGATGGCCAAAAGCCTTGCAGCGAGAACATTTGACGGCAACCCACGAGTATTCAACGTTGACTTCCAGTCCCAGAAACTTCCACCCCCATATTCATAGTCATCTCAGAATCAATATCAACTTTAACAAAAACTTTTATAAAAAAAAAAAACTTTAACAAAAACTTTGGCATATCCAATACGCTTCTGATCCTCACTATCTTCATTTGTATATGATGGTCTGCCCATACCACTTGCAATGTAGCTCAAGAAAGATGGATCCCAATATTCTAGAGGTAAACGTACGAAGGATCTTAGAAAGAGACATGTTGGAGCTTTGCATTCCTGGAAGCCAGTTTATGAGGAATAACAGCTGATTAAAGATGTACTAGACCTTTTTTCTCCAGGACAACATCATGGATACCAATATCCTCAAATATGAACAAATAAAGTCTATTTACACAGTAAGTCTGCACAGAACCAAATGAACTCCATAGCAGACAAAAAAAAGGAGGCTTAGCCAAAAATTGACCAACAAGACTAGCCTCATATTTTGCTACTGGAAGCTTTAACTACAATTTTCGCATTTCTGAAACTCAGGTTTGTTTAGCAATAAGCCAAACTAAGCTCACAGATACAAGCAAAAGCTCTCAAAATCAACAAGATACTCGCAGACACACTCTTGGCCTTTCCATCTCACGTTTTTATTTCATAGATATACACTAGCACTGCAAAACCCGGGGCACACAATCACTTCAAACCTTGGATATCCAAAGGGGGAATTGTTTTTTAAACAACCTTAAATATCAAACTATTTAGTTAGTTGTCATGTTTTAAAACAATGTAGAAAACTAGCATCTCAAGTGTCTAAAATTCGAGTTTCAAGATAAAACTCGAGTTTCTAAGTCTTGATTTGTAAGCGGTGGGAGGTGATGTGGAAATAAAATCCACGTGGAACTCGAGTTTTTAAGACTCGAGTTCCATCAAATGATTTCCCTTCTTCTTCCTTGCGTCTGTTCGTGTTCTTCTGTGTTCTTCGTCGTTGGTCACTCCACCTAGCGTTCTTCTTCAGCCAGATCGCCCAGCGTCGCTGGTGTTCTTTTTTGTCGCTCCACCCATCGTTCTTCTCCAGTCAGATCGCCCACCCCACGTCTCTTCGATCTTTCTTCAAATCTTCTGTGGGTTCTTCTCTTCATCTTCGTCTTCGTCTTCAAATTTCTTCAGAATCATCTTCATTGTGTTCTTCAGATTCATCTTCTTCTTCTATGGAACTCGATTCTTATAGACTTGAGATCTATGTGGCTAAATTGGTACACGACAACAGTGGAAATCGAGGCTTTCAAACTCAAGTTCCGTCATCGATCTCGAGTTTTCAAAACTCAAGATGATAGTTTCCAGTTTTCTTTTCAGCGTATGTTAACTAATCATATATTTTCCCCTCACTTTGCTACCCTGCAAATATCCCATCCAAAGGGGCTACCAGTATGTGATAAAAAAACAGAGAGTAAAAAGTAAGTTTGATGGCTGGAATGGAACAACTTGGATTGTTGGATGGTTGATGGAGCATGTAATTAAATACAAACATATATATACTCAAGCAAAACGAGGAAATAACTGGACAAAAATAAATTATGAAATAATCCTTATAAAAATAAAAAATGATGTAGTATTGAATGAATATTCTCTTATATACCCTATTCACTGCAAAAATTAATTTTTGTTTCAATTCAATGCTCAGTTTCATCCATTGAAAACAACACTCTTTGTGCATTTAGAACTACAGGAGAACCTTTCTTGGTTTTCTCCACAATCTGCTTGATCAACTGCTTCTGAATTTCATCATCACAGTCACTACTTTCATCTTCACTTTCACAGACGTCATTAAATTCCTTAACCTCGGATGTGTGACCTCCAAATGCTTTCGTCTTACTAGAAAAGAATTCCATAGATAATGTATCATCATCAATTGCAAGATGTGGTATTGAACCACCTATCCCACCATTTTGACCCCTAAATGAATGTTGATCTGATGGATTGAAGCCCTCTTGATGCTTATTTTCATGGGCTACTAATGATAAATCATGGTCTTCTGAATCATCTATCTTCATCAACTCTATATAAGCCTCATTGTATGCATCTAGAGCTTCATCTGAGAGATTCATAACCAGAGGCTGGGCCATAGGATTACATTCATTAGCAATTGAACATTCTTGGGTAGGGGAATATCTGCATTCATTGCTTGAGAATTCCTTCCAAGAATTCTTATGCCCTGATTCCATGAGTTTTAACTTTCTCTGGCTGTGTTGAAGGGCTGTCTCAAGCTCCTGCACACGATCTTCAAGTCTAGATTGGATAACCTCATGCAGACGCAAGCTGAGCTCTCTGGGTGAAACAGCATAGGTTCCAGAGTGCGGGGTGGAGGTGTCCCTTGCATCTTGATTTGACTTAGGTTGTGCAGCAGCTTGCCCATGGATCATGTCTTCTCTCAACTCACCTTGAGTAAAATCTGCTACAAAGTCTGGGTCAAGCTGCACATATATCAAGCTCTATTAGCACTTCGAAGCAAACAATTCAACAAGTTTGCCTCCTGGAAAAAAAGAGATTAAATTTACAGAGAAAAAAGTGATTTAGAGGAATATCCATGACATTGATTAATGTTATCAAAGTATGAACCCACCTAAACATGGCTGCTACCTTCTGTGATAAAGATTTGTTGTTGAAAGGCTGGAATCAACAACATGACCATAATTATAATAAAACTTGATACCTATGTTATTGACACTAGTCTGGGGCTCAAGCACTATTTATATGCTGCCATGTTGATGGAGCGCTTGAGTAACAGAATAAGTCAAATAACTACAACTACCTGACTGAATGACCCACTTTAATGTTTTGGACTATTGACAGTGGCAAATGCGACTATCCAGAGAGTGGATGAAAGAAGAATGTGAGTACTTTTATCCTCTTTATAGGGGGCAAAGGGGGAGGGGGGCACTCTAGGGTTGAACCCATGGAAAAGGGGGATTTGACTATCCTGTCCTGTACCCTAGTGTTGCCGTTTGATTCTTTTAAAATAAACTTTAACCAAATACACACACACACACATATATACAACGGAAAATAAATCTTGAACAGATCTAATGTGCCATTATTTAATGCAGTATTCTTGAAATAAAAAGCTACTTGCTTTCAAAACTACCCTCTTCAATTTAAACTCAGGTAAAGCAAAATAAAAAAGGGTATCGACTTCAAATTAAATAAAGGGTAAGTTAGGAAAGTCATAAAAATTGTCCATTGACTTTTCAAAGTGAACAATATTTTGGAACTTCCCAAAATCGAGTTATGGACAAACAATATGGGACAAAGGAAATACTTGAATTCCATTAGATCGGCTTTAAGTAATCTGGAAAGTTTTAATCCTCAACTAACCTGGTAAGGGCTTTTTTCAGAAAACCAGAAATTCCTAGATACCCTACCAATGAGGGGATCAATCAAAATACTTAAAATTGAATATGGTATATTAAACTCAAAAGATAGAAAGTAGGACGGGTATTTCATTAACATTGTTGTATATTTAGTTCAAATAAAGAACTTAGGTGTGGGGGGACTCCTTTAAAAGATGTCTTTCCAGAATTATTCGGAATTGCCAGTAATAAGGAATCTTCTGTGGTAGAGCTTTTATCTTCTCAGGGGATGGTCTCCATTGGAATGTTAATTTTGTTCGTCCAGTACAAGACTGGGAATTAGAGTTGGTGGTCAACTTGTTGGATTTGATTTATTCTGCCTTGGTGAGAGGGAATGGAATGGATCAATTATGCTGGAAACCTTCTGCCAGTGGGGTTTTCAATTATACAGATAATTTGAGGAAAGACGTAGTAGTTGTGTTGGATTGGAGTTGCATGTGCAAGAAGGATGGGGAGTCTATTGATCATTTATTGTTACATTATCATGTAGCTAGAGAGTTGTGGAATATGGTATTTTATTTATTTGGGGTTCATTAGGTTATGCCATGCCATGTTGTGGATCTTCTTGCAAGCTGGTCGTATAAATGTAGCAGACATAAGTCCTTGGTGATTTGGAGTATGATTCCTCCTTGCATTATGTGGGGTATTTGGTGGGAGAGGAATGCCCGTACTTTTGAAGTATGTGAGTGATCAACTCATGATATGAAGTTTTTTCTCCAAACTTTGCTAGAGTGGACAAATGCTTCAGGTGTTTTTACTTGTTAGATAGTTGCTCTTTCTTTGCTTTACATTTTTAGCTGTTTTTTCTAGTTCCCCAGTAAACTGCCTGTGTGCTTTGGTTTTCTGTATAGTTTTCTTTTTTCAATGAAATTATATTTCTTATAAAATAATAATAATAATAATAAAGAACTCAGATTTAAATTGACAGAATGAAGAATTATATAACATCATAGGCAGAGTTCTATGGCATTTGTCTTTTAATAGAATAGATAAAATATCTTCACATTATTTGATTTCTTTAAACAAGAAAAAATAATGAATGATACAGCGAAACACCTAGACTAATGTCAATGGTAGAGCACCGTTGAATGGTGAGGCTATGTTATCAACCTTTTACTAAGAATTCAAAGATAAAGAGACGGGCTTACCTCAACAATATCAGACAATCTTCTGTCCAAACTACATGCACTGATGTTTAGCCCCAACCTCTCAAGTTCTGCTTCAAGCTCTGCTTCAATTTTACTCATAGTTTCTGAACTCTCCTCTGCCTTCTGATCATATGATTTTTTATCACGATATTTTGTTGAACCATCTAAATGCATTTCAGGGGAAAAAACATTTAGAGCCCTGTCACAGGAGTTATCACATGTATCCTGAGATTCGTAGTTATCATTAGCCAGTTCTTTCACAGTCATTGAATCTTTCATCTCTAGTTCTTCTTGCAGATCTTGAACCAAGTTCTCAGTCTGCTTCAACACCTCTTTCAGATTGTCTACTTCTCTTTTATATGTCAAGATAGAAGCTATTATGCCAATAGAAATCCCAAGACAGAAGAGAATCATACTATCTGGTGACCCTGATGAGTGTGAAAGTGTTAGGGAAATGACATGAATTTTATTACCATCATAGAAACACAACTAAAGTCATAAATAAAAAGAGTATTGGACACAATTAATTTTTGTGATTTCTGTTAAAAAAAAAGAATAAAATAATATAGAGAAGTGGAAGCAAGAAAGAGAGAATAACACAAGGGATTGCGTGGTTCAGCCAACTGCCTAAATCCATGGGATAAAGCCCAATATCTCAGGGCTCTTGAGCCATTACATTACCATAAACCCAATATCTTTAACATTTACTATCAACCTAATTCATTGGAGTCTCAATATACTTCTTTTCTAGCATAGAGATTTCCATCAGATATTTTTCCAAGAGCATTGTAACAGTAAAGGCTACATAACTTTAAAAGGAATAATACCACAAGCTTGCTCCATCAGCACACAAAGTGCACCACTAAATGCAGATGAAATCTACCGGTATCCAATATTAATCATAAGTTTGTCAAATCCTTGAAGCAAATGGAGCAATGACATCATGTTTGCATACACAGTGGTCTCTCTAAATTCTACAGTCAGTTTCTCATGGGAACTTTTAATGGAAGGGAAGCACAGGAAAGATTGCTGTCTTCACATCTGATGTAGAATCTTCAATTCCAACACCCCAATAAAGATTTTTGGTTGCGCTTTGTTGTGAAAGGATTTAAGAATTATTGACTTTAGTTAAATTGGAATTTGGGAAAAGAATTAAGGGGGGTTGGATGTTTAAATACAAGATTGTAGAAGAGTAACATTAAACCAGTAAAAGGGGGGGGGGGGGGGGGGGGGGGGGAGACAGAGAGAAGGATCAATTCCTTTTTCTTTTTTTCTCCTTCTAGGTCTGAGAAAAATCTTAGCATTGGTAGAAGTCATTCAAAGAAATAGCATTTAGTGAATAAGCTATAAAGAAAAATCAAGGAAATGAAAACCATACCATCTTGTGAATGGATGAGTTTTCCATTCATCAGTTTAATTGAGCTACTCAATCTTCCACTCTGCCCCTTTCTTGTCTTTTTCATCTTCTTGGTGAACTCTAGTGGAGGAATGCCGTACACATTTTCATTCTTTTCCAAGTAGGCTTCGTTATGCCCCTTGTTCTCCTTAAATCCAATTTGTGCACTGAAAGAATGACCATATGCTCTGTTGAGTATTCGGCTTCCATCGGAAACAAATAATGGCCTCGTAGTTGGTGTAGATGCCGATGGAAGGAAACTAAATACGTAGTCTTCCATTTCAGCGTGTACCTTGTATAGCTGAGCCATAAGACAACTTTCCAAGGAAGATATGGGTTTGATAAATTGCCTATTTGAACATTTAGTTCGAAGAGAGCTTCTATTCCTTGAAGGACCATGAAAAGAACCCAAAGGGCGAGGTAAATATTCATAGTTATCAATGATATCACCACTTAGCCTATTTCCAGCCTCATGCTCTAAAACATTTTCATTTGTTGAGCATCCTGGTGGTAAGCTGGATACATAAAGTAAATTGCAATCTTCAAATTCTCCTGTGCTCCCCAGCTTTTCACCATCAAACCCACTAGTGGAAGCCACTTCTACTGCTGAAGCACTATCCACTTGGTACCTATCTGAAAGTCTCCCATTAGAAACCCTCTTACTATCAGTAGAAACATCATCTGCTAGTTTCTGTCTTTGTGCCAATCGTTGGAAGGAATGACCTGGGGAGTCGGGTTTCCCACAATTGGAATCCCCAGATGACAATTCAGGTAAGCTAAACCTGTTCCTTTTTGAAATATTTTGCCAATTCTTAGCTAAATATCCAGCACCAGCAGCAACTGCAACCACCCAGAAATCCATTTCCCCTCTCTCCCTTCCACAGTAAATACACTACCCAAATTCCACAACAGAAAATTTTCTCTTTGTTTTAATTCTCAGCATAAAAAGCCCAAATACAGAAATTTCCATGAATCAAATTGCAGAAATAAATATCTTAAACCCCAGAATGCAAAAGCAATCAAATAACAACCATGACAACAACTACAACAACAAAATGTAAGGAACCTTTCTGTGAACAGATATCAAAATTCCAACCAAGACCATCAATTTATAAACTTCAATTTCACAAACAACAACACCCTAAATATAAGGCCCATTAGTGAGCACAAATCAAGAACCTAAACTCTACCCAATTAAGAGCAACCTAAGAGCTTGCAAACCCATCAAAGAATGAACCCCCCATTTCCTCATAAAACTCCTTCACATATCATAGAACAGCAACAATCCCAAAAGAAAGTAAAGGGTACCAAAAATATCCAAGCTATACCCTCTTGAGAACAGCCTCTTTGCTCCAAAACCCATCAATGAAATGAACCCATTTGGCCAAATACCAACACAACATAGAAGAAGAAGCTGATGAACTGGGTCTAAAAGAGAACAAGGCTCAGTGCTTTGTTTCTGACATTCGAGATAAATTAGAAAAAAAAAAAAAAGCTTACTTTTAAGAATCCTGGGAGTTGTGTGAAGCAAAATCTAACGGAAGCTAACTTTCTAGGAATGGCCGAATAGGACGATGATGTTTTAGAATCTTTGCTGATTGGATTGCTCCAAAGAATAAGACCCGTAGCTCCGTTATCTTCACACACAGATACAGCTACAAAGCTCTGACTATAATTTTGTTTTTGATAATTGATAATAAATTAATAAATACAACATTTTACAATTTCTGTTTATCAGGAATTTATTGTTGAGATAAAAAAATGGTTTTTTCTTCTTTTTATTTTACATTATATTGTAAAAAAAAAAGAAAAAAAAGTCACTCTACAGTCTATACATTCAAATCTTTTTCTTTTTTTAAGAAGAAAATTGTAAACTATATTAAGAAAGGGAAGCCAAATCAGCAAAAAAAAAATGTGTAGTAAGAAAATTTTTTCTCAAAAAAAATCCAAATTTAATATATATTGCAAAATAAAAAGACATTGCCAAATTGGTCTGTTAATCACCTAAATTATCAATTTGTCATATTTTTACATGTAATTAAAAAGATATTTTGATAAAAAAAATTAAAAAGATATTTTCTAGTAATTGTTTGGTTTATTATAATCATGAAAGTTTTACTTTGTCTTTCAATGATTATGTAAAGCCTATTTATACATTTAAATTAATAAATAAAAAAACCTATTTTACACATGATTTATTTATATAATTCACATGGGCTAAAAAATGAAGAATTATCCAGACACGAATTATTTGTGGGGAGGCTCACATTGATGAGAAAGGATGACAAGACAATTATTGTATTCTCTCCCTTATGATGTTATGCTTTTAATTTGATTTTTTTAATTATAAAAGATTATAATAATTTGATTTTTGTTAAGTAGTGCTTTAAGATTACAAGTTAAGGTATTTAATACTTGTTTTAAAAAAAGAAGTATTTAATACTTAAAAAAATTTAAATTCACATTGTCCACAAATCATATTACATAATATCATATATTATTATTATTATATAATAAAAGTTGAGTCGTAAAGTTTTGGTTGTATTACTGAATGTCTATTTATTATGGTTCAAGCAACTAAACTTTTGTTTTCACCAAGTGATTACCCTTTTTCTTTCTCAAAAAAAAAAAAAAAAAACTACATTTTTCAAATATTTAAATAAATTACATAATTTTCCTATAGTTTAGTTAGTTTCAAATTAATTTAAATTCATACCATCAAGGCATCAACAAATCTCTATTAGTAAAAATAACAAAGCCTCTGGGTTGCTTTGGCTTTGGATGAATTAATTAATTTTCCCTTTTTTTTTTTGATGAATTAATTAATTGGCTTTCTATAAATGATGTTGGTGGGGATTAAAACCTACCCTACACCCACCAAAACCGTTGGATCACTTAGTAAAAAGAAATATAAGAATTTCTTTACGTCACATATGACTTCTGGGTTGCTTTTGAATTGAATTTGTATGACTGGACATAATAGCTCTTGATACCTTGACAACAGGAAAAAACAACAGTGCTAAGATTTATTGAACCAACTAGAAACTTCCTCACCCAATTCTCCATCAAACGTCACATTCGATTTGAGTAGGCTGTCAATTCTTTTGGGGGGTTGGGTTTTGGAAATCTTGACAACGTCTTCCATCTTCCTTGTTGAAAATATGATGGGTGCTTTTTAACTTGCACTTTTCCTTAAAAGCTATCCATCATCATGAAAGAAAATTTTTATACTACCTTTTTTTTTAATAATTTTTATTAGGGGAGTGTCAACAGAAAAGTGATACCCGATCCAATCACTCGACCCAACATATATATCTTGTGGCCTAATTGTCGATTTATTGGTTGGTGAAGGGTTTGATGCCATAAATATTGGGTGAAGGGGGTAAGAGACTATCTATCTGACTATCTTACAATATATATGTTTCTTCAAAAAATCTCTCATCAATATAAAGACCATAGTTGGTCACAGGAGGCCGCAATCTTCACAAAAAAAAAAAGGACACGGTGCATTGGATCCATTGTGATTATGACATGTGTCTATTTTTAGACATGTGTCCATTTTTAGACATGTGTCATGATCACAGCGGGTCTATTGTACTGGAGGCACTGGACAGAAGTTGTGCTCTTTTTTTTTTTTTTTGGACACATGTCATGATCGCAGCGGGTCTACTGTCACAAGATATTGGACAGAAGCTGCATCCTAAAAAAACCCAAATTTAACCATGAGATTGAGAGACTGTGATTTTGCCAAAAAAGAAAAAGAAAGAAGAAACCATAAATGGCCATGGGAGGTCGCAATCTTTTCCTAAGATTGTTGTCTCTCTCTCCCCCCCCCCCCCCCCTCACCATCAGTTGTTGCTTGCTCTCCATTGTCAATGCACCCTTATTAGGCCTTTTTTTTAAAAAAAAATTTAAAAATTACAAATTGCACCCTTTAATTTTGACTTATTGTCAACTCCAAATTCTCTGTTTTTTTTTTCCTATCCAATCCTTTAATTTTAATATGTTCTAATGTAGTCATTTATTTTAGTTTCATTCAATTTTGTTGTTAATTTTAATATTTTTCACTTTCCAAAATAACGATTAGTTTGGTAAACTGAATTGTGCAGATTAACATTCAAAATGAATAAAAATTTAATTAAAGACTACTATGAAAAATGTAAAATCATTAAAAATATAGGTCAAAGTTTGTATATATATGTACATATATATATATTTCTGAAAGCTTATCTTCACTGGAATTGCACTTTAGTCTCTTTCTATGTTGTATTGGTAGCATTACTATTCATTTTCTTAGGAAATTGGGAGGTCTTATGGAGAATGTAGTCATGGTTGGTTGCCCATTCCAAGATGTTAGGCAACCTCTAGAGATTGAGCCAAACAGCATCTATACGTGTGAAACGACATATGAAAGATACTTGGATCTAATTGCTTTCTTAAATATTGATCAATTCCCATGCATGAATGGTGGACCAACTACACAACTTAGAGAAATGCCTACTAGGAAGTGGAGTACAAATGAAAACAATAGTTAGGAAAATTATTGCACTAAAGTTCTGTAGATGCTTTTAAGAGAGAGAAATTCTGTAAATACTTGATATAGATTTGACTCGAGCACGACATTTTTAGTTTTTTCTAATTATAAGCTACTGGCTTTGTTAATGATTTTTTTTTTTTCAAATAGTTTTTACAACAACTGTGAAGGAGAAACTTGAATCGTGATTTTCCTTACAAGGGAGATTAGACAATACCATTAAATCACAAGACTGTTAATGACTTGTCAATGATTCTAAATTTAATATTTGTACTTAGCTTATGATTTCCTTATCTTGCCTAAAACATGGGAGAAAATAAATAATAAAAAAGAGATGGTTTTTGCAGTAATATATCAGGCTTTATAAACATCTATCCTTTATTTTGCCTGAACCGCGGATCATAGAAGCAACAAGCAAAGAAATTTAAAAGGAAAATAATCACCATAAATTTCAACAATAAGGTTGATAAAACCAACAATAAAAATTTCTGAAGGAAAAACAAGAAGGAAAAGAACATAATCACCATAAAATCCTGCATCCAAATTTTGAAGTTGCATGATAGTTTCCATTTGTTAAGGGGACTCAATGGTTCCAAGTTCCAACTCTTATTGTTCAGTGACAATATATTTACTCATCTTTTGTCCATTTATTCTGTAACAAGAGGTGAGTAGGTAAACTATACTTGCTCTTTTATTTTTTTGATAAGATATACTTGCTCTTTTGGTAGAAAGGTAAAAGTAATTTCAAAGACCTAGAAACTATGTCCTAGGGTGTTGCTGGCAGAATCAATTGATCTCTCAATTTTTTTCTCTGATTGACTAACATCTGATGTATCAGATACAGTAATACATCATGATAAGAACCTTGTTATAGTTCCTTGAAGAACAAACTTTTTCCAAAGCCATCATGGGCTTTCAGTTAGCAAGCTTTCTCAAACCAAAACAGGCATGTGTACAATCAAAGATCCTTGTAATGGGAAGACAGGAAGCCAGATATAGGAAACGATATTAAATCAAATTAAAGATCCAATAAGATTGCTTAATATGTATCACTAACCATTCATGATTCTTTATACAAAGATTGCAAAGCCATCACATGGCTTCATCAAGAATAACAAGTAACAATGCGAAAATAACAAAACACTAAAAGTGATCTATCTACGAAAGGCTTAAACAATAGTAATCATGTAATGGTAATTAATCCCTAGTAAAAGCATAAAGTTATTGTTCAAATGCGTTGATTGCTCGACGTTTACAGCTGAAGGTGCAGTAACCATACAACATTTGGAGTTTGAATTCTCTATAACTGACATCCCAGCTTGTGGAAAGAACCAAGATCCAAATATATACCTGTCATGCCAAGTACTTAAACATGCTTGGATTGTCTTGGTCCCTCTCCAGAAAATCACGAGTGATAAGATCTTCAATTCGCTTTTTGATTAATTTAATATCAGGCTGCACATTCCAAGTTCATCCATGATCAAATTGTAAAGGAGGAGTTATTAGAGAGATAATATAGCAGAAAAGAAGAATACAGGCTGTACTCTCTAATTCATAAAAAAAAATTCATCTATTGATTTCAACTGCAGTTAAATTAAAGCTAATAGAAGACTGTTTAATTTTTTTTTTCAATATCACATATGAAGAAGTATATGCTGTACCTTGAACATGTTGCTCAACTGCTCCACACACTCAATGACTAACTTTTGGAGCTCCAAAACTTTCCGACTTTTCATGATGCGGACTATTGCAGCATCAATAGTGTAGCGCCTGTCTTTGTCAACTGCTTCAATTACCTTCTTCCTTTCATCCACTGGTGGGACAGGAATCTTCATTGAGCAATATAAGAAAAGAAATCATCTTTAATATAAAAAAGAACAATGGAAACCAAAAGAAAGCAAAAAAGGCAAGGGTGAATAGAAGTAATAAGTTAAATGTAAGGATTCTAAAACAATCTGAGACAGTGAGACCTTAATCCTCCTCATTCTGTCAGTGAACTTGTAGTTGAACTCAAAGTTGTCAGTTGGAGAGATAGTTTTTGTGTTTGGATCCTTTTTAAGGATCTTATATTTGGCGCATGAAAGTGAATGAAGCAATCTAACCAAGTCATCATCAGTCAAGTTCAACTGAGTTCTGATTTCTGAAAAGCTCAATCTATCCGAAGAGTTAAATAGCAACAGTGCTGCAGCCTGTCAAATATCAACAAAAAAAAAAAAACCTTTAAATTCCATATTTTTAAAGTCATTAATCTCATTCCAATAATAAGGTTTCCAACATCCCCTTGTCCTCTCTTCCAAATAAAGTATGAAGGTTGCAGAGTGTAGATTACCTGATAGGTTGACACTATCAGTTCAATAGTTTTTGTCTCAAATTTTGCATTAATGTTGCAAGTTCCCAATGAATAGATCCATGTAAGTCTTCTGTGTTTTGTTTGTGTGTCATAGAAATCTTTAAAAACCTGAACACACTTTGCCTGAACCAAAAAATATGCAAACATATTAAAACGTTAGGCAACACCTTTCTCTTTCCTGAAAAATCACACCAGTACTGGAAAGTCAATGTTTGACTATAGAAGTGGACATTACCATCTCCGTGGGGAGACTGAGATTAAAGGATTTATAAGTTGGCCAGAATCCACTAGTAAGAACTATGACACTAAAATCAATCCCAGGATTTGCATTTGAGTTACTGCGAAGATATTCCACTGATTTGGTCTGATATTCCCGTGCCAATATTATATCGGTGACCTGGAAGAATAAAAGGATGCTAAGCATACTCTTAATTAACACCAAAAATATATGCACATATAGAAAATTTAAGCACAATAACCTAGGCCAACTAACCATCCCCTCCATCTTTGATGTAAACAGTCCACCCCACTGCTGCTTCATCTTGGATAGAATACTCTTTTCGTGGTCCTCATTAGCACCCCGATCAAAAAGTAGACGGCGAGCTAGCTTCTTCCTGCCAAAAGTCCGAAGAAACAAATATGGGTGCCAACTTGTAAATATAAAATAATAAATTCTATTTCAAACAACAAAGAAAATGAAACAAGATGAATACCTACTATAAGATTTAGACTTATACCTGTAGAATTCTGCAAAAAGGTCTTTATCATAAATAAATGCAAGCAGCTTAACTACCTGCAGAAATCAATTATGCAGTTTAATTCCAATGCCAGGAATATTCAAAGGAAATCAGGTAGAAAAAAAAAAAAAATCTATTTATTGGAATTGTAACAATTCTTTCCTTGCTGTTACCAGCATAAGATTTATTGGAGATAATGAGAAAGATTGAACCAAATGCTTGTGCGTCGCCTCTCAGGAAGTAACATATTCTTAAAACATATAACCTATGTTCTGTATTCTAATTCAACCCCATTTTTTTATCAGGAAAATTCTAATAAGCATACCTTCTCAAGTGTTTCTTCAATGTCCTCATCACTCTCATTTCCACCCTTGTGGAGGATGTTATCACAGGATGCAGCCAGTAGTTCAGCACTTGATCTTCCAGCAACAGTTTTATTGCAGAATACCTCAAAAGCCTCTTTCAGGGCCTGTTGAACCAAAGAAAAAGGGAGTTTAGACAAAAAAGATAGAACAAGGTTTAAACATACAATATTCTACAATACAAACCTTGTTAAACAAACTGTGGTTTGAGAACAAATCATTCACTTGTGCCACATACTTGTCAAGAAGCTTGGTTATTTTTCTGATAAGGACCTGAAGACCACACAACTACATCAATCTCCTTAACCTTCTTCAATATTCCAAAAAAACTGATTATGCAGATTAAAAAATTTACCTGTTCCTGCACCCCAACTTTACTTGCATCCTGGAACATTGTTTTTAGCAATTAGCATCATCGTCAACAATTAGAAACAAAGATCATTAGATCACTGCATGTTTAGTTTACTAATGGACATATGCTGAGAGAATATAGAGTTGACCAATGCATGCATAACCTAGAAATCCCTTCACATACTGGAAATCTCTTTCCACAACCTATTTTGGTGAAGCATTAATTATCTTATGTCTACACAAGGAAAAAAAGAAGAAGCTAGTTTACTTTCTGAATTAGATCTTCCTCAAATCTAGACAACTAAAGTTACCGGTGAGCTATATTCATAGTTTCAACCACAGAGCTATCAGTGGCCTCCAGCATTTCTATCTAAGTACAAGGTGTCACTGCAATTTACTAGTCAAATTTTGATAGGCATTAAAAATGGAAATAGGAAAAGAAAAAATAGGAAAAAAAATTATGGCATTATCACTAAGCATAAGACTAATACACACTTCTATGATTAATGGTAACACTACTAGTCTAAAGTGTAAGATGGATATGTCTACCATTTGTAATATAATCACATGCAGTGCAACAGATATTGTGGCTTTATGATCACATAGAATTACTGCTAAGTTGCACTAAAATTCATACATAACAAGCATCTGAACTGAAGATACATAAGCTTGTTTCATTGATGTGCTTTTTTTCCACTTAAAAAAAAATTGGCTGCTATCATGTGCATAAAAGCAATTTATGCACAATGTCATAGCGTAATTTAGAGGACAGGAATATAAAACATGTGCTAGCTTTACAAAAAAAAAAAAACTTAACCTGATTTGTTGCGGCATCTTCAGCCTCTTTGACCAAAGCAGTACCTTCACCAGTAATATGCTGCCACACAAGAACCCTCAACAATATCAGTAATGTTAAAAAAGAACATGTGAAAGAGGCTCATCTCAGTCTCAAAATGAATCTAAGCTCAGAAGCAGCTACCTCTTTGTATATAGAAGCAATATTTTCCAAGCCTTGAGGTATTTCATGGTAAAGTCTATACATTCTGGAAATATCCTCTACCTAAAAGCAACATATCCAAAGAAGAGAACATTTTTAAGCATCTAGGAAGTAAAAAAGGTTAGAGAAATTTTTTTTTTAAATAATGAGAAAGGAAGCTAGACTAGAAAATACCTTCTCTTCTCTAAGCAATGCACAAAATCCAGAACACTCCTTCTCAAGCAGTTGCTTTGATTTGACCATCAACAACTCATGTTGCACTTTCTACAGGCAAATTATATAGCTGTGAATAAAATGAACTTGAAAGCGCTGACAATCTCCCCAAGAACATATAATCTTAATTAATGTTGCATTCATAAGTCTGAAATTACTGATCAAAACTCTTATGCCGCTGAATTTTTCTTTCCACGTCCCTTAACACAGATGGCAAACAGAGAGAGACTTTCAAAAGAGAATATTTTACCACGTCTATGTATATATGTAAGGTCAAATCCTCAGATAGGTAGTTATTCAAATATTTTTTGTGCATCAGTGTGCAATGAGGTACTTTTCTCTCCACATGTAGAAGTTGTTTTCTCAAATTTAACATATTAATCATCAATTACATTAATTTTTGAAAGAAGATAATCCATTAGTTTTTTGAGCTTTAATTAGTGCTGAGAATCAAGAGATATCAGATGTATAGGTCTCTCTCTCTTGGACAAAAAGAGGGAGAGGGGGAAGGGGGTTTAAGTGATGTAAAACCATAACTTCAAAGAAAACAAATAAAAGAGGTGGTGTTTAAGGATTTACAATGATAAATAAATACCTTCCCCCCCCCCCCCCCCAATAGATGCATTAGGAATTTAAAAAATATATATATTAACTAACCTCCACCAACTTCTTCTCAGTGCTTGGATGCATGTAATAAAAAACTCTATCCCTCTCCCTTTTCAAGCATTCCTCAGCCTGTGCAAATTTATAATAGGTTTTAGATCAAAGAGATTAAACCAAAAAATAAAAAAAGATCTTTATAATTCAGGAATATTATGTTCATATACACTTGCCTTTAACATATAATCTGGACAAGAATCCTCCACAATCCATTTTGATGCCTTACGAGAATAGTATTCACTAGTATCCTGAAGCATGAGTGCTTCAAAATCCATTTCATAACAATTTATACATACAGATCCAATTTCTATAAAGAAATCTGAAACATTCTTCAACAGTCCTCGGTCAATTTGCTGTCCTTCACGTTCTTTATTTATCTGATCGACAGGTATTGGTTATTCAACTTTTAATGATAACAAATAGTAGAACCTCATTAGTTTATAAGGCAATATACTTACCAGAGTAATTACAACATCTATGGCATTTCTACCCGCCTCCAGATAAACCTGAGATTAAGTAAAATAGGTACGCCAGAATGATTAAAATGTATTTGAAGCAGAGGAAGAGGAAAGATACTTGAAAAAAATAATTAAAGGTGACGAATCAAGAACTCATAACAAACCAGATTGCGGAAGTGTTTTACTCCAAGTTCCTCAAGTGAAGAAAAATCTAGTTTTTTAACTAGGTAGGAACGAGAAAGATATTCGAAGAAACGTGACAGCCATCTAATCATTATTTTGTGGTTTACCCATCTTTTCACAAGTTCCATAAGCATAATCTCACCATGCTTCTCTTTTATAGATGGTAATACCTTCAAAGGATCCCAAAAGATAATTAGATCAGCAAGGAAAAAAAATAAAGAGTAGTGTTAGTACAAAGATACATTGAGAAATTATTTATGCAAGGTTCTAGCAGAAGCATCAAAATAAAAATAAAAAGGGAATCTTAAAAATAAGGCCATAGAAAGAATTAATCCTACATGTAAAATTAAAATGCCATGTCGATTCTGATTCTAAGCACACAATTAAGAGTTTCTCAACAGTATGGCCTTATGAAGAGTATTAGAAAATTCAGGAAGCATCATGGTCAGAAATTTCTTATTTTCCAAGATTCTTAACCCACAAACAAGATATAGTAACAACCACAACAGGAAAAAATGCAAGTCATAGAAATTGGCATGAATCAAGCAAGTTATTGAGCTACACATCTACATTATCTTATGATAAAATATGAATCAAAATATGAACAGAAGAGAATTCCATTATTCCTTACCTTGGGAATTATATATTCCTCAAACACCTCCTGGTACTTTTTATAGACCTTCTCAGAATTATCAGGACGGGGATGTTGATTGCACATGTTGTAAACAGTTCTGTAACTGAAATTAAGGAAATATCACAAACACATGCTGACAAAAACCCATGATTTTGTGACTAAAAAATTTAATACATATTAATTCAATGCCAAAAAAAAAAAAAAAAAAAACCAAAAAAAGAATACGTGTAGAGCATCATAGATTCTGCTATTGTGAAAGATGGCTCTGACCGTCCTTCAAGAATCCTAATAAGCTTTAATATCCCATTGTTTTTCAAATATTCCCATCCTTCCTCAACGGTAAAAGTCTTTGCCACCATTATTGTAAAGGAAAGTATCAGCTCTTCAAACACAAATCTGTAGGAAAAAAAAACCCATCATAACCTTGTTTATTTGTGTGCAGGTGGAGTGCGAAAGACTGATCTTGCTGAAAGAAAATTGAACTTGACAAATCAACATACAGTGTGTATGCATGCATGATGCAACAAGTTTATAGTTAATGTATATTCTTCCATAAAACCAATACTTTGCAACAAGTTTTAAGAGGTATAGATCATGTATATTCCTCCATAAAACCAATACAGAACATGAACAAAGTATGATAAATTGAAAAAAGAAGAAAACCCAGAAAATTAAAGTACCAGTTCAATTAATTGGTAGCAAAACCAAGTGTAGGTTTGTGAGAAAGTAGGAGCATTGAATTACTCGTATTATTGTAGACTGATTATTATATATATACCTTAACGTTTTGATAAAGGCGGTTCCCAAGTTTCAAGTTTGAGAGAGAATTCTTCGCCGACTCGGATTAGATTTATTTATTTATTCAATAAATATAGGGCTGCCAAAAATATTCAAGAAAATATAAATACAATTCAGCAACAAAATTTTTTTTTTTTTTTTTTTTTGAGAACCTCCATTACTAATTAAATTTTTTTTTTTTTGAAAGTCCATCACTAATTAATTGATTGTGCTTATAAAAAAATTTATTAGATACAGTTTAAGATGCTGCCACCTCATCAATAAAATTTATAGTATAAGAGTGTCTTACTCTTTTAAAAACACAGATTAAAATTGCCCTATATGTTAACATTAGAAACAAATAAATCTCAAATTAGAAAACCTTTTTTCTTTTACAACTCTCTTGCATCCTTGAAACTTTCAATATTTTCAACTACAAATGATGGATCCATCTAGCTCAATCCTTTCAAATTGTCCTTGGATGACCATTGAAAGACCAATGGAGGCCAGGTATATCAGCTATCTTACTCTCTATAGTCTTTGTTCTATGTCTGTTGTTTGCTAAGTTTATTCCTTTCTTCTTTTTTTGTTGTTTTTTTTGCAATTTCATTACTGCCGTACTGCGTCACTGTTTGATAATTGTTGCCTAGTTTTTTTGGGCACCCTTTGCCTGCAAGGTGTTTGATAATTGTTCAAGATAAGAAATAGAGCAGATAATTTGCTTCGGTGCTTGTCTTTCATGTCTATTGGGTTTTGCTATTGCTATGATTGTTTCAAACTTGTCTATTTAGCTTGAGTATATCAGCAATGGGACCTTGGAATATTTGGTATATTAGTAATATTTGAAATATTCAATTTCAGTTTCTTGGAACTGAGTTTTTTTTTACAGGATGATGGACAATTCCTGTCAAAACAAGGATAACATGGTTGATTGTACCCCAAAGGTTGGTATGGAGTTTGACACATTAGAGACAACTTGGATGTTTTGGAAAAATTATGGAAAACAAATAAGGTTTAGTGATCAAAAGCGTTATGCAAATAAAAGTAAGATAAATGGAGAAAAAACACTGAGAAGATTTTTGTGTTCTAAAGAGGGTACTCGTAAAACTAATAAATGAGATAATCTGACCAATCAACCTTGTTAGGATACAAGAACTAATTGTCTAGCATGAATGGGTGTTTCATTAGTTCTTGAGACTAGGAAGTATAAGTTGTATGATTTTGTATTTGAGCACAACCATTTTCTTCATCTTGTAGCAACTGCTTTCATGATGTTTGACATCCAAGCTTTTGATATGGCTTTAGCTTATGCTTCTGGAATTAAGTCTAAAGCAACACATGAGTTAATGAGTAGAGAGATTGGTGGAAGGGCTAATCTTGGCTACAATGAAATTGGTAAAAAAAAAAAAACTATCTTCAAACTAGACGACAAAGAAGCTTGATATATGGTGAAGTCGGTAGTTTATTAAGGTATTTTCAACAGCAATTGATTCATGATTCATCATTCCATTATGCTGTAAAACTGGATAACGAAGAGCCAATAACTAATATATTTTGGGCTGATGCTAAAATGATAATTGATTATGCCCATTTTGGTGATTTATTGGTTTCAATCACCAATAAAAAAGTTTAGGCCTTTAGTTGTGTTTATTGGTTTCAATCGCCATAGAGGGATAGTGATTTTTGGGCTGCACTTTTATATGATGAGACAGCTGAATCATTCAAGTGGTTTTTTGAGATATAAAAAAAAAAAAAAAAATTCACATAGTGGTAGAAAGCCTAAATCTATCTTTATTGATCAAGATTCTGCAATTGCAACGGCATTAATTGAAGTGATGGCAGAGACGTGGCATTTATCATGTACTTGACACATAATGCAAAATGGAATTAAGAAATTGAGAAATTTGATGAAGGATGGCTCATTGTTCCTTTGAGACTTTAAAGATTGCAGGTATAATTATGGGAGTGAGAGTGAATTTGAAGAGGCTTGGGATAAAATGACTCAAACCTATATAATTCAGATTCTTAGTTGGTTAAATGGCATATACAATTGAAGGCAAAATGGGCAAAATGTTTTATGAAGGAAGCATTTACTTTGGGAATGCAAAGTACGCAGTTTAGTGAAAATTTGAATCGGGAGTTGAAACATTACTTGAAATCAAATTTGGATATTGGCGAATTTTTTCAGCATTTTGAGAGGGTAGGGGGGGCAAAGAGGGATAAGGAATTGGAGGCTGAGTATAATGCTAGGGAAAAATTGCCTGCTTGAAGAATTCACCTTTATTGAAGCAAGCATCGCAAGTGTATACCCCTACAATATTTTAAGTGTTCCAAAATGAGTATAAATATTCATTTGCAATAATAAAGATCGGAATTGTAGTCAGCTAGTGCATAAATATATTGTTGTGCTTCTTGAGAAGGTTGGAGAATGTAATGTATTGTGTAGTTCTATTAGTAGGACAATCTCATGCAATTGTAGGAAGTTTGAAACAATTGGCATTTTATTTTGTCGTGATTTGAAGGTTTTCGACATACATAATACAAAGATAATTCCTGATACTTATATTTTAAAGCGATGGATAAGAGAAGCAAAAAATGGATATGTCAAAGATAATACTGGGAAGGATGACCACGGGATGTTAATTAAAAGTTACACAACGGTATAGAAGATTATGTCCCATGCTAGTTAGATTAGCCTCTCAGGCTGCTAACATCAAAGAAGCATATGCTTTGGTAGAGAATCTGGAAATATGGAAATTATTTGTAATTTGTGATATAGAAAACAAAGCAAGCACCTAATTCAATGACATGGATGATATATGAAAGCCTCCAAGGAAATATATTACAAAACAATTTCATTCAATCATTAACGGTGAACTTGCTTGACTTGTTCATGGATGACATGTTCATGGATGCCTTCATATGTCATCCTTGAACAAGTCCAGCAAGTTCACCGTTAATGATTCAATGAAATTGTTTTGGCATCTATTTCCTTGGAGGCCTTCATACATCACCCATGCTATTGAATTAGGTGCTTGCTCTGTTTTCTATATCACAAATCACAAATAGTTCTCATAAAAACTTTCATATATTTAGGAGTAATTTTTTAAAAAAAATTGCTTAACTACAAACTCGCAAGATTGCTCACCTTATGTGAATAGGATTACAAGGGAGATAGAGCTATTGTAATTTATTAGAGAAGAGCTATTGTTTTCTTGTATAATAAAACATAAAGAGTTAGTTTAACCAAGAATAAAAAGTTTACAGTCAGTACTACGTTCAAGTGCTTTTCAACAAGAGTTCCTTGGATAATTGTTGTCTAACAATATCTTTCGTTGGATTTTTTTTTCCTGCTTGATTGTTGCTCAACCCAACTTTTACATTGTTTCCCACCCTTATGACCTTTCTTTCTAAGGCATTTAACCTTTTCAATTAAATTATATACAAGTTCTCAATGATCCACAATTTCACTACCACCCAAGGACATTTAAGCTTTAGAATTATCAAGACTCACACTGGGAAATTTCATGGCAATATCTTCAACTTGCTTTTCTAATTCCTTTGTCACAATCTCTACCAAAGCATATGATTCTTTGATGTTAGCAACTTGAGAGGCTAATCTAACTAACATGGAACATAAACTTCTATATTGTTGTGTAACTTTTAAGTTAACATCCTATGGACATCCTTCCCAATATTATCTTTGGCATATCCATTTTTTGCTTCTCTTGTCTATCTCTTCAAAATGTAAGCATTAGGAATCATCTTTATATCAAGTATGTTGAAAACCTTCAAAATATGACAACACAAAATCTCAATTGTTTCAAGCTTCCTACAATTGCATGAGATTGTCCTACTAATAGGACTACACAATACTTTATATTCTCCAACCTTTTCAAGAAGCACAACGATATATTCATGCACTGGCTAGTTACAATTTTGAACTGGTGCATCGTGCATAGTCATACTTATTTTGGAACATTTTAAGTATTGTAAGGGTATACACTTACAGTTCTTGCTTCAATAAAAGTGAATTCTTTTTCAAGCACAAAGGAGGAAATTTTGCCCGTGCATTATACTCAGCCTCCAACTCTTTATCTAGCTTTTGCCCTACCACCCTCTCAAAATGCTGAAGAAATTCGTCCATATACAAATTTGATTTCAAGTAATCTTTCAAATTCCCATTCAAACTTTTACTAAGCTAAGTACTTCACATTCCCAAAGCATAAATGCCCTCTTCATGTAACATTTTTCCATTTTGCCTTCAATTTGAATATGTCAGTAACCAACTAAGATCCTTAATTGTACAGGTCTAAATCATTTTATCCCTAGCTTCTTCAAATTCACTCTCATTCTCATACTTATGCATGCAATCTTAATTTGAAGTCTCAAAGGAACAATGAGCCATTTTTCACCAAATTTCCCAATTTTTTGATTCCATTTTGCATTATGTGCCAAGTACATAATTCATGACACGTCTCTAGCATCACCTTATTTAATGTCTTTGCAATTGCCGAATCTTATATATTAAAGATAGATTTAGCATTTCTACCATTATGTGCATTTAAAAAACTCTCAAAAAGCTTTATCTATCTCATTGTATAAAAGTGCAGCCCCAAAAATCACCATCTCTATGGTGATTGAAATCAATAAACATAGCTAAAGGCCTAAATTCTTTGTTGGTGATTGAAACCAATAAACACAGCTAAAGGCCTAAATTCTTTGTTTGTGCCAAATGTAGTGTCAAAACCAAAGTGTCTCCAAAATGGGCATAATCAATTATCATTTTAGCATCAACTCAAAATATATTAGTTATTAGCTCTTCATTTTCCAATTGTATAGCATAATGGAACAATGGTGTTTGCTACATACTTTAAAAGTAAAAGATATTGTAAGGACACAATTCAAATTCTCAATCTACAATCGAAAGGAAAAGGGGCTTGAAAGGCCATTTTACAATAAATTTGTAGAGAGTGGGCTTGTAATCTAGATTTCAAGGATGGTTTAAATAACAAAGAAAAGAAACGGGCTCCGGGCCCAATGACACGAAATAAAGAGTTATTTGTAAGAGTATGAATGAAAGCCCTTCCTTGGACACAATCCGAGGATAGTTTATAATATTGCTTCCTAAGGTTGATTACAACTATAGATCGTTAGATTATCATATACTATTGTCTTTCTTTCCAAAAGAAAAAGCCTCTCCTCTTCCTAAGGTCTTCTCCCTTATTTATACTTCCTCTTCTTCTCTTTGTCATCTTCCACCTCATGGTTGTAACATTGGCTTTGGATACCTGTCCCATCAATTTTTCCCTAAGTTCCAAACCTCATGCTCAGGTCCCATCTTTTCATTAATGCAGTCAATATATCAATTATAGAGCTTTTAATGGGTGGGCGGTGGTAGCAGTTTTACCTTAGATATTCTACCGCTCTTTCTATTGTCCTCCACGTGTGCTGTGTCTTTCCGTAGTCATAGGATTTCTTATAACATAGCCCGGGGACATTAACCTCTCTTCCTATGACCTCGGCTTAACTATCCGAGGACAAATCCATTCCTCGGACATAATTGGTCACTCATTTATCACCTCTTTACCTGACACTTTCTTTATGAGGTACATTCACGTACTCCTAGATCATTTGATATCCTCGGATTTGGGTTTTTAGCCCAAAAGACTTTGTTGAGCCATCCTTTGTAAATTACCGGGCCCAATGTCCCTACAATAGCCCCTCGAGATTCTTTATTTCTTCACCTCGGGAGGAAAAGAGGATCTCGACTTTATCTTGCGGATCTTTGGCAATATTGTTGACGGGGACAATGACTTTTGAACTACCCGTCGCATGTTCCCGATGCTTCGGCATCTGAAGTGCCCCTGAATTAAATTCTGGCATCTCTATGTCCCCCATGTTTCAATGATGCGACACATATCCAACGGTTGAGAGCTGTTCCTAGGTTGAGGTGGGAATTCTCCCGCTTCATAACTCCTATTAATATATAAATACCAATTTCCTTCAAATCTTTCACATTACAATAATCTTATAACGTACCTGCCATATTTGCTACCTTTACGTGCCTTCTCCTTTTACCAAATACCCTGTTTGAGGTGACCGTGCCTTCTTCTTTTTTAAAGTAAGTTCCCCTATACTCTCTCCCCTTCTTATCAGCTTCTTTGTTTCTTTTGTTTTCTCTCTCCCTTTCTTTTTTCTTTTTCTCTGTATCTTTCGTCCTCGGCATAGTCTTTTTAGTTTCTTCATACTCCCTTTTTCAAAGATGGGTAGATTTGCATCCCTGGTGGATTCAAACGAAAAAATAGAACAGTTCAAGGCTAAGTACCGAATCCCCTCGAACGTATCTATCAGGTATTGTAACGAGGAGGAATATTTTGTAAAAAGAAAAACGGGAGAGGTAGTAATCCCGATGATTGCATTCATCGAAGGGGGAATGAGAATCCCAATGGGAACTGTGACTAGGGATTACCCTAGGGCTTTTAGATTAGCTCCCACCCAGTGCACCCCAAATGTCTTTAGGATCTTAGGTTCCATAGATGCTTTAAACGAGAAGATGAACCTAAGGCTCACTTATCACGACATGAACTGGGTTTATAACCTCCATTACTGACAACGAATATCACCTAAAATCTAGACACCCAGAAGTTAGGCTAATTTAGTGTCTTCCCGAATCTAATAAGGGTCTAAAAAACGACTTCTGATTGTATCAGGAAATTGGCACGACGGCTTACCCTGTCCGACAAGGGAGGGGACCCTAGGTGAAGTTTTTGGATTTTATCTAGAACCCTTAAAACCTTTTTTTTTTTTTTTTTTTGTCTTTTTATTTACTCTTACCCCTTTTCTTTTTGGATAATTCTACAGATCCACACGTAGCGAATCGTCATCCTCTCCTTGTCGATTTTGGACGGTTGGATAGGATCCTACGAGCCGAAGTTTTTATGCATACTGACGGTCAACTCCGAGCGGCTTATCTCATCCTCGACTACGATCCTATTTCCAAAGCTTTTCAGGCGCCGAAGTGTGTGATCATAGCCAAGGACCCCCGCCTTCCCCGGATTAGCGTTGCTGTTGAAGGTGTCTTGCTACCCGAGAGGGCTCCTATTCCTGAGGGTGCTCTGGTCACTCAACCTATACAACCCCCACAACCCGTTCTAGTTGGGATTCCCCTAGTACCTATCCATACACAAAACGTACTTGGCAAAACCACATCTTCCCATCCCATTGTAAAGGAGGAAGAAGACATTGTCGAGGTATCTGATTCCGAGGACGAGTTCGAGGTTTTCAACCAACCCCACTCTCCCGAAGACTCATTTTCTATCCTCAGAACATCTTCACAAGTCTCGCAATCTATTATTCATCAGTTCGAGAACATGGGCATTCAACGTAAGGTCAAGCCCAGCTTAAAAGACGTATTTGAGGGTCACGCAGGTTCTCAAGAGCCTTCTAAAGAATTGTGCCCTAGGGCCCAAGAAAAGGGTGCTGACAAAGGCCCTGAGTCTAGGCTCCCTCCTCCTCTTCCTCCTTCCCAAACTCAACATACCAATCCGACTGACCTTAAAAGGAAAAGGGATAAGTAAAAGGGAAATGAAGTAATGGAGGTAGGAAAGGGCTCTCTTCCTAAAGAGCCCGAGATTGAAAAAGGTGGTAAGCAGGCCCGCACCGTGCAGACCAGGTCAGACAAACAGACCGAATTGCAGGTGGCTGTGCACACTCCTCTATGGCTCCTTGATATGACCATGGACGACCGGGCCATTACCGTGGACACGTCCATCAGAAACTCTGATGAGGGAACTGCTGCATGTGTGGCAGACGCATTGGAGTAAGCGTTTCTGCTCCCCGAGGACATGGGTGAGCTCAGAAAGAAAAGAGACCACAACGTCTTCATGATTCTGAAGAAGGAGGTTGCGATGGTAAGTTTTTCTTCTAAACCTTCTCTACTTTTTATTATATATATATATATATATATATTCTTTTTATTTTCATAAAACTTATATATATATATATATATATATATATACACACACATACATATTTTTTTGTTCACAGGTTGTTCAATCTACCCATAGGGCAGAAGAGATTGCCATCAGCTCGAACAAATCTCTGAGGGCCGAGGAATCAAGGCGCAAAACCACCCAAAGGATCTCGGACCTTCAGAAGAAGAAGCTGGAGGAGGTCTCAGCCAAGTTAACTAAGGCAGAGAGTGAGAGGTCAGGTTTAGAGGCTGATCTCAAAACAACCACTAAACAGGCTGAGGACCAACGACTAATGCTCCGACAAGCTAATGAGAACCTTGCTGCAGCACGAAAGCTTATTGAGGATCTCAAAAAAGATCTGAAGGAGTCTGAGAGGGTTAAAGAGGAGGTCATTAAAGGCAAAGAGAAAGCCCTTCAAGAAAAGGAAGAAGCTGAAAAGGCAAAAGAAGAGGCCGAGAATTCAAAGGACCGAGCTGAACAGGAAGGTTACGAGATCGGTGTGAAGGAGATCACGGAAACCTTCAAGGCTCAGGTTCTTGAGGTATGTAGACATTATTGCCTCCAAGTGTGGAACGAGGCACTTTCCCAAGCTAGGGTTGATGCCTTTTCTACTCTTTGGAAAGCAGAGAGTGTCTACTATCCTCCAGCAATTCGAGCTTCTGACGTTCCTCCAGCTGACGATGAAGCTGCCCAGGTATCATCTGAAGGTAAGAGAGGTGAACTGGCTGAAGACTCAGCTTTTTCTAAAGATCTCCCTAAGCAAGTTGATCCAATACAAGAAAAGGCACTAGAGGACATACAGCCCTCAAATGACCTTTATGAATATTCCAAGGATGAGTTGGGTGATCAAGAGAATCTGATAACTTTGAAGGATGAACCCAAAGGCAAAGGAATTGCTGATGAGTCTTCGGTGCAACTTCCACCTCCTCAAGACCCTAAAGGCCCTCTGAAAATAAAGTTGAAGCAGTGACTGCTCTTCTTTAGTTTTGGCATTTTCTTTATTTTATGTTAAGTGTAATTTCACAAGTTCTTTGTAATTACAAAAGTACTCTTTGCATCTAATGTAAGCGCTAATTCTACTTTCTTTGTTTGATGTTTTTTGCCTTTGTTTTGCTTTGATCATATCACTTCATATTTGTTTTGCTATATGTTTAGAACAGTAATTCTTTTACCCTTGTTAATTTACTAAAGTCAAAGCAACAAACTGGGTCGAACTTGATACCATAGACAGGTTCAATATGCCAGAAGATGCATTAAGTGATGCTCATGGATTTCTTATCCATTTATCACTATCTCAGGGAGACTTTAAGCAGTTGAATTTTTATTTAGATGGGGCACGTCTAAGGGTCAACAAACCTCTAGTAATCTATGTTAAATACTTTAAATAAGGCATATGGTCTAATGATCTAGGCATACCAAGCCTTGATACTTTAATAAAAAGAAAAGAAATGTTAATTTCCCCAAAGTAGATGATTCGAGGACCAGACATAACTAAGGTTCTGTTTAACACTTGGTAAAAAAATATCAATTTAGACGAGGTATGTGGTCCGAGGATCCAAGCACACCAAGCTTCAGTTTGATATTTAGATGAAAACAATTGAAATGTTAATTTTCCCCAAGTAGATGATCTGAGTGCCTTTCATTTAATGATAGTACATTCGTAGGTTATTTACATTCCAAGGATGTTGTACAACATGTTCGTCCAAATCCTCAAGATTGTAAGCCCCTATTCCTGCGACCGAAGTAATACGATAAAGTCCTTCCCAGTTGGGCTCCAATTTTCCCCATGCTGGGCTCTTCGTTGTGCCCAAAACTTTCCTCAATACCAAGTCCCCAGGTGCAAGAGGTCATAGTTTTATATGAAAATCATACCCCTACTTGAGCTTATGTTGATAATAAGCTAGGTGAACCATGGCATTCTCTCGTCGTTCCTCAACTAAGTCTAAATTTCTCCTCAATAGATTATCGTTGCTGTCTAGAATGAAGGAGCTTTTCTTTAGGGTTAGGAACCCAGTTTCTAGGGGTATTACTGCCTCGGCTCCATAAGTCATGGAGAAGGGTGTTTCTTCTGTGGATCTTCGTGGTGTAGTTCAAAGACATGTGGTAGTTCTTCCACCAATCTTCCCTTAGCGTCACCCAACCTTTTTTTGAGTCCATTAACTATCACTTTATTGACGGCCTCAGCTTGCCAATTCCCTTAAGGGTAAGCTGGAGTGGAATATCTATTCATGATGCCCAAATCACAACAGTATTTCCTAAAGACTTTGCTATCAAATTGTAGACCATTATCTAAAATGAGAGTATGAGGAATGCTAAACCTGGTAACGATGTTCTTCCATATAAACTTTTTTGCTTCCATATAAACTTTTTTGCTTCCATGTCTCTGATATTTGATAATGGCTTAGCTTCAACCCATTTGGTGAAATAATCCGTTCCGACGAGGAGCCATAGCCTGTTTCCTGTTGCTTTTGGGAAAGGTCCAACAATGTTCAAGCCCCATTGAGCAAAAGGCCAAGGGCTGGATAGGGGATTAAGGACACCTCCTGGTTGATGTATGTTTGGAGCGAATCTTTGACATTGGTCACACTTCTTTGCATAATCCTGCGCCTCCCTCTGCATATTGGGCCCCTAGTAGCCCTGAGTAAGGGCTCTATGAGCTAAAGACCTTCCCCCCGTGTGACTTCCACAAATCCCTTCATGCAACTCTTCCAAAAGTAACTCCGTTGCCTCGGGGTGCATACATAACAAATATGGTCCTGAAAAAGAGCGTTTGTATAATTTTTGATCCTCAGATAACCAGAACCGAGTTGCTTTCCTGCGAACTTTATCTGCTTTGGCTTTTTCTCTAGGCAGGATGTCATCTTTGAGAAATGTTACTATTTGATCCATCCAACTAGGCTCTGTCCTAATTTGAAGAATTCGAGTGGCGTTACCAGTCGTCCTAGTGGGTTTCAACAGATCTTCAATAAGGATAACTCGTGGTAGGCTTTGCGCAGAGGATGTTGCGAGTGTGGCGAAGGAATTGGCATGGGTATTCCCACATCTGGATACATGTAATAAAGAAAAAGACTCAAATTTAGATTGCATACACCTGACCTGGGTTAGAAATCCTTGCATTCTTGAATCTCTTGCTTCTAGCTTCCCTTCTAATTGGCCTACCACCAATAGTGAATCCGACAACATTTGTACCGTCTTCCCTTCCATTTTATGAACCATGTTCATCCCTGCGAGGACGGCCTCATATTCTGCTTCGTTGTTGGTGGTCGAGAACCCCAATCTCAAAGATTTCTTAAAAGTAATTCCCTCCGGGGATACCAAAACTAGCCCTACACCAGATCCTCTCTGATTTGCTGCTCCATCAACATGTACCTTCCATAATGGAGGCTCTTTATATGAAATCATGCCTACTGATTTTTTACCCACGCCTGATCCTTCAATATATTCTTCTAATGAGGGCTCAGCAAATTCCGCCACAAGATCCGCGATGACTTGCCCTTTATAGAGGTGCGAGGCATATATTTGATGTCGAAAGCTCTTAGGACAGGGCCTCATTTGGCAATTCTTCCCGTATAATCCGCACTCCAAAGTATAAATTTAAGAGGGAGTTGTGTAAGGACAACAACCGTATGAGATTGGAAGTAATAAGGAAGCCTTCGTGTAGCATGCACCACCGCCAAAATAGCTTTCTTTAGTGGCAAATAACTCACCTCGGCCTCATGTAGAGACTTGCTTACATAATAAACTGGCCTCTGGATATTATTATCATCTCGTATAAGAACCAAACTAACTGCATGATTAGCTCCTGCAATATATGCAAATAGAACTTCATCAATTTTTGGTCGAGACATAATGGGTGGTTGCGAGAGATACTTTTTAAGCTGTTGAAAAGCCACCGCACACTCCTCGGTCCATTCAAAATCCTTCCATTTATTCAACAACTGAAAGAAAGGCCTGCATCTGTCCGCGGACCGAGATATAAATCGATTGAGGGCAGCGGTTATACTTGTTAGTCTCTGCACTTCTTTAGGATTCCGAGGTGGGTGTAAGTTGTTAATGGCCTTAACCTAAGCAGAATTCACCTCAATTCCCCGGTGAGTCACCATATAGCCTATAAACTTGCCCGATCCCACACCAAAAGAACATTTAGATGCATTGAGTCACAATTTATACTCTCTTAGCGTTTGAAAAGTGTTGCTCAGATCTTCCAAATGTGTAGAAACTGCTTTACTCTTTACCACCATATCATCCACATATACCTCAATAGTCTCTCTCAACTGTGTCTCAAACATTCTCGTCATCATCCTTTGATAGGTAGCCCCTGCGTTTTTCAAACCAAAGGGCATTTACCTTATAATGATAATTTCCTGTAGGAGTGACAAATGCAGTCTTCTCCTGGTCCTCCACAGCTAAAGGTATTTGGTGGTAACCTTGGAAAGCGTCAAGAAAACTCATCCGAGGATGTCCAACAGTAGCGGCCACCAACTGATCAATCCGAGGCATTGGGAAAGAGTCCTTCAGGCAAGCTTTGTTTAAATCCGTGAAGTCCACACAAACTCTCCATTTCCCATTCTTCTTCTTCACCACCACCGTATGGGCTAACCATTCAGGATAAAAAAATTCTTTGATAGCACCCGCCTTCTTGAGTTTGAGCACTTCCTCTTTCACAGCCTCAGAATACTCTTTGGAGGACCACCGAGGTGGTTGCCTCCTTGGTACCACAGTTGGATTGACTTTTAAATGATAATAAATGAAACTCGGATCAACCCCAAGGGCCTCATAACCATTCCAAGCAAATACATCCATATTTTTCCTTAAAAACAAAATCAGCTCTGTCTTCTCCTCCTGTGGTAATTGAACCCCTACCTAAAAGAACTTCTCAGGGTCGTCGTCTATGAGAATCTTCTCCAATTGTTCACATGCAGGTTCATCTACTTTGGCTGCGGCCAAAGACTTTGATTGCTACGTCTCTCCGCTAGCTGAGGCCGAGGACTTCGGCTCAGGTTAACGCAGAATTGCAGCCGTGATACACTGTCGAGTCACAACTAACTCCCAAGTAGCTCCACCACCTGGTCTTCAGAATGAAATTTAACCTTGACATACAAGGTTAAGGAAACAGCTCCCAACGCATGCAGCCAAGGTCTTGCCACAATAGCCGTATAGGGAGAATAGGCATCCACCACGATGAAATCTACGTTTACCACCTCTAGGCCTGATTGTACAGGCAGTCTAATCTGTCCCTTTGGAAGGACAGCCTTCCCCTCGAAGCTTATCAAGGGTGAGTCATACGCCGTAAGATCTTCAAGCTTTAATATTAAACCTCTAAATAGGTCAGGGTACATGATATCTGCGCCACTGCCTTGATTGACCATCACCCTCTTCACATCATAGTCCCATATTCTTAGGGTTACCACCAAGGCATCATCATGAGGTTGGATAGTCCCCAATTTGTCCTCCTCCGAGAAACCCAAAACTAGTAAGATATTTGCCTTAATTCTCTTCGGCTGATCCCTTGATTCTTCGGCCAAAGTCCGAGCCACTGACATCACCCTAAAAGGAGCTGAGCCAGTCCTTCCAGGTGCCGCAAAAATTACATTGATTGTACCTAGAGGAGGCCTTGATGAAGGGCCACTGTGGTTTGCCACTCCTGATTGGTTTCCTTGCCCATTAGAATGATACAGGAATTGCTTTAGCTTTCCCTCCTTAACGAACTGCTCCAAGTGATTCCACAGAGTGCGAAAATCCTCGGTGGTGTGACCCCTCTCCTGGTGATAATGGCAATGGAGATTTTGGTTGCGTCTCAAAGGGTCCCCTGCCATTTTATTTGGCCATTTGAAGAAAGACTCATGCCTGATTTTCTCCAACAGCTGTTGCATTGGTTCTTTGAAAACGGTGTTGACCACTTGTGGGGGCATATGACCAACTTGTCTGGAAAAATCTCTTGCAGGCCTATTGTTATTGTATTTGTCCAACCTGAAATCCCTCCTTTCTTGTGGGATAACCTTCGCCTTACCCTTCCCTTGCTGCTGATCTTCCTTAACCCTTTTGTACTCGTCTATGCGATCCATGAGCCGGCGCACGCTGCTGATAGGTTTCTTCGTCAAAGACTTCCTTAAGTCGTGCTCCGTCAGTAGGCCGACTTTGAAGGTCCTTATCGCCACATCATCGAAGTCTCCATCAATTTCATTGAACATCTTCCAATACCTATCCGAATACGTTCTCAGGGTTTCCCCATCCTTCATAGCCATGGATAATAATGAATCCAATGGCCGAGGAACTCTACTGCACGTGATGAAGCGAGAACCAAATGCTCTAGTAAGCTCTTTGAAAGAACTAATAGCTCCTGCCCTCAAGCCATCAAACCATCTCATGGCCACGGGCCCCAGGCTAGAGGGAAAGATCTTGCATATCAAGGTCTCATTCTTGGAATGTACTGCCATTCTTTGGCTGAAATGGCTCACGTGCTCCACAGGATCCGTCCGGCCATTGTAAATAGTGAAGGCCGGTTGTGTGAAGCGCCAAGGTAACCTCCCTTCCTCCAACCTGAGCGTGAAGGGTGACTTGGAGATTTGGTGCAACGCCCTACCCATCGCATCATTTCCCAAGCCCTTAGAGGAGTAGTCTCTACCATGCCTCCCATGCAGGTTGTCCTCCTTGGAAGAAAAAGATTCACCCGGGGGAGTCCTGGACCTCTGCTTGTAATTGTCATCTTTGGATCCCTCCGAAGAGGGGTTAGAGACTGAAGGAGTTCGCCTTCGCCTCTCGTGACACACCTTTCTTTTTAGGCCGTCAATCTCCTTCTGCATGGCCCTGGTATTCCTCTTGTGAGGAACTCTGCTTCCTCCTTGTGAATGACTCGTACTTCTGATTGTGTGCGTAGTATGTACACTACCTTCCTGGTTCTCTCCATGATTAGGATGCAAGGAGTGATCCTCATGCTGGGAGCCTACGGACTCCGCACTGCGTTGTGGTCCTGAGCCTACCATGATGTTCTAAACTTCCTCAAAGACTAAATTCTCATAGACGGTGCCAATTGTAAGGACACAATTCAAATTCTCAATCTACAACCGAAAGGAAAAGGGGCTTGAAAGGTCTTTTTACAATAAATTTGTAGAGAGTGGGCTTATAATCTAGATTTCAAGGATGGTTTAAATAACAAAGAAAAGAAACGGGCTCCGGGCCCAATGACACGAAATAAAGAGTTATTTGTAAGAGTATGAATGAAAGCCCTTCCTCGGACACAATTCGAGGATAGTTTATAATATTGCTTCCTAAGGTTGATTACAACTATAGATCGTTAGATTATCATATACTATTGTCTTTCTTTCCAAAAGAAAAAGCCTCTCCTCTTCCTAAGGTCTTCTCCCTTATTTATACTTCCTCTTCTTCTCTTTATCATCTTCCACCTTATGGTTGTAACGTTGGCTTTGGATACTTGTCCCATTAATTTTTCCCCGAAGTCCACTGGGGTCAGGGACCAAGTTCCAAACCTCATGCTTAGTTCCCATCTTTCCATTAATGCAGTCAGTATATCAATTACAGAACTTTTAATGGGTGGGCAGTGGTAACAGCTTTACCTTAGATATTCCACCGCTTTTTCTATTGTCCTCCACGTGTGCCGTGTCTTCCCGTAGTCATAGGATTTCTTATAACATAGCCCGGGGACATTAACCTCTCTTCCTATGACCTCGGCTTAACTATCCAAGGACAAATTCATTCCTCGGACATAATTGGTCACTCGTTTATCACCTCTTTACCTGACACTTTCTTTATGAGGTACATTCACGTACTCCTAGATCATTTGATATCCTCGGATTTGGGTTTTTAGCCCAAAAGACTTTGTTGGGCCATCCTTTGTAAATTACCGGGCCCAATGTCCCTACAGATATGTAGCCATTTTGCCCTAAAAACTAATGTCATTAATAGTCACATGTAAAAACAATCAGTCAACTAATAATGATGATAACAATTTCATGCTCAACTAATCTATCATATACTTTAGGGATAATTACAGATTACCCACCTGTGATTTAGCCCGAATTTAACTTACCCATCTGTGGTTTCATTTTTGACACTTTACTTACTTAAGGTTACTTCCGTTTAGTCTCTGTTGCCCACCTCTATTTAAAAAGAGGGGTAAATAAGTCTTTTTACTCTCATTTTATTTCTCTCTCATCCCAAAACAAGAAAAACAAAAAAAGCAAAAGAAAACAAGATCAAAATGGGCTATTTTAAACCCAGGAATATGCATCTCTTAAATCATGGCTCAAATTAAAAATTTTTCAAATCCAGAACACAAGAAGACCACCATAATCACGTTCATCGTGAAAGCCAGCCCCTATAAAGGCCACCATAACCTGATCCTATCACCACTGATCTCCATGGTAGAAGCTTCCCCAGGTTCCCAATAAGTGGTTTTGTTTTTTATAAGAAATGTGTTAGGGTAACGTCTGAAAGGGAGGTGGGTTATGGAATAGTAATGGAGTGAAGCACAGGTGGGTAAAGTATCAAAAATGAAACCACAGGTGGGTAAGTTAAATTCGGGATAAACCATAGGTGGGTAATCTATAATTATCCCTATACTTTATAATAAAAAATATTTCTTAAAAATTGTGTTTGTGTCAAATAAATACCTTACCTATGGTGTAGGCAGAGATAAAATCTCAAACCTCTTATTTTGGACGACCTAAGACTTTACCAATTAAACTAACTAGAACCTACTTATAGTAAAGTTAAGAGTTTTCTAATTAGTGTGCATTTGTTATAATGGAGGTTTTTTCCCCCCAAACAACTTGATTAAACGTTGTACTTTCTAACTATCTATTTTTTCTCATCTTGCCAAATCAACTTCATAGGAGCTTAAATGGCACATCCCTATGCACAAATTGTAGGGCTGCAAATGAGTTGAGCTTTGTTGAGTAGTGCATGTTCAAGCTTAGCTCGTCCGGAAAAATAAAAAACTTGAGCTTGGCTTGAGCTTGTGACAAGCCTAAAAATAGTGTTTGAGCTTGAGCTCATGGGAAAGCCAAAAAGTTTGAACTTAGCTTGACTTGACTTGAATAATTAGTCAAGCCAAACTCAAACTTAATATCAAGCTCAAACTCGAGCTCAGATCAAGTTTTTGAGCTTGAGATCTAAAAAAAAATATATTATTAAATGCTTAGATCTCTAAAATTAAGAAAAAAGAAAAAGAAAATAGTATACTCATTTATCATGTACCTAGTCTTGCTTATGATTAGTGATTATTCAAATTAATAATTTACATAATTAGTGTGTATTTGTTATAATGGAGGTCCCCCCCCCCCCCCAAACAACTTGATTAAACGTTGCAGTTTCTAACTATCTATTTTTTCTCATCTCGCCAAATCAACTTCATAAGAGCTTAAATGGCACATCCCTACGCACAAATTGTAGGGCTGTAAACGAGTTGAGCTTTGTTGAGTAGTGCATGTTCAAGCTTGGCTTCTCTGTTTGAGCTTGTGACAAACCTAAAAATAGTGTTTGAGCTTGAGCTCATGAGAAAGCCAAAAAGTTTGAGCTTGGATTGAATAATTAGTCCAGCTAAACTCAAACTTAATATCAAGCTCAAACTCGAGCTCATATCAAGTTTTTGAGCTTGAGATCTAAAAAAATTATATTATTAAATGCTTAAATCTCTAAAATTAAGAACAAAGAAAAAAAAATAGTATACTCATTTTATCATGCACCTAGTCTTGCTTATGATTAGCGATTATTCACATCAATAATTTACATAATTAAATTCATTCATTCATCATTCCTTATCTACTGCTTCAGTAGTTGTTCAAAATACAATTTTTAAATTTACGTTAGATGGTGAAGGACTAGAAAATACTTGTTTGTAACTATTATGAATAAGAAAATACGAACATGTTTCATAACTTTACTTTAGATAATTGATAGGGAATGATCATATGTGGCCTACTTAATTATTTATTTATTTTTAAATGTATTTATAGTCTAAAGTGGTTCCTGATCAGTTTTAAGAGAAGGAAAAAATTAAGGTAATGTAAGTAATGGTCTCATATTGGCCATGTCAGTATTAAGATATGTGTAATGAGTATATTTAGCTAACACATATAAACTTATAAATGAATCTATACTTGAATTGTTGTGTATCAAGCTTAATAGTTTACGAGCTTGTTCGTGAACAAATTTTTTTGCTTGGGCTTGACTTGTTTATTAAACAAGCCTAAAACTAAGGCTCAAGCTTGGCTTATTTATAAACAAACAAATATGAACAGGTTTTTTATCGAGCCGAGCCTAAGTTGTTTATGATCGGCTTGGTTCATTTACATCCCTAACAAATTGCTTGGAGGTCAATGAGGGAAATTGTTCAAGCTGTGCAGTAAGTAGCATATTGTAACTATTTTAAAAAAGAAAAAAGAAAAAAAAAACTTCATACAAGAGAATATCAAGAGATTAAATTTTGTAAGTATGTGGTCTAAAACCCAAGTTTTACACCATTTACTTCCAACATACCATATCATAATATCACATATTAAAATATAGGCACAGCTATATATTAAAGAATAAAGAACCTGTTACTTTTTTTCTTTTTTTTTAGTTAAAGGGATAATATATTAGAAACACTAACCAACAACTGAAATCAGTCTATTACAAGATGTTGTTGCTCTTTCAAGAGTTAACAAATTCACCACCACAGCCAGTGGGATATCAAAAGAAACAAACATAGCAAAAATCTTGGCTCCTAATTTAGCAAGTGCATCAGCACATTGATTGGCCTCTTTGAACACATGCTTAATCTGAATCCTAGGAAAGGTCCTTAGCAGGTTCCTACAACCAGATAAAAGTGGTTCCAAAGCAAGGTTAGTAGCAGAATTTCTCAACAGATGTACAATAGCTAAAACATCTATTTGAACAATGAGATTCTTAATTCCTAAAAAGGAGGCCAGATTCAATCCATCATGAAGCACCTAAAGCTTCGCAACACAGCTAGTAGTACATCCCACACCCCTCGCAAAATCCCTTAGCCATATTCCTTCGCTATTACAAAGTAAACCGCCACAACCAGCTTTGCCGGGATTTCCCAATGCCAACCCATCAGTGTTAAGGGTAGTCCACCCCAATGGAGGTCTCTTCCAGGCCACTTGAATGACTGCTTTACAAGGGGTTGATTTGCTGTCTAGACCAATAGCAAAAAACTTAGCCCTTTTCTTCACTCGAGAACCAACCAGATTTGGCTCCACCACACCAGTTCTGAAAATAAATGCATTTCTTTGCAACCATAGAAGCCAAATTTGATTAATTTCCGATCAAATTTGACTGCCCACATGATTTAGATTATGTCTTGAAGGGTGGGCCTTGGTTCATTGGCCAACAGTCTCTTGCTATTCGTCAATGGGAACCAGAGTTCAAAGCCTTAACTACCTTGCTCTCATCAGTGGCAGTTTGGAAAAGGCTGCCGGAGCTTCCCATTGAATTTTACGAGCCAAGTGCCCTTTTAAAGATTGGACACGCTATAGGTCCTGTTCTTCATATTGATGCTTATACGGCTTCGAATGTTAAAGGTCGTTTTACTAGGCTATGTGTCCAAGTAAATCTTGATAAACCCTTGATTAATACTATTCAAATTGGAAAAATGGGCCAAAAGGTGCAATATGAAGGTTTGAATTCTCTGTGTTTTGTTTATGGTCGTGTTGGCCATCGTAAGGAGTCTTGTGCTTACATGATCAGAGAGCAACCTACTCAAAACTCTCAACAAAGCATTCCTGATAGTGCTTCTCCTTCTCTAGAGTCATCTGAAGCTAATCCTTGCTCCACCACTGTAGACAAGACCGCTAACCCAAACTCTACCTCTAAAAACAAGACGTATAGGGAGTGGATGGTGGTGAGTAGAAGGAAAGGTAAGGCACGTCAAGTGCCCCTTATAAGTGTACCTTTGGAAAATAACTCTAGTGGTGTTATCATTTGGGGATAAAGCTGTTGAACTAATGTCTGGCGCCCAACCTAGCAATAGGGAAGGGAAAAGGAAAAACTTGGGCCCCACACCCAAACCGGTCACAATTCCTATTGACAAGTTTAACAAAGCAAGTCCTAAAACGCCTAGCAACGGGAAAATAACGAGTTCCAATGGAAGGGGCACCAAATCTAGAGGCATCCCTGCCCAATCTTTTGGTGATAATCCCTAGACTTTTTCGAACCTACCCTCTGGAGCTTTTAACTTTTTAGTTGGAACTAATCATTCTTTTGCTCATCCCACTCCCCCATCCTCACAGACTACCCAAGACATACCCACCTCTCACACCTCATCCTTCAACCATGAACCCACCTCAGGAGTTTTGGGAAATCTTTTACCGGAACAAGATAATCCCCATGGGGGACGACACAATAAATATAATTTGCAGAGACCCTACCCACATCATGGGCTGGGTAGAGGAGGATCTGATAGAGGCTTGGTTGAACATCTTCCCTTTAACCTAGACAAGCCAGTAGCTAGGTTCGCTGTCGATAATAGACGAGGCATGGACCTTGACTTTGAACCATGGTGGCATTTCGTCATAGATCGTCCAACCCTCCCTCCCATTCCCCCAAACAACTCCAGTCCGTCCGTGAGACATTTAAATTTGCCCTTCTCAGAACTCTCTCTGTGCGAGATGGAAGTGGATCTACTCAAACTCATGATCACAAAGAGAAAGATTTTGGTGGGGAGACCAGTGGAGTGTGCAACAATGGGAAATATCCACTGGGTGAAGCTCCTTCAGTTCTCTGCTCCCAAGATCAACACTAGTCTACTCAAGTGCATAGAGGGGACTCCAGGAATATGGAAACACTCAGTAACTTTGTTCTCAGAGCTATTAAGGGCGAAGACCTTGTTGACACAAGCATGAAGCTTGACAGATATAGGGGATAGATCTTCTCCTATCTGTTTTGATTCCTCCAACAATCCTTTTGTCATTATGAATGTTCTTATTTGGACTTGCAGAGGTGCACTTAAGCCCTCCTTCAGATAGATTGTTTTGGACCTTGTGAATTGGCAGCATCTTCTTATCATGGTTATTATGTAAACTCGCTTGAGTAGGGATAAAGCTAAAGGTATTATGGCCTCTCTTCCTTTCAATGGAGCCATGTGCGCTGATACCATTGGTTTCGCTGGAGGTATTTGGCTACTTTGGCGATCTGATCTGGTTCAAATGGAAGTGTTGTCCACCACAGAGTAGGAAATTCACGCTCTTATCCGAGTTAGTTCTCACTCTTTTTCTTGGACTCTTAGTGCTATCTATTCTAGTCCCAGACTTTGTGAGAGACTTATTTTATGGGAAAATTTGAAACTCCTTGTGGGCTTTCATAATCTTCCTTGGGCCTTAGTGGGGAATTTTTAATGAAGTAGTGAATGATTAGGATAAGTTTGGGAGGTAATCCTGTTAGCCAAAATAGAATTTGGCCGTATGTGGACTGTATGAATTGTTGTGGCATGCTTGATTTGGGTTTTTTTGGGCCTAAGTACACTTAGACTAATAAGAAAGGCCTGGCTGGTCTAATTCAGCTTAGATTAGACAAATGTTGGGATAACACTAGTTGGAAGTCCCTTTTCCAGGAGGCCAATGTTACTTACTTAGCTCAGGTTAATTCTGACCATTGTCCTCTCCTTTTAAACCCATCCCCCCCTCCTCCTTCATGCTTTGATAAAGCTTTCCGGTTTCAGCCCAAGTGGATGAGCCATTAGGATTTTCCTAGAGTGGTTAATGAGGCTTAGGAGGGTAGGGATTTCAATCTCCTAGGGGCTGTGGATGATTTTACTATTAAAGTTAAAACTTGGAATAAGGAGATTTTTGGGAATGTCTTTGCTAATAAGAGACATGCTCTTGCTCAAATTTTGGGTGTCCAGAGAGCTATTGCTAATCATCCTAATTCTTTTCTTTTGAACCTCCAAGCCCAACTCTCGGATGAGTTTAATCAAATCCTTCAATGGGAAGAGGATCTTTGGGTGATGAAGGCTAGGTCAAATTGGATTGTTTATGGGGAGAGAAACACTTCTTTTTTCCATTTGACTACTCTAGTTAGAAGGAGTTTCAATAGGATCACGTGTGTTGAAAATGAAAATGGGGTTTTAACCCATGACATGGAGGAAGTTAAAAGCTTGTTTTTGGATGGGTTTAAGACCCTATACCAAACTGAGATGGTTTCAAGCAGTTTGTCCTATCAAGTAGATATGGGGTGGTGTGTTAAAATAGCCTAGGTTGATGCTAAGGCTCTTAGTCTCCCTCCCTCTGACTTGGAAATAACTAATGCCATGTTTGCCATGAAACCCTTCAAAGCTCTTGGGCCAGATGGTATTCATGTCGACTTCTTCCAAAGGTTTTGGGGGAATGTTGGTGATTTTGTTAAGCATGAAATCAAGCAGATTTTTTTGGAAAGGAAAGTTCCCCATTACCTTAGTCAAACCTTGATAACTCTCATTCCTAAACAGCATGGTTCGACCTCTATTGGCCATTTTAGGCCCATTAATCTTTGTAATTTTGTCTAAAGTTCTTGTTCAAAGACTCAGACATCTTATTCCTACTAGGAAGGGAAGGATATATGGTGATTACATTTGACCTAGAAAAAACCTATGATAGATTAGAGTAGAGCTTTGTTAGGATGGTCTTGGATCATTTTGGTTTTTCTAAGAATGTCTCTGAGCTTATTCTTAGCTGCATCTCTCCAACCTCTACCTCCCTCTTGTTTAATGGTAGTAAACTTGAAGCTTTCTCTCCCTCAAGAGGCATTAGACAAGGAGACCCTATATCTCCTTACATTTTCCTTCTTTGCATGGAATACTTAAGTTCTCTTCTCTCCAAGAGCTGTGATAATAGAGATTGGACTGCTATAAAGGCTTCTCAGAGTGGCCCTGGGTTCTCACTTATTTCTTTTTTTGCGGATGACTTGCTTTTATTTGCTAAGGCAAATACCAGAAACAGTGAGGCCATTTTAGGTGTCCTTGAAAATTTTTGTGAGGTTTCTGGGCTGAAAATCAGCAAAAGCAAGTCTCGTATTGTTTTTTCCTCTAATGTGGATGCCCAATAAAAAATCTCCATTTGCAACATGCTGGGAATTACTGCCACGAGTGAGATTGGAAGATATCTTGGGTTTCCTATCTTCCATAAGGGTTGTAATTGTAACGCTTTCAACTTTGTTATTGATAAAGAGTTCAATCTAAGTTAGCCGGGTGGAAGGCAAAAGTATTATCTCCTGTAGCAATTCTAATCTAAAAAATGGAGATAGAGGAACTGTTGGAGTAGGTTTTTGGGGTGTTTTCTCTCTAAAATTGGCTTTAAAGAAGCCCTTGGAGATGCTCTTAGGTCCCAAGTTCCAAAAATCTCCTCTTTCCTCCAACGCAAACCTCTACTCCAACACAAACCATGTCACCCTCAGCTATAACTCATAGGATTACTATTTCCCAACTGTCTTATGGGTTGAACCAGATACAATAGGGTAAAAATTTAATTCTTTATAAATGGACATTAAATTAGATGAAACTCTTTATTCATTCTCAATTATGTTTTATACATTATCAAAACACCAATAACCAAGCCTTAGTCCCAACTTTTTGGGGTCGGTTACGTTTTATACATTACTCATTACTAAAAAGCAAACATTTAACCTTGTGATACCATGAAGAATGCACTTGTATAATGGCATGCGGCCACTAACGAAGGAGCCAAAATTAATAATTATACAACATTTAACAAGGAAAAAAAAGAATAGGACTCAGAAAACTACTGGCTACTCCAAGGAATTTATCAGATCTCTAAAATTGAAAACCACCCAATCGGCTTTTACTGCAACAGCCTCTCGATGTTGGACACCAGCATAACAAATAAACAAGTCTGCACCTCCTGGCTTACGAGCCTATACATAGAAACAAAACAAATTAAAAAGAAAAGAAAATCCACATTGGATAGGAAACTCTCAGCAAAAAAATCACATTAACAGACAGCCATGGAGGAGTGGAGGACACAACTGGTATATGACTATCTTGTGGGAACCGAAATAGGGGTTGGCCAATCATATAAAGCACGCCAACTTGATGGAGAGGCCATCGAAGGTTTTTAGTTTCTCTTTTTCTTCCTCTCCAACCATTGGAGCAGTCTATGTTAACACAACTTTGATTAGGACTCAACTCAAAATCTAATAGTTAAAGGTAAGTTGAGGATGAAAAACATTTCCTTGAATATATGTATGTTGAAATGTGACAACTTGTGGAACATAAGCATCAGTTGCTTCAGCAGTTTTCTAATGGAAATCTGCCACAAGTAAACGATTGAAGTTTGGATGAATTTACTTACCTCAAGATCAGTTGCACCATCCCCAATCATGACTAATGCCTTGTACCCATGAGCCTGGAGAACCAAATCCATTAGCTTCACAAGCAACATGCTTAACAACCAAAAATTAAACAAACAGCTAAAAGACTTACCTTCCTTATCTGTTGTACTGCAGTGGCTTTTCCTCCACTCCTTGAAGTAGGCTCATTGGTGTCAAAGCCCACAAACTCCCCAGAACTTCCAAAAAGAAGTTGATTGGCAAATATGTTTTCAGGTGGAATCCCAAGGATCGATGCAACAGGCTTCAAAGGTAGAAGATTAATTAGTACTTACAAAGAGTAGATCAATGTTCAACTAATTCTCTAATTTAAAACAGAAATAGATGACCTATGCTGGATCTCACATAAACAAAACACTTTATTAGTCCTACTATCACTACAGAATTATCAAATCATTAAAAATACAAACACACATTAACCTTCTAAGCATTTGAAGTGTAAGGTACAAAAGGAAGAAATTATTACATGAATAATCCATATAGTTCTTTGCTTTGATAATCTCTGATAGATTATCCTTAGCATACAATATGTAAATTAACAAAGCTTTTTCTAAGTGCTATCATTTTTTTTTTTCAATTATGGTCCCAAGGACAGGGAGAAAGGGATATTTGAACTAGAACCTCCACTTCATGAGGCAGTCTCCAATTGCTATCATCAATTAAAGCTTCTCCTATTTAATGAGTCCAGCAAGCTCCTTGACTCAGTTGGATCTCATGTCATGTTAGGATCCACCAAACAGTAATTCAACATAGTTATAAGAACATTAGACGTTCCAATTCCTACAATTGACTACTCTCAATCATTATCCAGCAAAATGAAGTAATTGTGTCACCACCTGTTTATTCTTAAATATGCATGCTGTGTGTGTGTGCCTGCCTGTGCCCAGTGCGTACGTATACTTGTGTGCATGCTGTGTGTGGGTGTGCCTACAGAAAACAAAACTACCAACAGACACTCATTAGTCATTCCATTATTTGACAGCATACATTGATCATTTGACGAAAGCCTCCAGAGATCAGGTAAACAGTGGTATTATTAGCCCTCAGCTTCTTGACTAACTCTTCTATGCCAGGAGAAAGCCTATATATCAATAAGTAACATTAGTGAATATCATCCAATTAAAAAATAAATCAATATTTTGTTAATTTAAATATATACTACATAAATCGTGTATAATCACAGTATTTACGAAGCTTTATTGTTGTTCACCATCAAAACCATACAGTTAATTCATTTTCTAATATTTAAAGATTTCGCCTCATATACAGAGTTCAAAGTTATGATTTGATGGCATGACCAAATATAGCTGTGCTAACAGTTGGAACATAATAGCATCCATTATGTTGACAAGCCTAAGATCTGCCACTTCAAAATTCCCATGCTTCATTCTCATACTGATTAAACATTTATTCTGGTGAAAGTCGCAATTATACTTAATATTAATAACTTACAAATGGGAAAATTTTCAAAAATAATGATACAAGTACAAAACTTGCATCGGGTGGCCTAATAGATATTATTTGACATGGTTAGTAGGTGGATTGTGGCAAGAAATATTTTATTTATTAAAATGATAACTCTAAAATATCTTCCATATGATTTGATAACCTGATCCATAAAGATGCAAACATGGAATTAGCTTTGATACCACCATGCAGTCAAACTACATTAGACTAAAGATATGACACACATATTAAGGATTGAAAATATTTGTAAAGTTTTAAGAGGTCACAACATTACACTTTGTGTTCCTGATCCATTCATGAGCAAAATAAGTATGTGTTCATCCAATTGAAACAGATCCTAAAATATTTTGCACGATCTTGTAGAAACATAAAATAAAACATTATCATGACTTTAGCCATGCAGAAACCTATAACACAGTGGACGATTTTTAAAATAACTACCTGGAATAGAAAATGAAAGCTTAACTGTAGTAAAAATAAAAGAAAACAACAGCCTATGCAATCAGGTAACATGATAAGTAAACCTGATAAGGAAATATACTCTACTCCAGAAAATGATGCACCTATTAATGCACTAAAGAGAAGCTTTGCTATCTCGAAGAAATTGGACAGTGCTTCATGTTTTTTAAGATTTGGTGCCAGCAAACTGTGGTTTTGGTGACACCTGAAGTATCCTGTCTTTTAAAATTAACATCCATTTTCAATATATATTTTCAGATGTAGGACAATATAAATCATATATCTCTATTGGTAAGATGGCAATGTTTCTATGGTTGTCTTCAAGAGCCATGTAGAACTCAATGCACCAATTCAATTTTTTACCAAACTATCCAGCCCAACCATATTAAGCAAACAAGTCAAAACATGCTCAAATAATGAAGGAAGCCCACATACCTTGGGGGCCTCTTTTCAAGAAAGTCCTGGACTTGGGAAAGGGAAGGATTAAACAAAGATAATCTGGCAGCCAAGGCCTCCTCAAAAGGAACAGAGCCACTCATTGCCCTAGCAATATAGAAACACAAAATCAATAATAGAGACTAATACCATACCAATTTAAGAGTTTTAATTAATGTGAGACATCAAACCTAGAAGTCCATTCTGCAACAGCCTTTCCAGCTCCGCAAAATTCCGCAAGTTCATCAATGCCCTCATCTAGGCACACGGTACTATCAACATCAAAGCACACCGCATTGGCATTTCTCCATAACTCAAGAACGTCTACAAATTTAAGATGACAACCATCAACCACAGAAATATTATTCTAAATTATCAAAATTAGCATTGAAAAACTAAATAGTGAATATTTCAAGAGTCGAATGATTTGTTATCATTAGCTCTATGTCTAGATAAGCAAACTCCAATCTTTGGACATAAATTTCAACACTCAAGTGATAAGTCAAGTCACTCTTTTCTTGTACTTAATAAGAAATCCAACTGAAAAGAAGGAATTAACCAAGTTAAATATTAGACTTAACTAAATCAAAAAGTACTTAAGTTTGAATTAAACCCATGTTTCCTTCAAACTTGAAAATTGCAGATACAAGGAAACATTGAATGCCTACCTTTGGATGGTAGAGTGTTATCGAAGTGGCCCAACTTAGCAGATTCCAATGGTTGAACGGAAGCAGCAATTAAGTTCAATGATTTAGGTGATTTGCTCATCCCAATTAGACAGAGATTGAATTTTTTCGTAAATCGGGGAGAAAACACAGGAAGGAAAGGTGAGCTAAGTTGCTTACAATGAGCAGTAATTGGTGTCATCTGTGAACCCACCAACCCTTCCATCAATTTATCTGTTCCCATCAAAACAGATAATAAAATAATCTTTAACACAAATGCTACTATACCAAAACATCCACAAACAATTGCACACCAAACTATAAATGTTAATTCAACAAAAACACAAGTACCCATTTATTCATAACCAACAATTAAGCCAATAAAGGCAAAACAAAAACCAAAAAACTAAAAAGAAGTACATTTCAGCAGGACTAGAACTCAAAATTTTAAAGCGTTAATAATTCACAACAAGCAAAATAAGCTCCAGATCCACAAACAATACTACAAATATGAAAATTAGAGAACAATAACACTCTGTTTCATACCCCAGAAAATTTCTCAACCCCAGATTCATAAACCAAAAAAAATAAAATAAAAGAAGATTGACATACATAAAGCTTTCCCATGCAGATTACAATGGGGTACGATGATATTAATAAAAGAAATGCAAATATGATATTAATGAAAGAACATACTTACAACGCTAAAAATATGAAGAAAACAATAACAAACAATAATCACCTTGTTCTTTAGATCTATCTGGTTCTGTTTCTTGTTGTTGGCAACTTTCTTTCAGTTTATGCTGTTTAAATGTTTGGTAAAGTGTTTGAATGTTCTTTGAACTAAAATTACTGTGAAGCCCCTTCACCAAACCCTGATTTTCCTTATTTGGTGCACCCGGCTTACCATGTCAGCATGCTTTCAGCCTTTCACCCACTTAAAAAAATTTCTAAAATTTAAAATCAAACAAAATACCCAAAAGAACACTGAAACTGAAAATCTAAAATTTTTTGTACTTACCCAACCGAGTAGCTGCCGGAGACGCCGAAAACGATTTCTCTTTTGGTTTAGGGAGTGGCCGAATCTCTCTCTCTCTCTCGTTATCTCTTTCTCCCTCTCAATCCAAATAATAAGTGCGAATTATAACTTAATCACGAATAGTTTGAATGATATTTCACGGCAAATTACAACTTAGTGATTTGCTTAAAATTTAACTTATTAGTTTAAAATTTAAATTTTAGTCAAATCTCATATTATTAAAATTTGACATTTTAATAATATGAGATTGGACTAAAATTTAAATTTTCTTCCTGTAATTTAAAATACAAAGATTTTTTTTATTTTATTTAATTTTGTATTTTTTGTGTTTTTGAAAAAAGACATAAAAGTAGAATAAAACTACAAATTTAATCATGTTTTTAACAGAGATAGGTTATAGAAATTTAACTGAACTAGTTTTAAATGGTTAAAGTGTCAAATTTTGAAACTATACGTAAACAACTTAAAATTTAGTCAAATCACACGTTAATAAGATGTAATTTCTCCTAATAATAAAATTTTAAATTAAGGGTAGCATGAGTTGTACTTTTAGTGATTTAACGACCATGAATGACAAGATAAAGGAAGTCCGAATTGAAGTGTTTGAAACTTAAAAGACAGAAATAAAAATTAGTAAAATTTAGGAGGTAAGTTTTGAAATTTGGTCCCAAAAAAAAAAAAAAAAAATCGCAAGTGATATGATTGTTCCCCGAGTAGCATAGTTAAAATATGCTACTGGTCCGAAGCCATTTCCCTCCTATACTACTCGTTTAACTAGATAACGGTGAGGGAGATAAGTTTTTAGCTTTTTATCTTTTTTCTTTCTTTCTTTCTAATGTTTTTAAGGTCTTAATCTTATTTCAAATATGTTCTGGTAAGTTTGGGAAGTGATTATAAATATCAACTTTTTACTTATTTTATATATTGTTTGTGAGTTCATACTATTTTTTGTCTCATATTTATTTTAAATAATCTAACTTTTAACTTTTTGAAAATAAATTAATTCTTAATCTTTTATCCCACAATATGCAAATAAACAATTCTAAAATTGACAAATATCTAATTTATAGCATTTTAAAAGTAATTTAGTTTCTAACTTTTTGTTGGACTTATGCAAATAAACTATATCAAAATGCATACTTAGTTGAGTTGTATTTTCTTCTAAAATAAAAACCTGAGTTGAATCTTTAATTAAGGTGGCAGACTATCACTAGACCAACTAGGTTACATTGTAGGGATTACACCTTACACATGCAAGTTATAATCCCCTTTTATTTCACAACTTTTGCTATAAATTTAATTTGGTTAATTATGAGTGAGAAAAAGAGTAATAATTCACTGTTCTCATTCAACTATTTAACAGGAATACATAACTAGCATGGTACTCCTAATGCACCAAATAATTTGTATCAACAAAAATAGCAACTGCATGTGTTTTATTTGACGACTTTGGGTCAAGATCCAATTCTTTTGAACCAATTAATAAGTTGTCATTTTGACATGGTGCTACAAAATTTCATGCTTCTTTGGAATTCAATTCAAATGCATTTCTAACAAAAAGAAAATGCTTAATGCATATCATGGGTGCACTTGTCGGCAGCTTTTCTCTTTAACATATTAGTTTATTTATGTATATGAACAATCTTTTAAAGTCTTAGTAAATAAGCTAATCAATAAACTAATATGAAACACACCAATTAACACATTCATTACACAAAGCCAATTTTCGAATTTGATCTAAATTTCACATAAACTTAATTAGGATGGACATTGTCTACCTACTCTGATATATTAATTGTACTATATTGTTATTTTGTCATTGTTTCTTTTCCTAAACTTCAATAAGAAGATTGCATATTCTTATGATGTGTCAGTTGTTTTTAGGTTTTTTGATAACTAGAGAAAGTGAAATTAAACCCAAATATTTGAGGAAGAAAAGATAACATAACTAGTGAACCATAAGGCTCATGTCCGTAGGGTTTTTATTTTTTATTTTATAACAATTGGGTAAGGTAGATTCAAACCTAGATTTTCGTTGAAGAAAACCGAACATCACCAATGAAACATAAAGGCTTTTTTTTTTGTGGGCTAAGGTTTTTTTGGGGGGTGGGACTTTGGGAAGAAGGGGGGCCAGATAATCATGTGTATTAAAAAATTTAGAAAAAAAACAACTACCATAGGTCCAATATATCCTCACTAACATAGACCCACTTAGAAATAGTAGAGATGATTCAGAAAAAAAAGAAAAAAAAGAAATAGAAGAGATGGAATATAAAAAATAAAAAATAGAAGAGTCGAGCATAGGCCCATTATGGAGTTACAAAACTAAACAGTAAGCCCATCTAACAAGGTTGTGTACAAATTTCTTTTCTTTCTTTTTTTATTTATTTTTTTTTTTTGGCAATTTCCTTAACTAAACAAAAGTCCCAACCGTTCAAAAAAAAAAAAAATCTAACGTCTCCTTGATATCTTCAATTTGGGCTGAATTTCCCAGTGAAGCTCAACAACTGCTCACTGGACCTCATCAGTCACTTGTTTTACACCTCCCTCTAAAATGATGAACTTTATTTTTGCAAATTTTTTTAATTTTTTTTAATTTTTTGGAAATTAGCTAATTTCAACATTTTTTTGTTGTCACACATTTAACATAAAAAAAAAATGCCAAAACCTATATTTTTTTATAAATATTATGCAAATAAGCTATTGAAAACTGTGTGTGTCACAAACAAACACCTAATCTCCTTACTCTTAAGAACATCTTTGCACAACCATATATATAGGACTTTTTGCTGGAAAAATTGGATTTGAAAATTTTTGGTTTCCTAACTTTTTTTTTTTTTTTTATCAGTTTGGTTTCCTAACTTTAAGGCAAAATAAAAGTGAAACTCATGGGTCCTTTGAAGTGGCTTCAAGTTGGGATGTTTTCTCATCTGTAAGGAAAATAAATTCATTTAGTCGCTTGCTCATAACCACGAAGGAGATAATGAAAAATTGACTTCTAAAGTGTCTACTCAAACATAGGTGAAAGTAGTGTTTTTGCTTGAATCCCATGGAGGAAAGAAAAAAGACATTTTGTGTGTTTCTATGCCCATGTGCTAGGATTAGCTAGGGGCATGCATCAAACCCACCAACTAGACCCATTACCCAATATAACCCGACACTTCGGATTGGTTTTTGTGGGTTGGATTGGGTTGAAATTTTATTTTGAACCTTAGATCAAGTCAAGTTCAAGTTGATAGTTTTTTCTACTCAACTTGACCCTCCATGTATATATGTTTATTTTATTATCTTCATTTAATTTTTTTAGTTTAATTGGTTTTAGTATTTTGAGAATTAGTTTTGATAAATTTAAAATTTTGGAATATAATTTAAACATATTATATGAGTTGTAATAATTTATTGAAAAAAACCCAAAATTTTACAAGATATAAAAAAATGTATGCATAACCCACCTACCTGACCTATGTGGGTTGGGTTAGATTAGTTTCTATACATATGATAGGTTGGGAATTTCTTAACTCGAGAAGGTCAGGTTGAGTTGGAAAAATCATGCAACCCGAAGTATGCACACCCTCAATTAGGATATTGAGTAGGCCCCTAAGGGCACCCCATCTTGTGTACTTTAAGAGCCTCATTCTATGCATTACTTTCATCACACTGTCAAGTTTTTTCTTTGACTATGCACCTTGATACAATATGCATGCCGACATCTCATCACAAATCACCAACCAGCTGCTGACACATGCACACCCCCAATTAGGATAATGAGTTAGCATCTAAGAGGCGTCCCATCTTGTGGGCTTATAAGAGCCTTATTCTATGCATTACTTTGATCACATAGTCAAGTTTTTTCTTTGACTGTGGACATTGATGCAACATGCATGCTAACATCTCATCACAAATCACCAACCTCACACATGCACTCCCCCAATTAGGATATTGAGTTGACCCCTAAGGGGCACCCCATCTTGTGTGCTTATAAGAGCATTATTTTATTTTTATGCATTACTTTGATCACATAGTCAAGTTTTTTCTTTGACTATGGACCTATGCATGCTAACATCTCATCACAAATCACCACCATCTATATATCTCCCTCGACTTGCATTTAAGCCAATTTCACATGTAGTGTGTAATATAATTTGTCATACTCTTTCTTAAAAGTTACCATGATTTTTAGTAGAATTTGTAATGTACTCTTATGTTAATTTCATTTCCTCTTCCGTGTGTGCACATTTGCTTTTCTATAAAAATTATGTAAAATCGTCTTCTTTTATTTGAATATTTTGTACTTTTTTTAAATCTATATAATCTAAAGATTTTGCACTTTGACTCTTTGAGCCACGGATCATTCTCTTTCGCTATTGGAGTTGTGTATTTCTGGGTTGGTGAACCATTAATTATGTCTTTTTTTGTGATCAGGACTTATTTGGTGAACCACTATACTTTCTTTAATCTAAAGTTGAGTGGGACTTATTAGGGAACCATTGCATATATTCTATTTCAGTATATACGAAAAAAATATGACTTTTGTAACATCGTCAACTGTCATATATAAAGCCATGCCAAGAGGATTGAAACGAATATGAAAAAGAAATACACACATATATAACCACCTTGTTGCCTCTCTCTCTCTCTCTCTCTCTCTCTCTCTCTCTCTCTCTCTCTCTCTCTCTCTCTCTCTCTCTCTCTCTCTCTCTCTATATATATATATATATATATATAGACAAAACTCAGAGAAAGTTCAATTAAAATTAAATTTTGCACCATATGTATAAATTTATGTGAGGATCACATCATAATTATCTATTTAAGTTTGTGTCATATGTCTATTTAAGTTTTTTAATCTTTACGTCAAGTGAGTTAATAAGTACAAAATATTATGAATTTAAAATTAATGAACTGTAAAATTAAAATAAATAAATAAATAAAATCAATCACATATACTCAATAAAAATCACCACACAACAAAGATTGTAACACGTTCTATCTTATCAAAAATTAGAAGAAAAAAAAAAGATCATAAATAGTTTTAAATTTAAGTAAAATTTTTTGTAGGGGGTAAAAATGCTTAAATGCACATTTGGGTCTTGGGCCTGATTTGTTGGTATAAGTCTGTTCAATCAGAGTTTTCGAGGCCCACAGGTCAGTTCGTGCTACAAGGGGCAGAGGAGTTGTCTAAGGAGGAGTATCTCCCCGGACGGGCCCAATAAAGGCCATGGGACATGCTAAAGGATTTAGAAACAGAATTCTGGAAGATCTGTTGGGTAAAGGCGTGATCTAAGTACTCATTAGAAGGAGGAACATGCGAGAAATATCTGAAGAAAAAAGCTGCTACCACCACATTAAAGGCCCCGCATCTATCTCCCTAGCTGCATTAATGGAGAAATAACCTCTGAACAGTAATATTCAGCTTTCCAGCTATTATTTGAAGACTTCAAGAAGGTGGTGGATAGGACAAGTATCTATGGAAAAAATCTGTGCTACACATGGGAGAGAAAGAAGAGAAGATGGATATAAGAGGATAGGAGAGGTATGAAGAGAAAGGGAGGACGAAAAACTTGAAGACCAATTGTAATCTTTTGCTTAAAGAAAGAAAGGCAATAAAAGTGGTCCTCGGCTTACGTCCGAGGTGAGTTTTTTGTCATATTCATCTATTATTTGCATAGATTACGGCATTCTAGCCTATTTATCAATTCTCCAATATCCCTAACCTAGATTTCAAACCCATACTCTATAAATTTTATTGTATAAAACTCTTTGGGCCTGAGTCCATCTAATGATTGAACCGGGTACAAATTGTGCACGTACAATTTTAATAAATGACTAATTACATTTACTTTTTAAAAAAATAATTTGACTAATTATTTTTATTTTTATGATAAAAATTGTGTTTAATTTTAAATATATCTATACGTATGCATGTGTTACATGCTATATTTTTAAATAATTTGACTAATTATTTATATTTTTATAATAAAAATTGTATTTAATTTTAAATACATCCATGCATTTGTATGAGTTACATGCTAGTTATTATTAATTTAAGTTCTTCCACATTATTGTATCTTAGAAATATAGGGCTTAGATTCACACAAAAAAAAAATTAACTACATTATTATACACTGTATTAATAATAAAAATCAATGAAAAATTACAATTCTATTTGATTTATAATAATTTTCATAATACTTTTTTTTTCAACTGTGAATGTTTAATCTGTCCGATTTTATATGTTTAACTAGAGAACATTTTCCAAAATTCGTGTTGCAGCACTTGATGCCATTATCACCATATTAAAATAGCTTCACAAAATAAATATTTATTTTGTGGGGTTCAAGTAGCTAGCTTGATAATCTGCAATATAATGGTCACTTTCTTGATGTCATCCGAACTTGTTTTCTTTGGAGACTAAATAAAATATCGGGGTTGATGCACATTCCAAAGCAAAAGAGCACATATGGTGTGAAGCCATCGTAGTTTCATACATATATATTAAACCCATGGTTTTCAACTAGATCAAAGAAGGTGTGGTGAAGCATGTAATCATATAATTAATCAATTAAGTATATGAATAATACAAGAAGCTAGGAACTAGGAAGTACAGAATATACCTAGCTAGGAAGGATTCAACCAACCATTAAGGATGAAACCTATAATTTAAGTCCACATAGCAGTTATCCAATCTTTTCATTACACAAATTTAAAATGAAATGCATTTAATCAAACCATCCCTATTTCTGACCTAGTTTAGATCCAAACTAGCCATATATATAGGTGCACAATCCCTTTCAAATATCTCCGAAAAAAATAAAAAACAAAAGCTTCAATCTGAAGAGCCCCTCTTGCATGTGCAAAACTAGAGAGAAAAAAAGAAACTTGCAAATAAAGCTGTGAAAAACAGAGTTACTAAATAATTTTCCATCACCTAAACCAAATACAGCTCATAATCTCTTGCAAGAGAAGAGACTAGAAATGGGTTATCTATAATATGCTCTCTCTCTCTCTCTCTCAACCTTTTTGTTTTCATGCATTTAACCTAGTACTTGAACTTGATCACCTGCTCTCTCTATATCGCATCTCTCTCCGCTGGCCTCCAACAATTAAAACATAAGTCTTACTTAACTTACATGTCTTATTCAAGCCCATATCTAACCAAACTCACAAATTTAATCTTTCCATATACCTCACCGTCAAACTTTCCATTTCATACTCAACCACTCAAGCCAAGAAGCCCCACGAAAAAATCAATTATAAAAACAACCATTTCTATAACTAGCTATAGCTCTCAAGAAACCAAAATACCACTACTCTCTCCTCCATATATATTCACGTATATATTCAACAATATTCATGCATTCATTGAGCACTTATCCTAAAAAACCTATTCATCTTCTTTTTCTTTCAAGAACATACTAGTCTACATTTCACCATTATTACATGCACCCCTCATTAGATTTTCCATCAAAATTTAACAAATAGTACTAAGATACCCATCAATGGAGACGCATGTAAAGTCCCAACCCAACCAAGAGCTCTCTATCTCAGCTCATTCACTATCATCCTCATCTTCTTCTTCTTCTTCATCATCATCAACATCTTCTTCTTCTTGTTATCATGGTACTATTGTTCCTCTTTCTTTCTCTCCTGTTCAGACAAAGCCTCAAGGAACCAGACCACCATATGATCATGGGACTAATCATGATGATGACCAGTTGCTTGAAAATGGAGCGGTGTACTCCATGGCTGGTGGGTCAGCCATTGATAATATTGAAGGGCTGAGATTCATTGACATCATGGGTAACGGTGGTATGGAGTGGAAGAACGTGGAGGAGAGATTCAATCAGCTCGCCTTCACTCAGAATAATGGCCCTGAACCTCTCATGAAATGGTCAGATTTCGGTATTTGTATAGGTGAGAGTGAGAAACATCATATTTGGAAATTTATGTAATAATTTTAAATCAACTCTCCTAGCTAATTTCAATTGCAATGAATTCCGATCTTACTGAAATTGTGCGGAAAAAAGTGCAATAAATTTTACAAAACTAATGAGTTATCAATCACAAAAGAAAAAAATATATATTAGTTCAAATATTTATTTATTATGGTGTTAAAATGATATTAACTATTTTCATTATCATATTTGGTTATAAGTTTTTTGGTTAATTTTTTTTCTTTATTTTTGTACCTATTGGTGTTCCAAAAGTACCTTTTTTTTTTTTTTTCTTTTTTTATGAACTAGAAGAGAGGTAGGAGCGAACATTGTGATTCACCTGCTGAACATAATCATAAGGACATCCCCTGTTATAGAATGTTGAATTAAGTCATAGTTACTATGGTTGGAGTGACCATAGACTCTATCCTAGCCTCACGAGAGAGCTAGTAAATTAAGGGTTAGCTACAAGAGGTAACTCCATTCTCCGCTAGGGTTCAAATGTGGAACCTCAAAACAGCGATCACACACCTTGACCTCTAAGCCACCCCTCTCAGTGATACCAAAAGTACCTTTTTGAAGTCTTGGAGAGGGTTATAGTCATATACATCATGGGTTGACATATAAATTCAAGATTTGAGCATCTTTTGTTTTCAATATTTTTTTACATTTGTTTATATCCATTATTTTATACACGTATATATAATTGATATTGAAATGTTTATATGTCAAAAGTGGATGAAAAAATACGTGAGAGAATAAATGCCTCTATATATATATATATATATATAGAACTCTCCCTATCTCCCATTGTTGAAAGAGAAAAGTCCAACTTGATTAAAAAATAGTATATACATATATATATAAACTTTCAACTTTGCTTGCCTTGTTGTTGGCTTATTGCTGCCGGCCAATGGCAAAGTAGCGCACCCACTACACTAGTAGACCAGCATGAGATTGTAGCCAATTGGCCATGCATGTTCTCCTATTATATTACTACATTCTTTATTTGATTCTTTCTTTTTTCTTCATATTATAATTCGAATTTTTGAAAAAGAACTTTTATTTTTTGAAAAAAAAAATTAACATATACAAACAGCTTGTATTTTATCTTGAAGAACTAACTTAACTTTTTTTTTCTTTTTCTTTTTTTTGGCTTTGGAAGGGATGCAACAATCCCCTGAATTTGCTAATGAGATATTAAGGGCACTAAGAGGAACAAGGGACTGGAAATTTTATATCACAAAATGTGAGCTTCACTGTTTCTGGTGTCGCATGATGGACCCCTTCTTCGATTCAAGAATACGGATTTTCTTTGACTTGTAATAATTTTCATTCAAATTCTCTAGTGTGTAATCTATACATAATACATTAAAAAAAAAAGTTTGATTCTATTCACAATATTTCAATAGTTTGGCATTTTACAAGATCTTACAGGGAAGGATTTTTTTTTTCCTTAATAATTTTTGCAGGTGTGATAGAGACATGGATGGAAGAATTACTCAGATGGAGATTAAGCAGGTAATGTCATGAAAAGCAGTTTGTCACCAAATTAATTATATTTTTATATTCTTTGTTTTTAATCTAGTTTATTTAGAAAATTTTAAGTAAGCTAAACTTTATGTAAAGTTTGGGACGATAAATTTCTGTTCATGTTTCATATAAATTTGGACAATTCTACAGACTATTTTGTTAAGTGCTTCCACCAATAAGTTGTCTTTGACTCACGAGGAAGCAGAACGCTATGCCACTTTGATCATGGAAGTGCTTGACACTGAAAACCTCGGCTACATTGAGGTGCCATTTTAACCTCACTCTTTAACTTAATAATCTAAGATACCCTCTTAATTGATATGTTGACCTATTCTAATAGTTGGGATTAAGATAGAATAAAAAGTTTGTTTGCAAAACCACTTTGGAGCTATCTTTTCTAATTCATTATGTGATAATTTATAAGATTATTCATGTATATTATTTAAATGAGTCACATAAATCATTAACAAAATTATAGGACTAAAATTACATATTAATAATCTTTTCAATTGCCACATGGTAGGTTGGAAGAAGAAAGCTTCAAATGAATCAAATCAATTTGTAGCCATTTTTTTTTAATTATTTTTTTAGTGCAATATATTTAACCAAGTTAAATGTAACACACACACAATATTAGGGATTTTATATGCTATTGATTGCTAACTAGACAATATATCACTATGTTACAACTTTTTATATATTGCAGCTATCTCAATTCAAGACTCTCTTTAAAGTATACTTATCAAGGGGCTTAATTCAAAGCAATCAATTATCAATCACACATTCTCCTTATCACAATTATCACAATGACCCATTTCAAGAACCATTGTCAAAGGCCGAAGTACTCTTTCGATCCCATTGGCGACGTGCATGGATTGTTTTGCTTTGGTTAACCGTGTGCTTTGCTCTTTTTGCTTGGAAATTCATTCAATACCGTCATAGAACAGCTTTTGAAATCATGGGCTATTGCCTCTCCACTGCCAAGGGTGCTGCGGAAACTTTAAAATTCAACATGGCTTTGATTCTCCTACCTGTTTGCCGTATCACAATTACATGGCTTCGCAAACATCGGTGGATCAACTCCATTGTTCCGTTTAATGACAATATCAACTTCCATAAGGTAATGTGGCATTTAATAAATAGTCATTTCTATTTGGTGGGTTCATGTTAGTTTGATTGGTAAAATCTTTTACCTTGAGTAAAAATTTAGTTTGATCCTAACTAAAAAAAAAAGAAACACGTTATAGTTTAAATTCCAAATTCTCAATTATGATAAAAAGAAATATGTTAATATTTTATTATGATAATAAAAATAATTATCATTAAAAAGAATATTTAAACTTGGTTGGGAATGAATATTTTATGAGGCTAAGGTTTGATAATCCTATAGACTTCATAACATTTTGTTATGCTTTATATTTTATGCAATGCACGTCAAATTTACAAATATATGATTGAATAATACACATGATTTGACAATTAATACAGCTAGCATGCCAAATTGGTAACTAAATTGAAGCAGAACTTTTTATATTTAGAACAATTTTTTACATGAAACTGAGATGAAAAAAAGTTCTAAAGAAAAACAACTAGAAATTTGAATAAAATGAAGATAAAATTGATAACCAAAAACTGCATTGTACACTAACTTTGTAGAGTATATTAACAAGAAATTTAGTGATGTAGATGATTGCAGGAGCGATAGTAATAGGTGTGATCCTACATGGGGGTACACACCTTGCTTGTGATTTCCCCAGAATCAGTGAATCAGACCATACACTGTTCTGGCAAACAATAGCTGCTGGATTTGGGTACCATCAACCATCATACATTGAGATATTGTGCACTAAAGAGGTAGCAACAGGAATTGCAATGGTAATATTAATGACAATCGCATTTTCACTAGCAACAAAGTGGCCAAGACGTCAATCACCTTCACTACCAAGGTCTGTCCGAAGGGTCACTGGATATAACACCTTTTGGTACTCGCACCACTTGTTCATTCTTGTCTATGCATTGCTCATTATTCACTCCTTGTTCCTCTTCCTAACCGACAAACTAAATGAAAAAACGGTAAGTCAATATCATTAGCATTTACGATATCAAGTCATGGATTAAGCACTATGTTCTAAAGTTTTTTTTGTAATGATATACTTTGGTAGATATAAAAAATGGTTAAGAGTTAACTCCAATGCATTAAAATCGCATTATGTCAGTTTCAATGCACTAGAGTTTGCCATGTGTCTATATCATGTCAGCTCTGATATACTAGAGCATTGAAACTAACCCATGTCCATAAAAAACAAAATCTTAACTAAGAAATTGCCTTTCATTATTTGACTAGAAATGGATAGGTTTCTTTTTTTTAAGGCAATCACAAGACAGTTGGATTTATACATCATGTATCGTGTAAATGATAAAATATATTGAATTTTTTAATATTTTGTTGCAATGGGTTTTTTTTTTTTTTTTTTTTTGCATTATAATTTGGATTAATAGTACTAATGTTAAGAATCTACACTTATGTAGACGTGGATGTACATAGCCATTCCCGTTTTATTATATGTTGGTGAGAGAATATTTCGAGCCATAAGATCAGGGTTGTATGAAGTGGAAATTTTGAAGGTATATATCGTTGTCCTGTTTGGAAAAAAATTTAGTACAAAAGTTCATAATTTTGGCAACTGTTCAATGCAATCTGCAATGAATTATTGCTTCTTTAATCACAATTGCTTAATTACCATTATGTTGTATTTATTTTTTCTTTTTCTTATACATATGCAGGCAAGTATTTATCCAGGAAAAGTTTTGTCCCTCAAATTGCAAAAACCAGAAGGTTTTAAGTACCATAGTGGCATGTACATATTCATTCAATGCCCTCACATTTCACCTTTTGAATGGTAATTTTACATAATTAGATCATCTTATTGTTTTTCTGTTTAGATTTTTAATTCTATTTATCAACAAATTAAGATCAAGTTTCAATAGCCCCATATTCATTCTATTTATCAACAAACTTGAATCATTACGGACTTTACCTTCTGAAGTGCACCTATTTATGTTATTTTCTTGTTTACAATGCCTAACCTTCCAACTTTGGAGCACCAAAATAATGTTACAATTTGGTACACTTCTCTTCTATCTTCTTTTTTTCAGGCACCCATTCTCCTTAACTTCAGGACCAGAAGATGAGTACCTAAGTGTGCATATTAGAACTCTTGGAGATTGGAGTTATCAAATATACAACCTCTTCCAAGAGGTAATGATTGAAAATGAAGGAGAAGGGATGGAATTATTTCTATACGAGGTTGCAACAACAATTTCATAAATTTTCCATTACTTTCGAGTTTGTAGGCTAAATTATCTGGGCCAAAGGAATGCCCAAGAATACACATAGATGGACCCTATGGTGCTGCTTCTCAAGACCATATCAAATATGATATTGTGGTGTTAATTGGCCTTGGCATAGGAGCCACACCTTTTATGAGCATCCTTAAAGATGTTGCTAACAGTAATCCAAAGTCACGTTTTGATCATGTAAGTTTTGCATTTGGTTATATATGTTTTGTGTACTTGAAAAAAAAAATCATTTGCTTCCATCTTTTGGTCACTGACAAATTTATGTTATGCACTTTAAAAGACTGGTTGTGGGGACTGTAGCATAAAAAGGGGTCCATTAAAAGCCTATCTTTATTGGATTACAAGAGAACAAAGCTCCTTTGATTGGTTTAGAGATGTCATGAAGGAGATATCAAAATCAAACCAACAGCAGGTACATGCCAATCTTCAATATCTATCATCAAAAATGGATTTATTTCACAGTACTGATTAAATATGAGTTTCACAAATCTAGAGATATATTTAGAGTTGCGTTAATTAAAATTTTGAATGATGCAACACTCTATACATTGTTAGATTCAAAAAATAAAATATTTTGATCACTCGAATTTCACTGATGGCCATGTAGTCTGTTATAGAGATGCATAACTTCCTAACAAATGTGCATCAAGAAGGAGATGTGCGATCAGCATTAATAAGCGCAATTCAAGCCTTATATCGTGCTAAGAATGGAATTGACTTTCTCTCCGGGACTCCGGTAAGATTTCTTATTTATCCAAAACATTTTTGCTAGTAAGATTTCTTATTAATGAAGTTCTACAAATTCTCATTAGACACTTTTCTTTGGTGCATGCATGTTAACTACATCAAGTTATTAACAACTTAGTAGCTCGATGACATTGTATGGTCTTTTTATAAGAACTAAGGTTTAAATCACCACTCTCCCAACTTATTTTGACAATTGACTTTGTTTATTATCCTTTTCTTTTTATTTATATATTAACAAACACCCTACCTGCTTGAAACTAATTCCAACTTGAAAGATCCCCTTTTTTTTATTGAAGATTCCCAACATTTGCCTAGAGAGAAACCACACAATTAGTGCCATTGTTAACATTCTCAACTTTTCTCTAATGCATGCATGTTAACTACATCAACTTATTAACAATTTTGTAGATCAATGACATTATTTAGTCTTTTTTATAAAAACCAAGGTCTAAATCACTACTCTCCCACTTATTTTAAGTTTTTTAACAACTGACTTTGTTTATATATATATATATAGAGAGAGAGAGAGAGAGAGAGAGAGAGAGAGAGAGAGAGAGAGAGAAATATCCTACCTGCTTGAAATTAATTCTAACTTGAAAGATTCCCTTTTTTTTAAGATTCTCAACTACTCCTTGAAGAGAGAAACCAAACAGTTTGTGCCATGGTACCTGATTAGAATACTCAGACACCAACCACAGTAACTTGTACTTTTTAATGTACATTTATATTGATTAGGAAAACCTATTTGAATTTATAATATTATTTTCATCAATTTGGACTTTTCAGGGACACACACATTTTGCCCGACCAAACTGGTTTAACATTTTCTCTAAATTGGCTCGTCAACACAGAGGAACAAAGATTGGTAAGATGTGAAAGAGTACATCTTAATTTAACCTCTTTAACTTTTTAAAGGGTCAAGATAATAATTCCCATCAAGTTGGTCATCGACTCTTCCAAAAAGATATTTCTAGGATTTTGTCCTTATAGCTGAATAGTGAATACTGAAGATGTGAATTTGCTTGGATATAGGGGTTTTCTACTGTGGGCCATCAGCTTTAGCAAGAGAGTTGGAAAGGTTATGCATCAAATTCTCCACCAAAACCTCTACTAGATTTGTGTTTCACAAGGAGAACTATTAAATGTTTTCATAACCACCCCAATGGGCGTTGTACCAATTCCACCAACGACAAGGCCATAAAATGCCCTTAAGATAGAATTGTATAATATCATAATATGATGCTCTCTCTCTCTCTCTCTCTCTCTCTCTCTCTCTCTCTCATGCTGCTTTAGTGTCTATAAGACAAGCCCATGCAGCTTCAACCAGAAGGATTTTTTCAGTTAAAATTTAAAAAATAACGAGATGCTCTAATTTGAGAGTTGCAGCTTGCAGGTGGTACAAGGGCAGATAAGAAATATAGGAATCATCTAGTTTTGAGGATTCTAATTTTGGTTACAATGCATCGTAAATGCAATACTCATTCTTCAGAAAATGCATTTTACATAACTCGAAAAAAATTGCTAAACTCCTCAAAAGTTGACTTGAAGCACCTAATCATCAAACTGAAAATATAAAATAATTGTGAAACATCATTGTCCATTTAGGACCAAGACTACCAATAAGAACAGACTCATGCCAATGACCTAAAACGACAGAGTTCTTATTTTGTGTAACAGGTTATATATAACATCTCTAAGGAACATGAGACATTCTCTTTGAGCCTTATTCTAAGAAGGTGGTATCTTATATATCCGCTACATGCAGTACCTTTCTCTCATTGTGAAGACCCGCCAGTGAGATGACAAAACAAACAAAATGAAAGACAAGTCCCCAAACCATAGTCATTAAAATTAAGGAGGAATTTTAAGGCACACAAGTTAAAAGGAAAAAAAAATCAGAAAAATCCATTAAAATCATCACAAATAGGATTGTTAATTCCCAGCACAAAGATTGACACTGGGTAATTATTAGGGTGCTCACAAAGTTTTAAACCCTTTGACGTAGACTAACAAAAACACAAAGCACTTATAATTTAAAAAGAACTAAATGATAATAAAAATTTACTGAGAAATTAATTGTGTTCCTAAATAATATATACTTTTTCTTGCACAGATGGAGGCATCATTGCCAAATCTATAATCTGATTATTATAGGAGTAAGCCCAGCTGAACCAAAAAAATTTATAAAAATAAAATAAAATAACTCCCCAAAAGTGGCACCTTGAAGTTCTAGGATAGCCACATTATTTCGTCACCATCGGATAAACGAGAAGTTGGCTGTCTGCAATTAGCCCTTAAGTGCTGATGCCCCAGATATAATCTCAATCAATTCAGTGGTAATAGATGCTTGACGAGTTCTATCATAAACAATCAGATGAACAACAGAGGTCAGTCATGATGGAGACAGAAATAATAAAAAATAAAAGTCGACGAGTATTATATTAACTAACAAGAGTTGCTAAAATTGAAAGAAAATAATTCAATTGGTGAGTTCCATTATGAATGACCACATCATTGTTCACACACTCATGCTTAATCACTTTATCCCAATTTAAGGCAATTTTATTTTGTTTGTGTGTGTGTTTGAGAGAGAGAGAGAGAGAGACCTGTTGTAAGTAAGTGTGAGACGATCAAGCATCTCGCCAGCATTTCTGCTTGAGCTATCCATGGCAGACATCCTTGCTCCTTGCTCACTGCAAGCATTCTCCAACACAGCATTGAACATGACCTAGGGGGAAAATGGACATATTTTTTTCAATAAATCAATTAAAATCATTACAGGAATGAGAGGCAATAAGCATCTTAATTATTGGTACTGACTTCAAAGTTGCATAGCACAGATGCCTATCAAATATTAATGACATCCAAAGAAACAAAAGATGAAATTAAACCTTTCCAGCAACATCTACAGCATTTAAACAAATGTTGGAACACAAAAACATATATATTAAATTTCTTGTCCAGCAAGCGTTTAAAATCAAAGTCACACTACAGCTATTTCAAAAAGTGATGGGTCTCAAGTCAGTGATCTCTCCTCCCATAAGAATGGGTGGAGGATGAGACTGGATTCAAAATCCACTTGGTGCATGTGTAACTTACCAATAACTACAACCCAAAACTAATAATAATAATAATAATGGGTCTCAATTTCAGTTACTGCCAGCTTCAGCAAGAAATATTGGCTTGGAACTACTACTCAGCAAATTATCAAAATATCAGATAATTCCAGAAACTTGGTTGACAGCATCAACTACTAGGCATGCTTAAATTTGCGGAATTAGTCATTAAGACTTTACACATCAACTTTTTAGATTCTTAGTTCATACAAGACAATTTGATTGTTACAGAAAACAATAAACACAATCCCCACTGACAGCTACTGTTAAGAAATAGAAATACTTTCAGCCTGAAAGAAAACTTACACAAGAAAATTGGAACTCTGCCAGGTTTTGTAGTATTTCTCCCTTGGTTTCCCCACCTTCAATCTCATAAGAATCTAGCACACCAAGATTTCCCCCAGATTCAGACTCTCTCTCCACAGTCTACATAAGCATAACATCCACATAAACACAGTGTTTTAAAACCAAAAGCAAAATAAGGGAATGATTTTTTTTTTTTAAATGAACATTTATTAAAATGAAGCATCCCCATCACCTCAGGAGATAAAACGGTTGCCACTGTGGGAGGAAATGAGACAACTGAATGGAACTTGTTGAAGACAATCCTCAAAGCATCATACTCCACATTCTTTAAAATGTCATCTGCCAGAACAGAGACCTAAAAGGGCAACAATTGGAAAGGAGAATTAGAAAAAGTGATTGCATGTTCGATGATATAAAGACTTCTACTTTTTTCCTTAATAGGGGAATTCCGTATCTGTAGATACCATAGGATTTTTCATAAGTAGAAAACAATCATCAAAATTAGGGGAGACCTTATTGCAAGTAAAAACTCACTGTAACAGATTATCAATCAAAATCAGTATGAACTAAAGAGGACAAGTTTAAGCCAAAGGCTCATTGAATACATCAAAATCCAATAATGCTTTAATTTAAATTGAACTGGCATTCAGAAGGCCTGACATAATAAACCAAAACCTACAAGAAACCTTGTCAGCAAGATGAACAGATCTTCATCACACTCCGAGCATTCATTATTTCATTTCTTAGATGGATAACTTTTACTACATTGTCCTATTGTTTCTGAGTTGTAGTCTATGGTGTTCACCTTGTTTGGTGTCTATTGGGCGATGCCAAATACTATGGTTGAGCTCCTGTTGGTAAGGAAATTTTGGTCATCACCATAATGGTGTTATTTGGATGGCTGTCCCTCATTGTTTGATATGGTGCACTTGGAGGGAGAGAAACAACCAATGTTTTGAAAAATTTGAAAGGACTATAGCCGATTTAAAATTTCTCTTCTTTAAAACTCTATTAGAGTGGATGTTTATCATAGGAAGTCATTTTATTTTTTCGGTCTTAGAATGGATGCTTGTACTTAATGTATTTGATTGTTTTGGTCCCCTGCTGTAAACTTCCTGTATAGTTGGGTGACACATTATTATGTCTTTGAATAAAATTTTCTTTACTTTAAAAAAAAACTAGGAGCTTTCAATATATTACTTACAATGATGCAAGGCTTTTTGAATTCTCATGTCATGGCTAGGCATTTAATGGATCAAAAAAAAAATTCGGTAAGAAATAAAGAGGAAAAACATGAGCTTAAGTCAAAGTCTTAATGAAGACATTGAAATCTGATAATGCTTTAATGTAAATTAAACTGGTATTTATAAGGCCTCACATTACAAGACATAAAGCCAGAAAAACCTTGTTGACCAGAATCACCAGATGAACAGATCTTAACCGCACTACTAGCATTCACTACATTTTCTTTGATAGATAACTTTGAGCTTTCAATAGATGACTTACAACAAGATATTAATCTTGAATTCACATTCACATATATTCAAACAAACAATAAAAAACTTTCTTCTCCTATAATATATGGTACCAAGAAACAAAAGAGACTAACCTGTGTATAATTTAATGGATTTCTTTGCAATTCTGTGATGCATAATTCGATATTATCTTTTGAGTCACGTATGAATTGCGCTTTGGCCTTTTCTCCTAAAACAACATATGTACTTTGTTTTTCAGGACCTGTGGCAATAGAAAAATATGTTATTGTAGATAACAACCAATATTATTTGATGATAAGGAATTGGCTTGCAAAAAATACCAGAAGTCAACTTTTGCAGTGCCTTGCTTATCTTGACAGAAGTAGAGTTAATCCCACCGCATAGGCCTTTATCTGAAGAAACTGTGATGATCACATTCTTCTTGACGTCAACACCTAGGATTGCAACACAAGGAAAGACAATGAGGGCAACTAAAAATCAAGAATGGAAGATATGTATTGGTCAAAAGGGATGAAAAATAAAGAATAGAAAGAGAAGTCACTAAATGAACATATAAGAAACATCATTTTAAAGAAGAATTGCAATGTTTTACAATTTGAAGGGTGGAGGTAAGACTTCTGGTAAGGGTGACTGTAAATCTACCAAGTACAGCTTTAATTAAAAATCTGTGAGCAAAGTACTTTTAGCCCTTTCTTGTTAGCCTAAATTGGCCAAATTCTAGCAAAAGGTCTTTTTCAATCTCTCATCTAAGCATTTTCAGCAAAAAAATTTAAAAGTGTGCTTGAACATTAAAAATGACAAATACATTAAAAAATTGCTGCAATTTCCAAAGTATGTGATGCATTATGCAGCCGAAAAAAGAAATTAAAATTAAAATCAAAAAACAAAAAATCTTTCAAGGTTTAGAAAAGCATGCCCCTTGCACAAAAAATTAAACCAAGTAAGCAAAACCTAAAATTCTAACTCAATTATTGAAAGCAAAAATATGAAATATGTGCTTATAAGTTATGCACCTAGGCTTTGAACTCACAACTTCACCATTTACCTCATTCTTACAAGGGATGGAGGTGTTACCAGAGCCAAAACTCATTGGCACTATATTTTTTGTTAATGAGTGCAACAATTTATTGAATGTTTTAATAATTATAATGGGAGAGGGGAAATTTGAACTCTAGATGTCTCTGTTGGAAACACTAGGAGATGCCAGTCAAATTACAAGGCTCTTGGCTCCTTAGTACTACCATCACTATCTATTAAAAGACCTATGAACCAAAACCATTAACCATTTTTGCGCAACAGGCTAACAAAGAAAGTGGTGTATTTTCGAAAAGATTTGGAAAAAATCAAGCTCGGATATCTTAGCTAATGTAGACTTGAGAATTTGTGTGTGTGTGTGTAGTGACCAACTTCTGTTGATAAATTTGAATAAATAGCACCATTCCGGAATCCTTAAAGAAATAAGTTATTTTCACACATTTTCATCACAATAGACTCTAATCTCAAAAAGTAAAGCATTTCAGAAGAAAATTGTGCAAATATTGCCAAAGTTGAAAAGAGGATTCCTCACTTTTTTCTCTCATTCAAAACCTAACTTTTATCTCCTATTGTGAAATAAGTAAGCAATTCTCATTGTATCATACCAAAAGCTCACTAATTGATCTTTATGATGCTTTTTCTATCAATTAGATACCCTTTCTTTATCTATAGACTAAAGGATCTAGGCATACCTACTTCTTCACATTTCAGCTTCTATGAAGTTTCTTTCTTTTTCTTTGCTACAGCTGATAAAAAATCAGCTGTCGCAAAGAAAATATAATGAACAAAACCATTTCAAAATATCAGAACATTGGAAAACCCCAAGGGGTAGCACAAGCAGCTAGAACCACACCAAATGAAGCAGAGGTCACAAGTTCAATTCTTCCCTTCCCCAATCTTCCTCGGGGCCAAACTTACTTATCAAAAATTTTAAAAATCAGAACATGGAAAACTGGTGTGTCACTAAGGGCATCAGTGACCTACTTTCAGTAAATTCCATTTCTACCAAGGGAAATGTTGACCAATATGTATCAAACAAAATTATTTTAGTAGTTGATCTTTAAAATGAAAAAACCAAGCACTTGATTTGATAATGTGTCATACAACAGCATCATAATGTGTCAAGCTGTAGTTTGTAATAGCATTCTAAACAACAGTTTGCAATCTATTGCAAACTTTACATTTGATATAAATATATATATATATATATATATATATAATAAAACATAAAACCAGTAATTGAGCAGCTAGCACACATGAAGAATAAAGGTTATTTAAGACACATACTGGGATTGTCACCAAGAAGAGCAGTAAATGGCTGCCATACGCCACGAGAGTTTTCAGCTTTAATTTGAATAGCTCTAAGTTTTGAGGCTGCAACCATTTTCATTGCTTTTGTAATTTTCTGGATATTCTTCACACTCTTCATCCGGTTTCTGACTGTACGTAAAAAGTGCCAACAACATCAACAATCTCATATCTGAACAATGGTGACAAAAGGCAGCAGAATGCAAATCTGAACTACATGATGAAAGTAATTCTTACCAACTTGAGTTGAAATTGAGCGCACTCCCTGAGGGGCCTGTTCTCTGCCCACCCAAGCCAAATAATTTAGTACTTCCAAAGCAAAAAAGAAATGCAATAATTTTATAAAAGCAGATATGGAGCAATTAGACAATAAATATAGAAATAATGAAACTAAATTATTCATTAACTCCAAAAATTCTCAACATGGGTATTCCCAAATCCGATGAAATTCCACATATTTCTAAAATGTACCAAAATTTCAAACTTCTCCAAATAAAAATGTTTAATTTTGCTTGCTAAAATTCAAATACATGATCCATTAATTGGTATGGCTCCAAGAAAATAGTTATAATGCTACTAAATACACTTTAAAGTAATTGAATAGAGGCATCAATCCTTTTTTCTTTTTAATAATGTAGGAAACATTTCTAAAGAAGGATCATTTGAACTTGCCTCTAACCAATAAAACTTAAGAATAACGGACTGTATTCACTCTACCTATTTTAACCAGTTACCAAATAATCTAGGGGCATTCACCCTTATTGGCTAAAGGGTACAGGAGGTGTCAATTCTAATGACACAAAAACAAAATAAAGCATAAAATTTATTTCAAATCTTTGTGATTTCTTTTCTTAACCCTATGTTTGGGTGGAATAGTATATATTCCAGTCACTTTCCTATCTCCTCTTCCTCCATTCCAAACGTACCTTTAAGAATGTGTTTTCATTGCGATTTATAATTTCTTCAAGTTTGTATAAATTGTAGTTTCTCAGCACCATTACAGCCAAAAATAAATAAACAAACCCATTTAGAATAATTTCCTTTTGCATTTCCCAAGTTTTCTCATCAACCAAACAGCAGATAAAATACAAATACTACTAAACATATCTAAGCACTGTCACACTAATTAGCTAGAGATTAATAAAACCTAGCTAGAACAATTCATTCAACACAATTTTCGATAGCGTTTCATTTTTTTTCCTATATAATCATTTCTCATCAACCAAACAGAAGAAGATAAAGACGAGAGAGAGAGAGAGAGGAGATGAAAGTACGAACTGAGAGATGACAGAGGATTGGACGGCGGAGATTGGTTGAGGAGAGATCAGAGGGACGAAACGCCTCCCCTCTCGTCGGAGCGCAGCCATGGCCATTTCGCTCTGTGAAGAACCCTAGAAAGTAGGAGCAAACGCTGTGTTGTAGATGAGATGAGAACTGTTTGGTAACAGAGAACAGGTCAGAATAATAGTAGGTGTTGCACTTATGTATATATATAGAGGGCTGAGCGTGTACCCTGAGAAACTGAGAAGGTTTTGTACATGCGTTTACATATACATATGTTCATGCACGGGAGAGAGCTTCGGTTTCTCTCCCACTGTCGACTGCCCACAAAACCAACACGTCCCCTTTTTTGACACGTGTTAGTAATTTTGTCACCCTTTAATTTTCTTCCAACGAAACAACCTAACTACTTGAATGATTGCTCTTTATCAACAGGTCAAAACATCAATTAATTTTTAATATAGGCAAAGATCAAATTCTAAATCTCTTATTCGAAGATAAGAAATTTTATTAACTGAGCTAATTGAAACTGACCCTTCATCCACCACTATATACTTAAATATCACATTGTGAATGTGATTGGTGCACCTAAATTCTTTTTTGGACAAAATTTAGCATCAAAATTAGTCATAACTTAAAGTTATAAACTCACTCAATAAAATAAATATTACTATATATTTTTAAAATGTAACTGTTCATTAGACTCTTAATACATATGTCAAATTTTGTGTCAATCGGATATTATTTACTATATAATCTATAAGCTTATATTTTATACATAATTTTAAATTATAAAAACTTATAATTTAAAAATTTTATTGATAACATAGCTACTGATTTTTAATTTTCTTAAAATTTTGCAAATATGGAAGATATTAGAAGAATAAGTAATCTAATGGTAAATTTGTCAAAATTCACCTCCTATAAAAAGATATTGACTTTTGTAACTAAATTTTATCCTTCTCTTTTTATAGTGGTCCCACAAGTTGACACTTAAATATATATATATATATATATATATATATATATATATATATATATATTGTGAAATTAAATGTGAGTTTTGATATGTTCGTAGGCAAATTAAGTTATAAAAAAAAAAATCTAAAAGAAATACTCACAAATCACAACAACCTCAATTTGAATTATAGGTGATATGTATTTTAATATATTACATTTTATACTTCAATTCTCAAATGGAATGGTAGTGCACTCAATCTTATTTCCTTTTGTGTCCCATTTTTTTTTTTTTTACCTTATGGTGGGTTTATATCAATTTATTTTTAAAATATTGTGTGATTTCATCGGTACAAGAACTCAAATTGTAAAATGATATTCGTTGATACATAGTATGCCTAGAATTTCAATCCTAACAAGTAACAACCAAAAATTCACTACAAAAGAAAAAAGCAACTCATAATAATAATAATTTTTATTATTCCAATTCTCTCTCCCTATTCTGCAATGATACTCTGAGCCAACCAAAATTAACTAGAATGATTTATATTTTAACGGACAACTAATTACAAATATAAGGTAAGGTACAGATATTGAGTGGGAGAATTCTTCAATATCCATGTTTTTTAAGGTGAGAATGACATTTTTTCCTCCAAAAAAAAAAAAAAAAAATATATATATATATATATATATATATATGAGAATGACACCTCTAATAATTAATATGGTATAATAAGTCATTAAAAAATGGGTATGACTTACTTCCAGTATTTTTTTAAAAAGAATCTCATATTATTTTAATAAAATACTACCACATCACCCACTAATTAAATTTTTTTTTTTTTAGAATAATAAGTATTTTTAACTAGAATGATTTTTATTTTAACGGACAACTAATTACAAATATAAGGTAAGGTACAGAAATTGCGTGGAAGAATTCTTCAATATCCATGTTTTTTAAGGTGAGAATGACAACACCTTTTCCTCAACCAAAAAAAAAAAAAAAAAAAAGAATGACACCTCTAATAATTTATGGTATAACAAGTAATTAAAAAATGGGTATGGCTTACCTCCAGTAATTTTTTTTTTTTTTAAATCTCATATTATTTTGATGAAAGTCTACCACATCACCCACTAACTAAATAAAATGTGGGGATTAAAACTCACTACTACTTGTTATTATATATTTAAAATAAAAGGACATGTCCAGTTAAAAAAGTACTGAAAGTAAGCCACACCCAAAAAAAAATTCTCAACAAAAAAAAAATCTCACTAAAAATTATTTCCCTTTTTGTTTATACTCATATAAAATTATAAATATAATCAATTCTATTAGATAGTAACAATGTTACATACAGTAGCATCTACATCATATTTTTTGTTGTTGGATACGTTATATTTTATTTGTTTCCATTTTTTGTTTAAATTCCTTATATAGTTATGTTGGGTAGTAATACGTTATATATAGTATTCAACGACCTAATTTTGCAATTCCATGATATTGCATAATCTCCTTTGTAAGGAAAACCATAGTACAAATTAATTATTCATCTCCCATTTGTTGTAACAATTGAATTATTTAAAAAAAAAAAAAAAAAGTCATAGCATACCCTTGATGTGATAGTCACTCCACAAATATAGTACTTGTAAGATATGGAGGGAAAAGACCACTACAAAAAACTGGGGCTATCTCAGCATTTTTAAACTGCGGCTATAGTCCCAAAAAGCACTAGTATAGACCAAAATGCTCTATCCCAACACTTTTTGTAGCGTTGCACAACGAGTGTGACAATAGGTCCGACTAATCTATACCGGTAGTTTTAAAACCACCGGTACAGGTCCCAAAGGTTTTAAAACCCTATCCCCGCCATTTTTTTTAAGTGTTGGGATATCCTTATCAGCAGTTTCAAGACCTATATTGGTACTTTTTAAAAATGAAAACCACCGTTGTAGGGGTAAAGGGCCCAGAAAATGATATTGGGCCGTGGGCCGTGTCCGAGGACATTAAGTCATCCAAGAACAAGTGGACATTAACAAGGACATACAAATCAATAAGTTGTAGAAGAGGTCTGGTCGTAAAAGAGTGAGAATGAAGTCCGAGGAGAAATACCTCATCGGCTGAGCAGAGTAGGGGTCAACGATCCAACCTTTCATCAAGAACGAGGCACCAGACCTTCATGTTGGTAGGGATAAGCATCAGATGGGGATAAGACAAAGGAACGATGAGAAATATTTGAGAGAAAAGCTGCTACCACTACATTAAATACTCTGCAGCTAACTCTTTGGCTGCATCAATGTGGAGATGATACCTGAACAATAACCTCCAACCTTACAGCTGTCCATGAAGACTTCAGGAAGGTACTGATGGGATAAGTATCAAAACTAGCAATCCGGTCTACACGTAAAGGGTTGAGATGAAGTGGTGAAGGTGAATATAAAGAAGGAAATCCTCATTACAGGGGGATCATCAGATAATCTAGAGAGAGAAAAATCATTGTACACTCAAGAGTTGTAATTGCACTTAAGTCTAAGAGAAATATATAAGAACTACCATTCTCGAACTTTGTCGATGAGGATTTTCTTTGCATTGAACTACTTATTCTTACTTTCAAATATCATTTAACCTACTGTAATTACTGTCCAACACCTTGGAGTTCAGTTTCAAGCTCACTCTCTATAAATTCATTGTTTAGGGCTCTTTAGGCCTGAGTCTTTTTCTCTTTTGGGCTTTCCAAGTAAAAGCTGCCCCTACAGTCGTTGTAGGACTTTTTATATTTTCTCATTTTACATTTAACATCGGTTTTCAATACCCTATACCAGCACTTTTTACTTCTTAAGACTGTTGTAATAGGACAGGCCTACACCTACAGTTTCAAAACCACCACTATAGGAAATTCAAGGAAATAAAAAATATATCCCATATCAATGGTTTTAAACCACTGTAATAGGCCATGCCTATGCCTATGGTTTTAAAACCGCCACTACAGTATTTAAGAATAGAAATATGCCTTATACTAGCATTTTTAAAACGTTGTAATAGACTCTGTCTATGCCTGTGCCTGTGGTTTCAGGACCGCCACTACAGGGTATTTAATGAAATAGAAATATACCCTATTTCAATGGTTTTATAACCGCTGCTATATATATTTTGTCTTTTTTTTCTAGGCATCAACATTGGTTTCCTGCATTTTGCTTTAACATCTTCATTATAGGTAAACTAAATACAATACCAAATACCAAAACGGATCCACTTTAAACTAACCAACAAACCAAATATATTTACTTACACCATATCAGTAAATATATACCAAAAAAATACATTCTGCAAGTGTAGAACGTTATGCACAAAAGAATACATTCCAAATGTTTAGAATGTTATGCACAAAAGAATACATTTCAACTATTTAGAATCTTATAATAAAGCTTCCAACTATGACAAACACACACACACACACATATATATGTTTGAAACTTTATTATAAATACCAAAAATGTCCAACTAGCTACTCCAAAATAAGGCCCACAATCTACGTCATCATCGCCTAATGCTTGTCATTGGATGATAAGTCCACATCACAGGGAGAATGGATATCTGCTGCCAAATTGTCATCATCATCCTACAATATAATAAATGCACAATGAATTAGTTTATTTAATAGCAACATTAGTAGTTGAATGACACAATATCACTAATCTATTACTAATTGAACACATTACATAACTACATGAATAACATGGCAAATGCACTTGAACACATAAATTTATGAAAAACATTATACGTTATCAACAACTATGTGTTGATATACAAGTCCAATCCTATTTAAGGCTAATGTTCATTATAGTGCAAATATTATAACATTTAGTTATAAAAAACATGGCTAATAGATTTCGAACTTTTATACCTGAGAGTTAGTAAACAATGAGTTTAATTGAAAAAACATTTTCTTCATCAACATCACTTCAGCTTTCAAGACATCAACACTATAGCATTTCTCCTTCAACTCAACTATTTCAGTGGTCATCTTCTTAACCCTTTAATCTGTTGCAATAGATGTCAATGATGGTGTACAATCTTCCATGATCCTCGTATAAGTGTTAGACAAGGTTGGTCCCAAGCCTGCCCCCTAGACGTGGCCACTTCTCTCTAGACCCATGACTTGTACTAATGTATCATCAGCTTGCCATAAGACGCCTCTCTCACTAGCCCCACCTTGCAACTGTGATCCAGCCACCAATAGCTCTTTCATTTTTGCCTAATATTCATAAATAAATAAAACATATTAGCAACGATTATAATAACACACTTGACAACATGAGTAAGGTATAATATCTCTCCAAGTATTTTCTATATAATACTTACAATGTCTTCTGCCACTTTTGCTATAACAGCAGTACCATCCTTATGTGAATACTCCACTTCATAAAACTCTTCTCTCTCTATTGGCTTCCCATTCTTTTTTTCCTACAACATGGTCATTACATTCATTAAAATAGAGCTATGGTGTTGAAACACATTTACTTCTACTTTAAAACACACACAAAATTTTGTTTTGTTATTTTTTTGCATATTTATAATATATAAAATTTAGTTCTTACAAGGAAATCCACTGCCTAGGCATAGCCTCTAGATCCACAATTATGTTTCTCCTTTGGCTTCTTACGGTGGGCTTTGTTCGCTTTAGACAATTCCTACAAACATTTCAACAAAGTTAATACCAATTACATCAACAATCTAATATATTCTTCAAGTCCAATGAATATGATACTCTTAAACATAGATCATATAAAAGCAAAACATATTTAATTCTGAAAATATTAATATCATGTCTGGCCTTGAAAACCTGTACTCCACCAATGTGTGAAACTGCTCGAAATCAACCTCTGGCAGTCGCAGCTTAAGTACATCTTCCTTATCAAGGCCCTATGTGCAGTATTCTCATTCAAATAAGCTTTGTGATTCCTCCACAGCTTCCCAATCTGTGACAAAGCCCACTTCCTTTGCTTGGCAGGTTTGATGCGATTTGCATGAATTATCCATTGCTCCTACCATGTGTAAAGTTGAGTTAACACACATCACATTTTCAACATAATAACAAGTAACAAATAAACTCCTTTTTACCATTGTTCTTATATTGTTGTGGCACTAAAGACCAACAAATGTAACCAATTGGGCACATTGATGGTATTTTAGCCACAATTCCTAACCACCTTGCCCAAGATGTAGCATTTTTGCCAATTAGCTAACCCGTTTTATTTACTCACAAAGTAGGTCTTTTCCCTAGGGAAAGATTCCAAATATTATTAAACCTGTTAGACCCACGTTATTTATGTACATTGTCCGCTTCATTCGTGAGTACGTCCTCAGTATCTATTAAACTATCAACAAGTTGTATCAAATTACAAAGCACTTATAATTTCAAACTATGAGATCATACAAAATAAAAGTACATCGTGGTTATGTCTCATCATCACTTCTAGAAGAATGTCATCTATCTTCCTCAGTTAGAGGAATTCCCTGGACTATTTGTTCTTCATTGGATCCTACTTGTGAAGATTATTCACCAACATCAATGAACTCAAACCACCGCTTCCTTCCTATTCCTGCGTACAATAACTTAACAATACAAACATGATAATTATAAAATTTAAATTTAAAAAAAAAACATATATATACAAAGCAACTGTTAACCATATTATCAAACCAGAAAAAACCAACATCATATGCTAGATAACAACCTAAATACTCACAAATTGAACCGATTTAATTACAAGGGGGAAGAATTCCCAATACAATTCCCAAAACAATTGTAGTATCTTATACAATTAATCCACTAGTTAATCTTTTTCACATGATTACAAATCATCAGACCAATATGGATTAAAGAATCTTCTAAAATTTTTACATCAAACCACTAGATTTGTTTTGCATAGTAGAAAAAAAATCAAGCAATTACAATTATTTTGCAAGAATATACACGTGCATGACCATTTTAAGGATCACAGTGACCAAGAATTAATATTTATTTATTCTCACTTACATTTTCATGACCATTTTAAGGATATATATTAGCATGAATCTAGTCCAATAGTATCAAGTTTGTCTCTACCAGTCTACCTTGATTTTCCCATTTCTTTACAATGTTTAAAACCAATAAAAACAAACCCTTTAGACTGTAACATATAACAAGCACATTACCAGCCACGCAAATGGGAATCATTTGAATTTTCATTTACATAAGTCAAAACACAGAATAAGTGACAATCAAAATGCATATTCTAATCTGAAGTGTTATAACAGGAACATAGTAATTCAAAAGATAATATTACTACATTACACTACTAACCATCATTTTACACATTTCTACTATAGTCCTCATCGCTGAATTCATCATTAATAAAATCATTATCAACTATGAAGTCCACTTCTTGCAAGTCTTTCTCAGCAATGATTAATGCATTGAGTGTGGTTCCTTCTACATCAGCTCAAGCCAAACCAATGTTGTCAGAAACCGTATTGTTAGCAGTGATATTGTAAGGAAAATTCTCGTAGTAAATATTTGTGTCATCATCACCGTGCAAGGGACCACTGCCAGCGTCAAACACATCCATTGCTTTAGTTTTAACAACTACAAACCAATCTTTTTCCATTTTTCCTTCCACATAAAACATCTGCAAAACTTCAAATGCCAATACATATGGCTCATCTATCAGTTCATCCTTAACATGTATCAAGTGGGTAAAATTCATAAGAAGAAAACCAAACTCATCAATCTTGTACCCCCACCTACTCTAACGTCGACCCATTCACATTTGAATAACACATCTTTCTTTATCCAAATAATTCAACTCAATAATATTAGTTAAAATACCTTAGTAAGCAACACCAACTTCAGTCACGACACTTACTCCACTATTTTGAGATTTCTTATTTGTCTCGAAATCTTTAGTTTGAAATTTTAAACCATTTGTGACATAGTGCTTCATCCACTTGGCTCTATTATATGGGCATGCAACAATTGTTCTAAGGGTAATACTAAGTTTCTGCCTCTCATCATCATTCATGGACACAACCTAGCACGTTTATACATGTATATTATAAGTAAGTTATTTACTTTAATGTTACAACCATAAATTGTTTGATTGAGCCTTCATATTTACAAGATCTCTAAACTAGCCACAAAATTTCTCCATGTGGTGCTCATGAATAACAACATCGAATATACAATAGCGGGCCTTTCTTAGTTCATCCTCGATCTCTTCTTTGTGCATAATGTGTATGCAATTGTGTTAGTGTTAAGAAAACATTATTTCTTATGATGGATTACCAGCTTAAACATATTGGTTCAACTATAACTTACTCACGAAATTGTCCAATGTCGGCACAGTTGAAAAGAATGTAACAATGAGCTTAGGTAAATTCCGAATGACCTAGTGTGATGTAAGACACAACACCAGCAAAATTGTCATATGTTTTGATAGGTCGATTGAAAATAGTTTCAATGTCATCCATGTACCGTGAACAAAATGTTAAGAACTCTTCGACTATGTACTCTTCAACTATGTACCCTTCAACTATAGATCCTTTTGGAGTGGCTCTATCTCGCACGTAAGACTTAAGTCGTGATGGGTACCTAAATGTAATACTGAACTCAACAATTGAACAATGTAACAGGTCAACAAAAACAATTCACTCCTTGGTAAAATATTAGGCTTACCTCTCAATAGGATACATCCAACGATACTAAACTGGGCCAGCGAGCTTGGTTTCACTTGCAAAATGCATGACTAAATGTACCATAACTATAAAAAATGATGGAGGCAATATATTCTCCAATTCACACAACGTGACTACAATGTCTTTTTCAAGTATCTCAAGATCTAACACACTCAGTGTTTTGGAACATATTTCACAGGAAAAATAGAACTTTATCAAAGGCCTAGTTATTAGAGCAAGCAACGATCCGTGCAAAGCTATTGGAAGGAGCTGTTGCATCAAGATGTGGTCATCGTGGCTCTTCAAACCAGAAATCTTGCATTGTTTGAGATAGACACAACATGAAATATTTGAAGCGTACTTATTAGTCACTCTTACATCCTTCAAAGCTTGTAGGAAACCATCTTTCTCACTTGTAGTCATATTATAACAAGCGTTATCAACACCTTTGAGTATTAGGTGAAGTTCACTTTGTATACCCATGGCCTTGTCAAGGCGCGCCTTGTGGGTGTCCTTTGTCTTGCCTTCCAAGTCTAGCAACGATTCCATTATATTATCAGTTGCATTCTTTTTGGTATGCATCACATCAATATTATGATGCAACTTATGATCATCCAAATAGACCAAGGTGAACAAAATACTTGCCTTCTTCTAAACACAGATCTTCATCCCCTCTCTTTCTTTTATTATAAAGAGCTCAATGCTTCTTCCCAAGACAACGTCTAACTAACTGTTATGTTTGCATCATGATGTTCGAGTCCAATGGTGTCATTGGAGCCAATCTAAAATCCTTAGTCCCATCAACTTTTTTATCTTCTTCACGAAACTTGTGATTGTTATCCAACCATCGCCTATATCCCATGTAACAAACTTTCCGGCCATTTTTTAGGTAACGAGAGTCAATATCAAATTGGCAACAAGGACATGCAAGCATACCCTTCATACTCCAACCTAACAAATCAACATAAGCAGAAAAATCATTTATGGTCTACATTAATGCTACACGCAATTGGAATCTAGTATTAGAAGACAACTCTCTTAATTCTTCTACTGAGGGTTGTAAGTAGACATCTATAGTAATCCGAGGTGAGGTTGGACCAAGAATAACGAGTGATAAAATCAAGGAAGACCTTTTCATGCACATCCAAGGGGGGAGGTTGTATGGAACCAAAACAACCAGTCATGTACTATGACTAGTACTCATAATTCCATACGAGTTAACCCATCTGCTGATAATCCAAGTTTGACATTGCAGGAGTCAGATGAGAATTGTACATACTTACCATCAAATTGTTTCCAACTTCAAAATCAACGAGATGCCTCATTATCTCGTCATTTGTTCAACCAATAACATGTCATTTCATATTAGTAGCTAGTTCGGTTAACATAAATAGTCATTGCAATCTTGGCTTTAAAGAGAACCAACGTAGGATCTTTGCAATTTTATTCTTTATCTTATTTAATGAAGCATGTGTATTATCCCCTACATTCGACTCACGTGATTTCCATCTTGATTCCTCATAATGTGGGCAAGCATCAAGGTTACCATTTTCCTTCCAATATAAATACAGTCATTAGGACAAGCATAAATCTTCTCATAACCCAAACCCAAATCCTTAATTATCTTGTTAGTCTCGTAACAATATTTTTACAACTTAGCATCTAAAGGAAGTAAATCTTGCAAAACTTAGAGCAACAGAGTGAATGATTTGTTAATCCAACCACAAAGAGAGGAGGATGCACATGCTCAAGTGAGACAAAATCTGTCAACCAAGGTGTAGAGGAGGCCTAGGATTCAAAAAATTCAACCTAATGAATCAAGCCATGCTTGCAAAGCAATTCTGGATTATCACTCACAATCCTAATTCCCTTCTTACTCAAACCTGCAAAGCAAAATTTCACCCTAGATGCTCCTTACATGAGTGCATTCCTAAGTCTCATCGTCCCTAGTTCTAGAAGAGTATTATAAAAAAAAACAATAATAAGCTCAGAGAAGGAAAATGGATGGTTGGTGGAGGTGCAAACATCCCCCTAAATCACCAAGCTTGGTTTGAATGTTCCCCATTAAATCATAACAGCCCTGGAAGACTGAATGGTACAGTTGCTGACCTAATTGATCCTTGCACTCATTCCTGGAAACCTGATCTGATCTGAGCTATGTATCCTTATCCCCAATGGTCTGAAATCCTAAAAACTCCTTTGTCAAAGATTGGTTCAATTAAGGATAAATTGCTATGGAAATACTCCAGCTCTAGTGAATTCAAGGTCAAAGCAGCATATGAAATTCTGTTGGAAGACTCAAATCCTCCCTCTTAATCCCAAAATAGTGTTGTGCACGTTCAAGATAGGGTTTGGAACAAAGCCTAGAAGGTTAAAGTGCCTTTGAGGATATGCCATTTTGTGTGAAGATTATTGCATGATAGCTTACCTATCATGCTTAACTTTAAAAACAGGGGAGTAGGTCTCCAATCCCATTGCCCTCTGTGTGATTCAGAGGAAGAATCATCCACTCACCTATTCCTTCTTTGTTCCTTTGCAAGGGCTTGTTGGCATGGCTCAATTCTAGCTATCCACTCTTTTGAATTTCAAAACATCACAATGCAACAATGTGTTGCACAGTTACTGATTGGACACAGTACAAAAAAGGAGGCAGCTATGGAATACATGCAAGGAATTTTCATTAATATATGGGCTATATGGAAACATAGGAACTTGGTTATTCATGAAGGCAAAGATCCAAATCTTATTGAAGTAATACTAATGGTTCAAACACTATCTTGCGGGTACAAGGACTATTATGCAGCTTAACTAGGCAACAACAAACACACCAAAAGAACAAATCTAGGACCTCAGACAGCAGCAAGATAGTGATAATTACTCATAAAGATTGCTGGTGCCTGGAGAAAGAAAGCTAAGAGATGTGCCTATGCTTATGAAGCAAAAAACTTGCAAGGAGACATCATGCTTTGTGGAGCAACTAGTAGTTTAGTAAGGTCAAAGTATGGGGCCACGAAAGAAGCTATGATGAAGGCAATGTTGACAACCAAAACTCATGGCTTTTTTCAACTTTTGATATTATCTAGCAGTAAAGGTTTGGTCCAAGTTTTGAATAGTGCTAAAAGCTCAAGTTGGCAACAGGCTCCTATGTGTTAAGACATATGTGATTGAATGTTAGGAACATATGTCAACATTTTATGTATTGGCTAATCCTTTGACAAAATGCACTCTACTTGTTCATGGATAGATCTAGGATGTGTTTAATACTTCAAAGAACAAGTGTTCAAGTCTAGTATTGAAGTCATGCAAATCTGCCTAAGAAACAAGTGAAGAAGTGTTAATTCATTAAAGCTCGACAGATAGCTATCTATCGAGGTCTCAACAGCTAGCTCAACAACTATATCTATCAAGCTTTACGAAATTCAGATTTTCAGATATAATTTTCAGTCCATGCTAACATGTATGTGTAGAGTTTTTTTTTTCACAACCCTAGGCATATATAAGGCTTATTTTAAAGGCCGTCATATATGAGAATAGAAGGAGAACATATGCAAAAAGGTGACTGAAGCCTTATTCTCTCTGAAAGAAATTACTGCGTTTTTACGCCTTAGGGTTTTGTAATCAAGTGCTTCTTGATCTTCATTGTTGATGAAGTGAAGAATTTTGTAACCAACATTCTTCTTCCTTTTTAAGTTGGTGAGTGAGTTACGTACTGAGATTCGTGCAAAGGAGTGAGTCACGTATTAGGATCCGTGCATCAAAAAGGTGGCGTTCATATATTGAAGAGTTCAGAGGTTCTGAAGCGGTAGAAAGTTTCTACTGTAAGTTCATCAATGGGGATTTTAGAGTCTAGGACAAAGGTTTTGTATTAGATTTAAAACTTCTCTTTACTATAGTGGATTGCTTTTCGGGAAGGTTTCCCCCCAAGTTTTTTGCTGTGAAACGAGTTTGTTTCATTGGTTTTCCTGGGTCATCTTATCTTGTCTTATTTATTTTTCCACTGCATGATTTTGACATGATATTGATGTTTTTTTGTTTTAACAAGTTTATTCATAATAAATCTAATTAACAACTTGGGTTTAAAATTTGTTAATTCTATCAACTGGGGGTCTAAATTTCCTAACACTATGTTAGTTGATTTAAGTTTTATGCAACAAAATGGATTAAACTATAAGTTATGTATTGCTCCTAAAGTAGTCTTAGGCCAGGTTTGTTTTGTAGCAGAGATGGCAACTAGAGTGCCAACTCAATATTGCTGGTACAACCTAGCTATTTTGTAAATCTGAACAATAGTTACTTGGTTTCCCTGTGAATGGTATTAAAAAAAATAAAATAAAATAAAACCCACAAAGAGTCTTTAAGTGGCACAAAACCACAATGGCTTATAATATGCTAAATTTTGTACACCCTTCGTATAAAGGTTTCTCCACATCTTCCATTTGATTGTAAAACTTTTTTGCATCATCATTAGGACCTTCTACCGATTGTTGCACAGTAGGCCCTTCTGCACCTTCTTGCACAGTAGGATCCATTGTATCAAGTGTCATATCATGCATGGGGTATAAGGCACGCAACATCCCATGAAAATCACCATATTGATTCAAACTCTCTTTCATAAGGCAATCACACGACACAAGAAATTATGTAGTTCGACAATTTGCAAAAATTTCCCCTAAGGCGCCGCCCCCAAACCCCCATATCAATAAAGACAAGCAAGTGCAGCACCTAGCTCTAGTCTGTGGGGTGTGGAGGATTAACAACACTTCGTCAGTAAACTGTAAATACAGGCCTTTTCTAGTCTCACTAATCTAATGATTGTAATAGCTGCACTTGGATTTATATATCAGGCCTGAAGGTATATTTTCAGATGCTTCCTGTACAGAAGTTGTAAAATGTTATACACTAGCCCCACATCTAAAAAATTTATTGATCCTATTAACTCTCCCCATTTTGCAAAAAATACCTGCCAAAACTAGCTAGAACTCATAACCTTCGTATGATTTATTTTCAATTGTGCACCAATGTTTCCTTGTTAAGCTTACCCAAGAGATAAGTAATTACAAATAAGATTGTGCGTGTGATGTTTAGTCATTGTGCATGTATTCATGAAAATAAGGCATGGCCCATTGGGTCCATTCAGGCATTAATTTAAAATAAAAAAATTAGAAGCAGTCTTTTTAATAATAAATTCGTATCTCATAGGTTTCTATAATATCCATAAAATGGGTCATAATTCTCATGAATTTTATAGTATTCTAATACAAATCGTAAATACGAAATAAGATAATTGTTATATGTAATAGGAGAGTTATATTTTGATGGCAAGGAGCATGCAGCACAATTTCAAATTACGCTTTTGCCATTTTTCTTTCCTTTTTTTTTTTTTTTTTTTTTTTTTTTTTTTTTTTTTTTTTTTTTGGGGTTCTAGTAGAGGCCCTTTTGCCAATTACCATGTTTACAGCATGCCTCTACTAAAATGAGGCAGGAATTAGAATATTATTTGTCTTCTTTTATTTTTAGTATATCTGACTGTTATGACTATTATCAAGAGATTGTCGTAGTGGTTTTAAGACCTCTTGAAATTAATAAATTAGATTTAAAATCTCTAACTAGCATCTTAGAGTATATTCTAAGGATTTCTTCCTCATAAATATTTAGTATATGCGGAATTACACATACTTGAAAAAATAATTAGATATTCAAAGAGTTCTAAAAACCTTCTTTAACAATAAATGACTAAAATTTTAGATTGACTTCTGATCCACTCTTCATTGACCGTTACCCATTACCACGATATTTAATCAGCATTTAGGATGAGTTTGGTAAAGTTTTTTGAAACTGGGCTTTTTGAAAGAATAGCGGTGTGGTCTCTATAATTGTTACATATAAATTGGCTTTTTTGAAAAATCTAAGAGCGTGGGATAGAAAAATACAATTTCAATAATCTAATGTTTGGTTGGTAATTACATATTTGCCACCATAAGTTGTAACAATAGATAACAAAAACACAAATCGCCATTTTGGAAATTTCAAAAATATAATCTGATTTTGAAAATAATTCTTAAAGGGTGAAAATTCAAACCACTGGACCACGCACCCTAAATACTACGTAGTAATTTATAATTTATTAAACCATCTAATGTATTATTTAAAAATGTAGTAATGTGTTTTCAACCAATATTAAAGAAATTTGTTATAAAGTTGTTATTTTTATTTTTATTTTTTCAAAAAGAAAAAATGAAATTGATTTTACCGACGGCTGCCAAACAGGCCCAAAAGAAAAGAAAGACCATCAAACAAGCCCTTAAATTCTCTTTTTGGGACCTTCATTTTATACACACATTGTAAATAATGTTATTGCTATTGCCATTTAATTGCTGCCTGGGCCTCTTGTGCTGCTATCTGGGAGCTACAACATCTCATCCATCCATTTTGGGATCATCTTATAGGATGAAGATGGTTTGGATTGGACCCCCTAGATTAGCTTTTGTTGTTAACATTATTTCTGTTCAACGATACATCATACATACTCATTCAGCCAAAAATCTAATAAAAGTATCAAACCCACGCCTTTCCATAGACCTTTCTCTAGGACAGGTATGTACTTTACAGGTCCTTGAGCCTAACCCCAAGGCACAAGAAAAAACACTGTAAGAGGTAAAAACAAACAAGATGAAAGACAGTCGCGGGACCAAAGTTTTAAAGAGAAATTTGAAGGCACAAACTCATACAAAATCAATAAAACCATCACAAATATGATTTCTTTCTTTTTTTAATTCCCAGTATAAAGATTGACACTGGGCAATTATTAGAGTAGCTTAGCCAAACAAAAAACAAAAAAAAAACTCCCCCCAGGTGGCAACACGAAGTTCATTAGTTCAAGGAAAGCCCCCACTTAGACATTATTTCGTCACCATCGAAAAACTAGAAGTAGGTTTCTGCAATTAGCCCTCAAGTGCTGCTGCTCCAGAAATGATCTCAATCAATTCAGTGGTATAGATGCTTGACGAGTTCTATCACAAACAATCAGATAAACAATCAAGATCAGTCATGATGGAAACACAATGAATACAAGTAGTCAAGTATCATATTGAGCAAGTTATTAAAACAGAAAGATAATAATTCAATTGGTGAGTTCTCTCATTAATGACCAAGCCAATATTCTCAAACTCATGTTTAATCACTTTATCCCAAGTGAAGGAAATTTTAGCGTGTATGTGCATGCGTGCATGTGTGTGTGTGTGTGTGAGAGAGAGAGAGAGAGAGAGAGAGAGAGACCTGTTGTAAGTAAGTGTGAGACGATCAAGAACCTCGCCAGCATTTCTGCTTGAACTATCCATGGCAGACATCCTTGCTCCTTGCTCACTGCAAGCATTCTCCAATACCGCATTGAACAGGACCTAATGGGAATATGGAAAACTTTTTTCAACAAATCACTTAAAATCATTACAGGAATGAGAAGCAATAAACATCTTATTTATTGAGACTCAAGGCTTCACCATTGCAGAGCACTGCTGCCTAGCACATGTTAAAACATCCAATAAAACAAAACAGTGAAACTAAATATAATCAGCAACATCTGCAGCATTTAGACAATTATTGGAACACAAAATGTGGAAGTTAAACTTTTGTCCATCAAGAGTTTAAAACCAAAGTCACACTACAGTTATTTCAAAAAGTGATGGATCTCATGCTAACAAACTTTGCCTCAAATCGTAAGTCTCTTGTCTATGAATGGGTGGAGGATGAGGTTGTGAATTCAAGACCCACTGGGTGCATGTGTAACTTACTAATAACTCCAACCATAAAAATAAAAAAGGTGACGGGTCTCAATTCCAGTTGCTGGCAGGTCCAGCAAGAAATATTGGCTCGGAATTAACAAATCAGATAATTCTAGAAACTTGGTCGACGGTATCAACTCCGAGGCATGCTCAAATTTGCTATACATTAAGCCTTTACACATCAACTGTTTAGATCTGTAGTTCATACAAGAGTAACAAGACAATTTGATTGTTACAGAAAACAGTAAGCCCAGTCCCATCTAAAAGCACTGCTCAAAAATTGAAATATTTTTAGCCTCAAAGAAAACTTACACAAGAAAATTGGTACTCTGTCAGATTTTGGAGTATTTCCGATTTTGTCTCCCCACCTTCAATCTCATAAGAGTCTAGGTCACCAAGCCGTCCCCCAGATTCAGCCTCTCTTTCCACAATCTACATAAGCATAGCATCAACTAACATTTTAAATCCAAAAGCAAAACAAGGAAAGCTAAAAAAATTTAATGCAAATTTATTAGAATGAAGCATTTTCATCACCTCAGGAGATAATACAGTTGCTGTTGTTGGAATAAATGAGATAACTGAACGGAACTTGTTGAAGACAACCCTCAAAGCATCATACTCCACATTCTTTAAAATGTCATCTGCCAGAACAGAGACCTGAAAGGAGAACAATTTGAATGGAACATGAGCGAAAGTGACTGCATATTTGATGATATAAAGCCTTCCACTTTTTAAAATATATATGCACACACACACACACAAGGACTTCCATATTGTATATACCATAGGATTTATTTCAAATAAGCAAAAACAAACCTTCAAAATTGGGGAAGGTCTTATTGCAATTACAAATTATTGACTTGGCCATGTAAAGGATTTGCAAACAAAATCAGCATTAACGAAAGAAGATAAGCTTAAGCCAAAGGCTCAACAAAGATATCGAAGTCCGATTCTGCTTTAATTTAAATTAAACTGGCATTCAGAAGGCCTCACATTATAAGAGCCAGATGAACAGATCTTAATCGCACTTCAAACATTCATTATTTCATTTTCTTTGATACATAACTTGAAGCTCTATATATTATTTACAACAACATAAGCCTTTCTGAATTCACATGTCATGGCTGGCCATTTAATGGATCAGCTAACAAAATTGGCATGAACTAAAGAGGATAAGCATAAGCTTAAGTCAATGGCTTAATGAAGACATCAAAATCTGATAATGCTTTAATTTATATTAAACTAGCATTCAGAAAGCCTCATGTTACAAGACATAAAGCCAGAAAAACCTTGTTGACCAGACGAACAGATCTTTAACAACTTCTAGCATTCACCACTTCACTTCATTGATAGATAACTTCAAGCTTTCAATATATTGTTAAAATTAGAAAATCCTTTTGAATTTCACATGCACATATATTCAAACAAACAGAAAAAAAAGTTGCTTCTCCTACAATATTTGGAGGCAAGAATTGAAAAAGACTAACCTGTGTATAATTTAGTGGATTCTTCTGCAACCCAGTTATGGATATATCAATGTGCTTCCTGGAGTCACGTACAAGTTGAGCCTTTGCCTTTTCACCACAAGGACATATTTTGTTTCTTTGTCAGGACCTGTGACAGTAGAGAAATATTTTATTGTGGATAATAACCAATCTTTGATGATAACAAAGATACTGAAGGGCTTGCAAGAAATACCAGAAGTCAACTTGAAAAGTGCCTTGCTAGTCTTAACTGATGTAGAGTTTATTCCTCCACAAAGACCTTTGTCTGAAGAAATTGTAACAATAACATTCTTCTTGACGTCAACACCTAGGATTGCAACACAAGGAAAGAAAATTAGGGCAACTAAAAACTAAGACTGGAAGATATGTAATGATCAAAAGGGATTAAAATAAACTTTAGGAAGAGAAGCCACAAGATCACAAAGAATTGCGCAATGTTTTCAATTTCATGGGTGGAGCTAAGACACCTGGTAAGGGTGACTAACTGTAAATCTACCAGGTACAGCTTTAATTGAAAATCTTTCGCAGATTACTTTTAGCTGTTTCTTGTTAACCCGAATTGGCAAAATCCTAGCAAAAGGTCTTTTTCTCGAAGCCTTTTCAGCAAAAACAATATTTTGACAGCATATTAGAACGTTAAAAAAGATAAATAGATTAAAATTGGCAGGCAATTTACTAAGTATGAGATGCATTATGCAGCTCAAAAACACAAAATCATTCAAGTTTTATAAAACCACAGCCCTTGCCTAAAAATTAATACCAAAAAAATAAAATCCAAAATTATAACTCTAATATTGAAAGCAAAAATATAAAAATCTGTGTGTAAGTTTCGTACCTAGGTTTTGAACACGCAACTTTACCCTTTTACCTTGTGCTTACAAGGAAAGGAAGTGTTACTACAGCCAAAACGCATTGGCACTATCATCACAATCTTTTCCTCGAAGAAATGGAGACACCAGTACTCGAACCAAAACCATTAACCATTGTTGCCAACAGGCTAACAAACAAAGAGGTGTCTTTTCAAAAAGATTTGGGAGAAAGTCAGGCAAACATACTCCAGGTAATGTAGATTTAGGAGATTTTGTGTGTGTGTGTGCGTGCAGTGACCAACTTCCCTTGATAAATTTGAGTGAATAAATAAATAAATAGCATCATTCCATTATCCTCGAAAGATAGATTCTTTTCACATATTTTCATTTCAATAAACTGTGACATAAAAAAGTAAAGCATTTCAGATGATAATTGTGCATATGGCTTCGAATTTGGATGGAGATTATTTGATTTAAGAATCCTCAATACTCATTGAGAAACACTGATAAGGAACAACACCATTTCAAAAGATCAAAACATTCTGCTGGTGTGCCATTATAGGCATCAGTGACCTACTTTCAGTAGGTTGATTTCCATTTCTAAAAAGGGGAATGTTGACCAATTTGTAAAAAACAACAGTATTTTAGTAGTTGATCTTTAAAAGGAACAGTCCAGGCTGTGAGTTAGATACTGTGTCAAACAATATTAGGTTGTTGTTTGTAATAGCATAACAAACAAAAGTTTGCTATCTATTATGAACTTAAAGTAACATTTGATGAAAAAGAAAATATATAGTACTTGAGAAGCAGACATGCAAAAAAAAAAAAAAAAAAGTATTTTAAGAAACATACTGGGAGTGTCACCAAGAAGAGCAGTAAATGGCTGCCACAGGCCACGAGAGTTCTCAGCTCTTGTTTGAATAGCTCTAAGTTTTGAGGCTGCAACCATCTTCATTGCTTTTGTAATTTTCTGGATATTCTTCACACTCTTCATCCGGTTTCTGACTGTATTTAAAAAGCGCCAACATTAACAAAAATCTCATATCTGAACAATGGTGATTGGTGACCAATAGGCACCAGAATGGAAATGTAAATTATATGGTGAAAGTAATTCTTACTAATTTGAGTTGAAATTGATCGAACTCCCAGAGGGGCCTGCTCCCTGCCCACCCAGGCCAATTAATTTAGTACTTTCAAAGGCAAAAAGAAATGCAAGAATTTTATAAAACCATATATCAAGTCATTGGCTAATAAATATAAAAAAAAATGTGAAACTAAAATTATTCATCGAAAATTCTATAGTTTCCTAAAGTTTAGGAAAATTTCAAACTTCTCCAAATAACAATCTTTACTTTTGCTAGCTACATTTCAAATGCATAATACATTTCTTGGGAGGGCTCCAACAAAAAGGCTAAAGTGTACCATTATATAATCTAATGTATTTGAGTAGAGGCTATAGTTCTTATGATGACACAAAATCAAAACAATGCAGATTATTTATTTTAGATCTTCGTGATTTATTTTTTCGTTTCTTTTTTATAACATTACCTTTATAAAGAAGAACCTTTAAGTATGTGTTTTTCATTGCAAATAAAAATCTCAAGTACGTATTTCATAGCTACATGATTTAACTAAACCAAATCCTTGATTTCTCAGCACCATTACATCAAAGCAAAGTGACTAAAATAAATCATTTCTAATCTTTTCCTTTTCATTCCCCCAAATTTTCTCATCAACCAAACAGCAAGGGAGAACTACAGATACCACTAAGCATATAAACAAAATTTTGAGGAAAATATAAAGAATAAAAATAACCACAATTTCAAATCGGAAAAGTTCTCGGTAGTTTCATTTTTCTATTATCATTTCTCAGCAACCAAACAGGAGATTAATACAGAAGCAAAGTCATGACATCACACATAGAGAGATCGTACTGTTGGATGAGAGAGGATCGGACGGCGGCGGTGATGGGTTGAGGAGAGATCAGAGGGGCGAAACGCCTCCCCTCTCGTCTGAGCGCAGCCATGGCCATTTTTGCTCTGTGAATAAACCCTAGAAGTAGAAGAAGTAGGAGAGAATGTTGTAGATCGGAACTCTGTTTTCTCTTGTACTGAGCTGCAAAGCCACAGGTCAAGGTCAGGTGGGTATTTACTAGTATTAGTTTATGGATTGGGCAATAGCTGGGGAATCAAATTACTTTTAGGGCTCATCGGCCATCACTCGTTGGTCATTACAGTGTTTTCATTTATTACTACTCTCACGTAATATTTCACAGCTGAAAAAAAAAAATAACCAACTATTAATGGTAGATAATAAAATGTGGGAAATTTTTTATTTTTAAAATCCTCCAATTCCCTCTATTTTTCAGAAAATATCGAAAATAATAAAATTTGGTTATAAACTTAGTCACTAAAATGTCTAGACACATGCCATTTGTCTATTGTTTTGAAAAAAAATTAACATTTTTTTTTATTAAACAATAACTAGCTTAAAATTATTGTATACAATCCCTTCAAGAATGATTTAGTAGGTAAACACATGTCATTTTTCTATTATTGGTTATAATTCAAGTTTGTAGCTAAATTTTATCCAAATGGATATTTTATCTTATAAAGTGATATCAGTGTTGTGCCTAAATAAAAACCTACCAATCATGAGTTTTCATTAGCTCAACTAGTAAAATTTCTTATGGTTGAATAAAAGATTTAGAATTTAATTTCTGCCTATACCAAAAATTAATTGTTGTCTTGGTGATAAAAAAATTATCATTAAGAGCAAACAACATAAATTGAAATTCTCTTAAAAAAAAACTAGTAATAAAAACCTACCAATTCAACTGTTGTAAAAATTATTGTAAAGTTACTCTTTTACTATTTTCCTATTTTGCCTTTGCTAGCAAAAATGAAAATTATTTTTTCTAAGTGCAAAAGTGAGAATTTTTTCCGAGAATTTTTTCCTATGTAAAAAGTGAGAAATATTTCCAATTTAACAAACCCATTTTTCAATACATCTCCACCAAGTTCATTACTATGCCTTTCTCTCCAACTATTGTCTCACTTTTTCTCCTTGTTTTCTCTCTCTCCAAGCACCGCAATACATCAAGCCATCAAGATGTTGTGGTCACAACTATTAGAAATTAACCAATCAAGCTTCAATTGTATCAAATCTAGCTTCGTTCATTCTCAATTATTATTATTATTATTTTTTTTTTGAGAATGAACGAAGCTAGATTTGATACAATTGAAGCTTGATTGGTTAATTTCTAATAGTTGTTATATACAATTGAAGCTAGATTTAACATCTTAAAAAGTTACTTTATTTATTTTACCACCTCACTTTACAATACACCCATTTTCAAATGTTCTATTTTTTATCACTTCATTTAAAATAATATAAACAAGTCATTAAAAAAATAAATGAAGAGAGAGCTTTTGAGTTTTTTAATTGAATGAAGAGATATAATCTTAATAAAATGTTTTATTTTATTTTTAACAACTTGCTACAGTTAACTGGTATTTATACAAGTTTGCTGTAGTTACAAAAAATTTAGTTTTAACTTCTTCAATAACATATGAATTTTTGGTTTTTTGGTGGTAAAATAATTTGTTTGCTAAAATACAATTACCATTGTGAGTGTTTATATTATTTTTGTTATATTTGTTGGCTTGATAGCTATTATTTGGGTTAGGTTAACTAGATTGATTGGGGAAAAGAGGGGTCTAGAAGGGGGGCTCAACTACAAAAATAAAATATATAATAACTATAAAAAAAAAAAAAAAAAAAATTGGACCTAGGGGGCTTGGGCCCCCACCTAAGTCTGTCCCTGAGTTTATGATTATGACTATCCAATCTATGAAGAGAGAGAGAGAGAATATATATAGGGAAATGTTAACAAGCACTGTGTGGTGCTTGTTAGCATCTCACTTTTTGGGTTTTACTTATGAAAAATGGAACAAAAATTGTCAAAAAAATTGCCAAAAAAGAAAAAAAAATTGTGAAAAGCTGCCCAAAAATCTGAAAAGCTGACAAAAAATATGTTGTTAACGGGCAACGTTAACACAACCCATACACACACACATATTTGATGAACAATACCTCAATAATTGCTAAAAAAAAAAAATTAGTACTAGTTTTGTTGAGCTTGATGTAAGGTGATTTTTGGTTGGTTATGGAAAAACTAAGCTAAAAGTGGCATTTGTTAAACCTTTTACTAATGTTTTTACAATAATAATAAATATGATTAGTGTCACGTCAACAATTAATAAATTAATATTATAATGAATTACTTTCTTATGATCAATAAGTGTGACACATTGATTTTCAAGTAGGTTGGATGAGTTCAACCATTAAAATGGCTAATCAGGTTGAGTGGTGAGTTGAGTTTTTTCAAAACAGTCAAGCCTTCAACCTAATCTGCCTACACACACACACACATTATGTGTGTATCTTTCTAGTATTTGTCTCTTATCAAATATAAGTTTTTTTTGGGGTTAACCTCATGATTTACACATGTTATTTTGATAAAATAATCTAAAAAGTTCAGTATATAACACATAACAAAAAGCTAACCCGCTTAATTATCTAAGTCAAAACAACTCAAATTCTCAATCAATCCAGCCTTTTTAGAGGTTGGTGGGTCTCTTGTGATATGAAAATTTTCCAATCCACTAAATTCGGAATGGTTGAAAATTTTACCCTTAACCAACCCAATCCAGCCCATGAAAATTTAGACTCTTAGGTTTTTACACCCAATAATACTTACCACATTAAATTAAAAAATTAGATAGACACGTGGTGCAAAAATGGACTCCATGTGAAATCAAATTTAGATCTAATCGGATTTAGACTCTTGAATTTTTATACTTAACTAGCTTAAAACTCTATGTATATACATGAATACACTTAAACATATACAATAAGATATATAATATATTCTTATATATATATATATATATATATATAATTTAAATACTATTGATAGTCATTCTTATATTTTGTTAACTCTTTAAAAAAATTTGTAAGGATATTATTAGGTATAAAATATAAATTGTCCATGTTTTTTTTAATTATTGGAAATCACTTTTTTTTTTTTACGATTTATTTATTCTAGACTCTTTGGTTTTTGTACTTAATAACTCACTTGGGTTGATTCTCAAGAAAAAAAAGAAAAAAAAAACTCTCTTGGATGAATATTTCTGATGTGTTCCCACATTTGATTCTAAAATTAAGGAATAAAACTTTTTAAAAATAAATAATTTATGACACATGGCACAAAATTAGAATTATAATTTGAGTTTCTCTTAGTTTCATCTATTATTATATATATATATATATATATATATATATATATATATATATAGATATATAGATAATTCACTTAGAACAAAAATTAAAAATTAGATGGGACATGTAGTACAAAATTGAGAATCTATTGAATTTTCTTTGAATTTTAGCTTTTAATATATAAATAGATATATATGATATGATAAGTCTCATTGACAAATTATGCACGTACTTAAAGGCTCTATATTTTTGTTAAAAAAAATTTGTTCATCCCAATATGGATTTTATGCGTATTCACACCCGTACTTAGAAACTCTTCATTTTTGTTATAAAAAAAAAAAAAAAAAAAATCCATCCATCCCAATTTAAGGTGCATGCATTTATTTAATTAGGTAATTTTCCTAAAACATACCAATAAGCTAAAATTATTTTTTTTTATAGAAAACATAAGCTAAAATTATTTAGACCATCAAAATACATGTAGAGAATAACACCCAACTGAATACCATAATGTTACACTATATTATAGACTCAATACCAGTTTGAAACTTGCCACACACGAAGGGAAGGAAACAAGGCAACATGGGTTAGCCAAGCATGCGCAATTTGTTGATGATTTTGTAATATGAATGGAGGAAACTCCACCCATTATAAGCTCTGAGATTTCTTCAGATGTAAACCAGCCCCTTTAGGCTCATTTTGTTGAATGCAATGGTTTCCAAATCAAAAAAAAAAAAAAACATATTTTTATGCAAAATTATTTGATGGTTCAATGCCATTACGTATTCCAATTGTTTTCTAATAACAATTGTTGTTAACTTATTTTGAAAGTAGGAAAATGAGTATATTTGTATCTACAATAGCAACAATTAAATGTATATCAAGCGCCAGAGAAATAAATGCTCACATACGTTGGCACAACATGCAAAGGGTATCCATGACTTTGTAACCTGATTGGAAGAAAGTCCAGCAATAATTGAATCTCTTTACAAGAGGCTATGTACTTCTCCCTTACGCAATAAAAAATTTCAGTCTTCCTATCAAAAAAAAAAAAAAAAAAATGTATATCAAATGAGCATATTGTTGATTCACATTGATCTTAGATTCATTCTCTGTGAGATCCTTATGCAACAAATCAACTCACTCATTCGTTTCCTCCCCACCCGAAGAGTTATTGAACTGGTAGATATTAAATGTGCCTGCATCAAGATTAAGGTGAAAGTTATTTATTCATAAAGAAAAGTAAAATTAAGTACGAAAAATGACAGTGCATGATCAAAGAAATCACCACCTGACTTTGTGAACAATCAATATTGTAATATATTTTAAGGGGAGATAAGAGATAAGAAATTCTTCAATAAAGAAAGAAACAATAAGATTGATTTAAAAAACCTCATCAGTGTTCTACTTCTCGGCTGCTTTCTTGGAAAAATTCTCCCACACAATCCCATGGTTTGAATTCTACCATATGAGAAAGTGTGGGAAGAGAGAGTTGGCGGAGGCCTAATGGATAGTGCAAGGACACGATTTTGTTCCTAAGTCCAAAAGGTAAAAAGATCTAGGCCTAAAGAGCTCAATGTAATGAATTTGTAGAGAGTAAGTTAGAAAACTAGACTTTAATGTGTTGGATAACAATTATAGTGGATCCAGATGACAAAAAAACAAAAATATACTGGTTTTATCCAAAGAAAATTGTCCTTAGCTCAATCCTAGGAGATTAGTTCTTGTATATATTTCCTTTGAATTTGATTACAAGTCCAGCTCTCGTTGCTACAGTATTTTTTATCAATTCTCCAATAGATCCCCCTGTAAGGGGCTTCTTTCTCTATTATATACCCCTATTTTCTTCATCTCCACCCTCCACACATAGGTTAAATTATTGGCTTTGATCCTTATCACATCAACACCTTTCTAAAGTCTTTGGGAGTAGCTGTAAGATTGATTGTCACTGTTCAAATATCATCTCCACATTAATGCGGCTAGAGGGTTAGCTGCAAAGCATTTAATGCGGTGGTAGCAACTTTCTCTTTGATATTTTTTAGCTTTCCTTTGTCCTATGTTCCCCTGATGTTTATCCTCATCAGTAAAACCTTTCGGAGTGTTGCTCTTAAGGACAGACCAAACCTTCTAACTTCTACTTTGCCTAGCCGAAGATGCATTCCTCCTTAGACTACCTTCCCCAAACCTTCATAGTTACAGTTTGTTTGTGGCGCTTTGACTTGTACTTCTTCCTTATTGTCTATTTGTCATCAGGCTACTAAGTGTCCTCAGATAAGACCCATGGTCCAATATATAATCCAAGCCCCTTATTCCTACAAATAGTATTGGACAATCAAAATTATCTCTTTTTCTATCTTTATCACCACTATTACAGCTTTTACTTTTATTAGTTTATGTAATAGTATTAGATATAAAATATTATATATATATATATATATATATATATATATATATATATATAATTTCCATGGTTAATAGTATTAGGGTCATTTTAATGAATGCCTTTAGAGTAATGGTTAACAATCAATTTTATGAAATTTTTTACACCACTTTCATGAGAAATGAAAAAATTGTCAAAATATTACTTGTTTTTTTTTTTTTTTTTCCATAAAACTTTTTTTAAAGAGATTGTTAACCATTTTCCTAAGAGCATTTATTGGCATTTTCCATAATATTAAACTCTTCTTTTTTGTGATGAATAACCTCTTCGTTTTTTGGATTGAATAAGTCAATTGGAACAAAAATTAAAAATTTTAAATAAGACACATGACACAAAATTAAACTCTAATTAATATGTGGCATCAAAATTAAGAAATTTTTTTAGACACATGGCACAAAATTGGACTTCAATTGTAAAATTTAATTACATTTTTTTCTAAAGATAATTATGGTGTGGTTTCCACATAAATTTAGACATATGAAGCAAAATTAGACTTTAATTTGAAATTCTAATCAAACTTTCTTTGAGTTTTGCCTATATATATTAGGGTAAAATATATTTAATGCTAACCGGATCTAACACTTTTCAAAATGAATTATCCAAGTCCCTAACTAATGTGAGTTGTGACAAAGAGGAGAAAAATGAGAAAATGATTTAAAGGTAACAAATTGGCTAATTTGAAAAGTTTTTGTCGCATTACCTAAAATTTAACCATATTTTACCCTATGAATCACCATGGAAAAGTAAGTAAGGGCATTATTCAGAGAGGCAAAAAAACGACGACGTTTCCATTGTTCGGTAGCGGGCGTGGCTTCTCGCAAATTATATATTACGAAACAGACTCGCTCACCAGTCACCCTCAGAGCTTGCAAGCGGTTTTCATTTTTATATATATACACTGAAGAATCCTATTGAAAAAAGCGCGCGCCCGCTTTAAATACCCAAAAAAAAAAAAAAAGTGTCAAAAAGTTTCATTCTGTTCTGATTTTTTTTATTTCTAAAAGTTTGAGAGAAATAGAGATAGCAATAAGGGCTTTGTTTCTTTCTCTGCAAGTTGAAACTACTATGGCGGTTCAGAGCTCAACTGCACATGTTCCTTCGACCAACAAACCTCACACTCACTTCTTTGGTAAGCTTTTCCTTTTTTATTTATTATTATTATTATTCTTTTTTGTTTAAATCGATTGAAATGATCGGTTCGATTGTTGGAGAGAATATATGTGTTTGTTACGAAGGTACTGTTTGGTTGATAAGAAAATGCCCGAAAGTGAAGGATTAAGAAGATTATGATTCTTGCTTTTATTTCGTTTTTTAATATTTAGGATTTTGAATATTGGAATGTGAAGCAATGGTGTACACTTTATTTTTCTTATAAATATGTGTGTGTTTGTGTGAATATTTGTTTAATATTTGCATTTTTAAGTATTCAAATCAAATGGAGGGTAAATTTGATGGCTGAGGTTTTTTTTTTTTTTTAATAAAAAAAATATTAACTATCATGAACAGCACCTAGAAGGAGATTGAATGATATCTGAGTATATTTTGTATAGCGATATGTTGGCTTTTAGCCTATCCGAAGAATTACACTCGTGATGGTAAATGTGATGTGAAAAAGTAGTGTGCAGATGTCTGTTGAATTGATAGTCAAGTAGCTAGATTTTTATGCCGCCTTGCCACTGGCTCTAGCTCAAATTGTGCTTCCAAGTTCCAATCACCTTAGAAACATGGTGGTGGGTGTGGGATCATGGAGAGGGTGTGATATCGAGGGTTCTAATCACATGGGATGCGAGAGTTAAATTACCAAGCTAAATAGCGCGCACCTTGTTAGCCATTTTTTTGCATGAAGAGGAAGTTTGGTATGTTTGAGTTGAGTCACTTGACTATAAATTTTGTTCAAGTTGCTGCTTCTGGATTGAATCTTTTCTTGTTTGAACTAAAAAAGAGGCTGTAATGTTGCTTCTTAAAGTTATGGCAGTGGGCGTACGGAAATTTGTTTAATATTGTGTTTTAGGTGTTTTAAACAATAGAACCAAACTATGAAGTTGTCTTATTGATTTTATCTTGTGATGTAGTATGGAGGGAGTTTGTATGGGGAGCTATTGCTGGTGCTTTTGGTGAAGGAATGATGCATCCAATAGACACCGTAAAGACGCGGATTCAAAGTCAGGCTATTCTAAGTGCAAGTCAAGTATAACAGCAAACCATTACATTGTTGTCATGCCCTTTTCATGACATCACATTGGAAACTCGATAATCTTATCGTTTTGGTTATGTTATAAGAGTGTGAAATAATAGCTAATATATATTATTTGAAAATTCTAAGAGAGTCACCTAATAATACAACATCCCATGTTATTTTTGTCTTGCTAGAGTTTTTTTGTTTGCATGGGAATGTTTTGCATCTTGACACTTTGTTTTTAAAATTTCAGAATCAAAAGAGCATAATACAAATGGTAAAAACTGTTTGGGTTGCTGATGGATTAAGAGGTAAATTTTATTTAATCTTTTAAGTAATTTGCAGTTTTTGTGTATGACATCTGGTTGTGTTTGTTGCATTACTCATGACCTTACTGTTATATCTGCATGCATGAGATAAAATTTTAGCTACTACTTATGGGTAAATTATCATGTAAATGTAAGGCGTTATATGCATACAGTCCAATGCTAGAACTTTAAACTGTGGGGACTTTTTTTTTCCTTGTTTGACACTAATGCATTTACTGTTATGTAGTTTTGTCAATACTAACCATTCTTGTAGGCTTTTATAGAGGTATAATTCCTGGGGTTACTGGGTCTCTTGCGACTGGAGCAACATATTTTGGTGTCATAGAGTCAACCAAAAAGTGGATTGAAGAATCTCATCCTGGCCTTGGTGGCCACTGGGCACATTTCATCGCTGGAGCTCTTGGTAAGCTGTCTAGAATTCCAAATCTGTATCTCACTTTGATTCATGATGCTGCAATTTGAGTTACAGAAGTGTCTTTGTTGTGAGGATGCTTTTTTGAGCTGCCAATTTCATCATATCTTGAGAATGCATCACAGAACCTTTTAAATCAATAGGCTTAGGAATGCCATTCAGAAATCTGCTTGCCCTAAAGTTCTTAGATCTCATGTTAACTCTCTCTGCAATCTTGAGCTTAGATTTAGCCTATTTAGTTTTAATGATATAATAATGTAAAGCATATATTAGTTAACATTGGAGTAGCTTTCTCACTCTTTGAGTCTTTGTAGCATAGAAATTGTTTGACTTGATGCTTGTTTTGAGTAAAATTAAATTGCTTTTTTCATACTCCATGAGTGGCATTTTTTTTTCCCACTTGGACAGCTGCAAAAGACAAGATTCTAACAACCTATAATTTGAGACATAATTGCAGATTGGTGTTGCATGTGTAGAGTTGTCAGGGAGTTGGTAAATCACCTGTTCCTACATTGTGAGGTTGCCAGAGAGTTATTATCTTGTGGCCTAAGTTTGTTTGTGGGTAATGTGGGTTATGCCAAGTTTGGTGATTGCCTTATTAGCTTGTTAGAAAGGCACTTTGGAAAGAATAATAGATCCGAATTTGGAAGACCATTTTGTTCTGTTTAATGTGGAGTGTTTAAAGTGAAAGGAATGCACCTCTGTAGTGAAGACAAGATTGTCACCTACTATGGATTTGCATGAGTGGGAGCATGCTGCCAACATCTCCTCTTTGTCAGGTTTTTTTAGAATTAAGTGAGATGTTGAATTTTTTTTTTTTTTGATAAGAAGTGAGATGTTGAATTTTAGATGATAAAGTTTTCCTCGTTTTTGGCTCAGCCTTTGTATACTTCCCATTTACTAGGGTCGTGTCCATTTTGTGCATAAACTATCTTTTTTGCATAAACTCCATTCTTTCAATTGCGAAAACATAATTTGTATGCATGCATTATATTTCCCTTGGTGAGGTTCCATGTCATCAAAAAAAATAAAAATCCCATTTTGTGTAAAAGATAAGTAATTTGAACATTTGTGCAGTCAGCAGCCACTGTGTACCTCATAGGACTCAGATTTCTGTCTCGTTCTTCTCTGCATTTCAGGAGATACACTTGGCTCTTTTGTTTATGTTCCTTGTGAAGTGATGAAGCAACGCATGCAGGTTCAAGGCACACCAAGATCTTGGAGTTCTGTAATCATGAAAGATAACATCTCTTTGAAGCCTGGTATGCCAATGTATGGTTACTATACAGGGATTTTCCAGGCTGGCTGTTCAATATGGAAGGAACAGGGACCAAAAGGATTATATGCAGGGTATATGTCAGACTCTATTTCTTTGGATTTTGTGATTTTTTGTTATATATTCATGAGATTAAAAGTACATAAACACTAAAACCAGTTCGTGGTAATGCTATAATTTAGAGGAGTATCATAATCAAGAAATTTTATATTTATATATATATATATATATATATATATATATATACACACACAAACACACTTATATATATGTATGTATGTATTTTATTATAAGTTAATTGAGCTAATATTTTATGTTTATATTTTTTTATTTAATTTTAATTTTAATTCTCTAGGACTGATGGCTATAAGTTGCAACCGTGTTGGATTGGATGAGTCTAACCCCACAAATAATTAGGTTTTTGTGAATCATGATCAAGCCAAGATCTCTATATGCCAACTGGTTGACATCATCTGAACAAGCTAGTTGATGCTGGAATGAATGCAATCCAGTTTCATCATAAACCATGCATTTACTATCAGATCTGGAACCTTATGTTATCAACCAGTGCAAACACCTACAGTATATGATATATCCATGTACTCCATAAGCAAGAAGATGGAATCATGAGCTTTGAGCTTGTTAAAAAATGTGGCATCAAGCGAAATTACTCTCATTGATTATCCATTTTCATTTATGAAATTCTTATTTATTTCCTGGTATAATGCTTTCTCATCCATCAATTATCTTGTTAAAAGATTTCAAGAAGTTTGAACTTTTTTGTTTGGCTGAATTAATGAGGTTTGATGATTAGATACATATCCGTCATTCTAACCCTCCTACTCTCCACAAAGAAAGATCGATCCTATTATTGGTTCAGCTTATCATGCTAACAATATTTCTGGTATAAACCTTTTTTTTTTTAATACATTTCATTAGAAATTAAAAAAATATGTACAAAGGGGAGAACACAAAATCCCCCCAACGAAGTACAACTGAAAATTTGGAAGAGTAACAAAGTCAAAGAAAGAATTACAATGGAAACTACGTACAAGAAATTACCCTATGGTGCAATCTAAATCTCTTATTTTTTTTCTTTAAAAAACATCAAAATAGTATAAGAAACTAAGGTGTTTCTTCCCCACTCAATTTTTCTGTCTATAATGTCATTTTCTTTTTTGGTTGCTTTGACAGTTACTGGTCTACACTTGCAAGGGATGTGCCTTTTGCTGGTCTAATGGTATGCAGATCGTTTATGGTTTCACAGATTCTTGCATTTTTGTTCATTTCTTCTTACATTGCATATACATTAAGTGGTTGTAAAATATTTTATTCTATTCAATCTTGTTGCTAAATTAATTAAACTTACTCATTGAACAGTAATTTTAGCTTTGGGAGCCTTTTTAAATATTTGACTTAAGGATTTAGAGAAGGAAAAGTAGAATTTATGATTTCTATGATGGAATTTCTATTTATTTCTGAATAATGATGGTCCATACCTACTCATCTTCAAGGGATAAGAACGAAGGCAGTATTAGCTTCTCTGGACGACTCTTTGACTTAAATCTTTCTGTTTGGGAACTTAGTGGTTAAAATAAAATTTCAGGTCTTCTAGCAATTCATGTCCTTAAAATATTCATGTTCTTGCTAATTATTACCTCTAGGGAGTTCTTTTAAGATTCTTGAGTTAGAATTTTTTTGGAGAACCAAACTATGTGGGCAATTAGTTAGTTCACAGGTTCAACAGAATTAGTTTTGTGATAATGGTAGAGAAGTAATATGGAGATGTTATGATTGCTTAAGAGATAAGTCTAAATAGTCCAATGCAATAAGTAATTGAATTATTTGAATGGAAGCCTAAAAGAGATTAAAATAAAATACAAATAACAACAAGAATCTCTGTATATCGTATGCTACCCTGGTTAACCCTGCTTGAAAGGCTTGAGGACTGTCCTGTGTATCTCAATTATTGGGAGGGCTTTCATTTGATTTGGGTAAAAATGGGGGATAGATTTGATGTATTGTAGTTGATGTCCTACTGCAGAAGGGGCTTGCTCATTTTTGTTGTGCAGTAGTTTTGACAGAGTTTGATAGATTTCTATTGGACATTTCATGTTGGTTTTCTACCGACCTGAGTTTTGCTCTGGTTCTGCTGGTTGTTAGGCCCTCTCATGTGGGGGCGGGTCCCACGCTTGTGGGGTCCACCCCCATGTGAGAGGGATGTTGGAAGCAACTGTTGTACAAAATAATAAATCGGTTGTTAGGGCATATTGGCCTTTGCTCTGTGTTAATAATATTCTTTCTGATTCATCCAACAAAAAAAATCCTGCTTGAAAAGTTTAGTTGGTGATGGCTATAGGCTTATAGCCGAAACACTGACAAACAGGAATTAACAGTGCAAATTTGTGGTCACATCTTAACCGATAGCTCTGATTATTCTAGTCTTCTTAGCGTTGGTGTTTCACTGTGTACCAATTTATCTTCCTTCTAGTTATTTTTATCATTAAAAGACTCATGTTTTTAGCATTGGTGTTTCACTGGGTAACTAATTTGTTGTCTCTAAATCATATAATCTTCTCTAGTTTGTTATTATCTCCTCAGCAACTTTGTTTCCACTAATACATGGACATTCATAGTTACCAAAGTTGTCTTTTTTTGCCTGTATTTTCTTGCCCTTGTGTGTGCGCGTTAGGCTTTAATGTTATGATTGATGTCTGCCCTTGGCAGGTTATGTCTTATGAAGCCTTGAAAGATGTCACAGAGTATGGGAGGCAAAAATGGATACCCAATTCAAATTGGCATGTTAATAGTTCTCTGGAAGGACTTTTATTAGGAGGGTTAGCTGGTGGTATGTTCCTTCCTTGTGCTTCAATCTAAATAGTGCAGGTTATTAGATCTTCTTTGATTGAATTCAGCTACCCGTCTTACTTATCAACCCAAAAAAAAATCTGTCACCTGTCGTGCCTGAACAGAAATTTATAGTTCTTTCAAATTGTACAGGTTTTAGCGCATATCTAACCACTCCCTTGGATGTCATCAAAACAAGATTGCAAGTACAGGGATCGACTACTAGGTATCAGAGTTTAAAATTATTGTTTTGTTCATATTTTTCATGAGGTACAGTTGTCTGTTTGGGGCTAATTCATGACGAAGGTTTACTATTTTTTGAAGTTAATTGTGGTGCATGCACATTCTCACGCATGCAAATGCATATATTCTCCTCTATACAAAGAATATCTTTTTGGTGCAGAGCTGTTTGTACATTAGCATTGGCCTAGAGGGAGGGCCTTCCGCCAAAAGCAATCGATCGTGGGTTTCAGTTTGGGAATCAGTCTCTTGGGAAAAAAAATAAAAAGAAAAGGGACTTTAACTGTATGACTCTACTAGCACAGACTTTAACTGTGCTTTAGAATATATATCAAGTACTTCAACATGTTTAATTAGAAGAGGGAGAGGGAACTTGTATGTTATAAATTTTCATGTGTTGCAAACCAAACACACATGCACACAAAGGGGAGAGCTTCCCCCTTTTAGCTTGCTTTGGAAGGACATCCATATTGGTTTTATTTGGGATCTTACGTTCTTGCCTGATGGTAGTCAATGGCTTTTTTTTTTTTTTTTTTTCCCTGAGTGAGTGAAAGTTAGAAATGTCAGTGACTCAGTTTTCTGATGTTGTTGTTAACTATTAGGTACAATGGCTGGTTTGATGCAATTCATAATATATGGAAGACTGAAGGCACAAAGGGCTTGTTCAGGGGTAGTATCCCAAGGATTACATGGTATATTCCAGCTTCTGCTCTAACTTTCATGGCTGTGGAATTCCTTAGAGACCACTTTAATGATCACACACAAGTTGCAAGCTTGTCGGTTGACAAAAAAGAATCTTCTTTACAGAAAGTAGCTTAGAAACTTCTAATGAATCACATTTGTTTCAGAAATGCAGTGTAGCATCATATCATATTTAAATGTTTAGTGGACATGTCAATTGAATTTCTTTGGTTAAGCTGGTGGTAACATGGCAGCAATTTATTGCCAAGTTCTCCTTGTCGGCCAATGTATTGATCTTTAATCTTCTTGAAATTTTACAATTATGGAGGATATAATAAGAACACACAATCCGACAGTTAAATTTTCAAAATTCACATCTAATTAAAAGATATAAAAGAAGTTTGAAGGGGTTCTCTTCAAATTAGTTTGGAGAGAAACCTTACCAATTTGTATATAATATAAGAGTAATTACATTCTTCTTCCTTAAGATTTGAAGAAATAACACATCAACCCAAACTTAAAGGGATAAAATACCTTCCCCCTGACATCTGATTGACCAAGTTTTATTAAATTAATATTAAAAATGTTATGTACTGACTTGCCCCTCTACATAAGAGTAGTGTACAAACCCAAAAAGACTAAGCCCACTTAGAATAATGGAGTTAGGATTTATAGGTCCAAAGCAATTAATATGTTAGAGTTGGGTCTACAAGGTCAATTTTACTAGTCCCTTATTGTCCGGCTGATAAATTAGAGGAAATTGGGCTAGGTGAATTGCAAATAAAAAGTACTAAATCTAAAAAATAACACGCCCTCAGGTCTAGTCGAGGAGGTGATGTTCATAAAAAGTTTCAAGTCCTTAGTACAGGGGTTGCTTTATAATTTTTTAGTTATTTTTCTTAATTTCTGGTCCCTTTCCTTGGAGGGATTTCTTTCCTTTATATAGTCTCTCCCATTGCATTTGAGCTCCACCTTTACAACTTAAGGCATTAGTTTGGATGCTTGTCCCATCAAAGCTTTGTTGGAGGTGGTAGAGTGTGCTATGAGTTGTGAAATTATTGTTTAGGGATCATTCATTCATTAATGCGGCCAGTTGAGTTAGTACAGTAAATTGAATGCGAAGGTGATGACTACTTTACCTAGATATTTCCTTTTTTTGTGCACATCTCTCCTGTCTTCCTTTCTTCATTTGCCCAAACCTTAATAGAAGGGAGTGTAATTACCTTATATAATATTTGAAGACGATTGATTATCTATTGATCTTCTAATATTTTGTCACATAAAGGGAGTGTAGTCTCACAATTTTATACATCATTTTTTATTATTAATATATTTATTATGTCAAAATAAGAGTTTTAAACCGACTACAACTGAGTAAACTAAAGATTTTCAAATCAACTACTACTCAGTACCATGAAGAGTTTTGTACCAATTATTACTCTATAATATGAAGAGTTTCAAACAAAACTAAAGACGTTTGACTTTTTGTTGACCTTTTAATATTTTGCCACATAAACTTTGATAGTCCCACAATTTTACACATATCTTTATTAATTTAGTATTTATTATGTTAAAAGGAGAGTTTTAAACAAACTACTATTAAGTAAATTAAAAAAATTTAAGCCAACTAGTACTCACCAACGTAGAGAGTCTAACCAAACTCACATTCTACTAGATAAAAATGGGTATTTGTCCTTAATTTCTAAACTATATAGCAAAATGCTTTTTTTTTTTTAAATTACTTAACAAAATGTCTCTATTTTGAAACTTAATTTTAACAAAATTGAATTATAGATGAAACTTAATATTAACAATGTCATGTTTTATGTATATTTTGCCATTTAATTTTTTTTTGAAAATTTAATCACAATGTGGAGTTCCTGCTATTTTATTTCAACGAATCCTTCGTTCTCTTCGAGCTCAAACTTTAAGGCACCTTTTACCTGAATTTTTTTACTCTGTTTTTCATTTATTTTTTCTTTTTCTTTATTTTTTCGCAGTTATTTTATCTTTGTTTCGTAGTATACTGTAAAAATTAATTTTCATTTATTTATTTTAACTAATTATAGTTTAACTAATTCAGGTGCATTGCACGCCACTATCTTCAACCCTATATATAAAAACCACCTCAAAAATGTTCCACCGTGTATTTGAACTAAACTGGAGACCCAAAAAAAACCAAGACCATGGAATCGGCGGCGAAGCGGTGCCACTACGAAGTCCTAGGGCTGAGCCGCGACTGCGCCGCCGAAGAAATTCGGTCGGCGTACAAGAAGCTCGCCTTGCAACGCCACCCTGACAAGCTCGTCCAGTCCGGCTTATCCCATGCCGAAGCCACCGCTCAGTTCCAAGAGCTAGCCCAAGCATACGAAGTCCTCTCCGACCCGAAAGAGCGAGCCTGGTACGACTCGCACCGGTCTCAGATCCTCTTCTCCGATCTCAACTCCAACTCGGTCGCTCCAAACTCGGCGATTCCAAACCTCTTCTCCTTCTTCTCCAACACCGTCTTTTCCGGGTACTCCGACTCGGGTCGCGGGTTCTACAAGGTGTATTCGGATCTCTTCGACAAGATTTACGCGAACGAGATCAATTTCGCGAGGAAATTAGGGTTAGGGTTGAACAAGGAGGCGCCGTTGATGGGGAATTTGGAGAGTCCGTACGTGCAGGTGACTGCGTTCTATAACTACTGGTTAGGGTTTTGTACGATGATGGATTTTTGCTGGGCGGATCAGTACGATGCGATGGCCGGAGTGAATCGGAAATCGAGGAGAGTTATGGAGGAGGAGAACAAGAAGGTGAGGAAGAAGGCGAGGAGAGAGTACAACGAAACGGTGCGTGGATTGGCGGAGTTTGTGAAGAAGAGGGATAAGAGAGTGATTGATATGGCGGTGAAGAGGAATTTGGAGATGGAGAGGAAGAAGGAGGAGGAGAGAGAGAGGAAGAAGAGGTTGGAGAAGGAGAGGATTGAGAAGGCTAGGGCTTACGTGGAGCCGGAGTGGACTAGGGTTGATGAGGATGAAGATTTGGAGGGAGATGGAAAGGGAATGGAAGAGGAGGAGGAGGAGAAGAAGAGGAGAGGAAGAGGAAGGAGCTTTATTGTGTGGTTTGTGGGAAGAAGTTTAAGAGTGATAAGCAATGGAAGAATCATGAGCAGTCGAAAAAGCATAAGGAGAAAGTGGCAGAGTTTCGTGATTCGCTTTGTGATGAAGAAGAAGAAGAAGCAGATCAAGATATTGGGGAAGAGGAGGAGAGAGTCGCGGATGAGGTTGGCGAGCGAATTAGAGACGAATTAGAGATTGTGGATAAGGACGAGGAGGATGAGGAGAATGGAATTGGATTTCATGATGTTGAGGATACAAATGAGGTTGGAGGAGGTGAGGAGAGTGATGGTGATGGTGTTAATGATGATGATGATGGTGGTGGTGTTAATGATGATGATGATGATGATGAAATGGGTGTGCTTGAAGCGATGGTGGCGGGGCGTAAGAGTAGGAAAAATGTGGGTTCGAGGGGTGAGGCAAAGGTGGCGTCATGGAGTGAGGTTGAGGATGAGAGTGATGGGTTTGAGTTACCTAAGAGTAGGAACAATGTGGGTTCGAGGCGTGAAGAGAAGGCAGCTGCGTGGAGTGAGGTTTGTGTTGAGGATGAGAGTGATGGGGTTGAGTTTATGGAATACAATAATACGAAGAGCAAGAGAAAGAATCGTAGGAGTAAAAAGAATGGTGGAGAGGCTATGAGGGATGCGACCAATGAGATTCATAGACACAGTGAGGAGAGTGAGAGTAATGGACTCGATCGTTCAAACTTGGAGGAGGAAGAATCCTCTTCTCATTCTGTTTCGGAAAATGTGAGTAATGGTAATGTTAAAGGGGATGATCAGTTAGCTAGAGATAAAAAGTCTTCAAATCAAAATGTTAATAAAAAAGGGACTGGGAAGAAAGATACAATTGCCAAATCAAAGAACTCTTCCAAAGGAAAGAAAGCCAAGGTAACAATGCTTCATCAATTCTCTTCTTTACCTCTTTATTGAGTATTTAGCATGTTTGCACTGTCTTCAACGGGCATTGTTGAACTGTGTTGTGTTGTTATTATCATTTTCATGTATAATGGAATGTTGTTGTTATTATGATTAATGCTCTTCGTTCTAATTTGTGACGTCTTCCAAATCAGGCAACATCGAAGAATTCTAGCAACAAATGTGATACATGTGGAGAGGAATTTGAATCAAGGTAATTCATGTCTTTTATTTCTATGCTTTACCTTTATTTTTCACTAGTTAGATTTGCAACCTGTGTCTCTAGTCATTTTGCTTGTATAGATATTCATTATTTGGATTTGTATGATTGTTTATAATGACAGGACTAAACTATACAAGCATTTGGGTGACTCCGGCCATGCTACATTAAAATACCGATGACGAAACAATTGATGATAGCATAAATTATCATGCGAGTGAGAGCAGCATTCCACATGTTGGTTCGCATGAATTGTTTATTGTATTCATTCATTTATTCTGTTGTAACAATGCTGAACTACACTAAATAGTCATGGGTATCTGTAATTCTGCATGTAGCATTCCCATTTTTTGTCCTCCTACAGTAGGGCAGGTTTCTGTTTTGATTAATAGTGTTTTTTAATTCAAGGTTGTCTTGCACCAAAGTAAGAAAAATGCAACCTGAGAATTCCAATGCCAAGTTGGCTTTGGCTTTTGCTGTATGTGGAGAAAATCAGTAACAGGAAAATATAAATAGATTTTCATAAACGACATTCGCTTTCCTGAAATGTGATTGATGTGTATTGTAAAAATGCATTTTTTGGAATGTTTGAGCGATATTGGTTTTGGCTAAAGCCTATTTGCATAAAGTTAATTTTTGTTTGAACTTTACTCGTATAAATTTAGCCAATTGCCTCATGTAAGGCCTGTACTGTTTGAAAATTGAATTGAATTGAGGGAGTAGAGTAGAGTTGGCTGAAAATTATTTTCAGCCACTCTACTCTACTCTCTCCCTCTCCTTCTAAATCCAAAAGGTACCTATAAGGTTTTATAGCCAGAATCCCCGAGCAGAGTATAAAGGAATACCTTTCAGATGTTATTAGTCTTATCATTCAACTGGCACATCAAGCTCAAAAAAAGGGTTGAAACTGATATTGGGCTCATTAGGTAACTTACCGTGAATTACCAAATGCATTTTTACTAGGGTTTCCGAACACAATCTCAACATGGCTTGTAAAGTTTGGTGTATTCTTGCTCTAAACAAGTAGAGAAGCCTGCAAGATATTAGGCCATCGTTAAAGACGATACACTAAGGCTTCCGACACCACTCAAATCTATATCAAATATGATGGCGGTTAATTTAAGCTGTGCACGATACCACACAATAATATGCATCACTCAAGCTCAGCCTGTGATAAACAACAGTTGACCAAATTTTTATACATAAATAGAGCTAGAGGAAATATACCCAATCTGATGGCAGCTAATTTAAGCTGTGCATGATACCATAAAATGATATGCATCACTCAAGCGCAGCCTGTGATAAACAATAGGTAACCAATTTTTTGTACATAAATAGAGCTAGAGGAAATATACTCATCTGATGGCAGCTAATTTAAGCTGTGCTTGATACCACAAAATAATATGCATCACTCAAGCTCAGCCTATGATAAAAAATAAGTAACCAACTTTTTTGTACATAAATAGAGCTAGAGGAAATATTTGGAACTCCTTTTAAGTTGTATGAGACCAGGGGCAGATCTTCCCATGAGAGCCAAAGGTGCACAAATGACACAGCTGCACAAATTACTTTTTAAACACACACAGAGACATTGCCTTACTCCTCCCACGAGCTTCTCTTTGTCAGGTGACCAAGGTTTGCTTTTTTCCTCCAACAGCAAGGCAATAATGAGGATTTACAACAAAAGGGGACAAAGTTGCAATCACAATGGTTTTTTAGTAGCTTCTTGTATGTATGCCATGGCTTCCTCCTCTGAAAGCTGGCCTCCTTCTACCAGGCCCCTTACTAAGGTGTTCATATATGCTTTGCATGGAGCCACAATGGGAAGCTTCCCGGATCTGAAGCTCTCCATATCCGAGTTCACGCACCTACATTAAGGATCAAATAAACTAATTAAAATTCTCTACACTTTTTACAAATGTTGCTTTTAGAATGATTTGATACTCACGTCATAGTTAGTATAGGAATGTCCTCCTCCTTTCCCAAGTAAACAACATTACTATACCAACCTCTCTGCACAAAATTAAAGCAGTTTTCAACTTTCACAGTAAGGTGAATCAAATAGAATTTATAACACCCACCCAAATGCAACAAATTAAACCTATATGGGATCGAATCTTTACCTCACTCTCTACTATTTGTTTATGTGAGGTAGTAGTAATGTCATTTGATGGGGCTACTAGTAGAAAAATATGCTTATTCCAGTCTAAAAACAGAACAGGCATAACAGACATCACATACCATTTGAAGCTCTAGAGAGTTGGACTCATTGCTTGCTACAGAGATTAAATCATCCAAATCAAACAAAGGAGAAGTCATGCAGTAACTTGAATTGTTCTCCTGGCATAAAATATCATTGAACTGCTCTAGCCTGTGACAGAAGTTGGAGAATACGACAAATTGAAATCCAATTTAGAAATTCCATGTTCTAATGGGAAATATGTTCAACAAAAGATAGAAAGGAGACAAAAGAAATAAGAAGAGCCACATCACAATATCGCACGTGATTCTATATAGGCACAAGTAAGCTTATCCTGGATTTTCCTTTCTGGATTAAGGAAAGCAACCCCTCCAGGACCCCATGAACTTGTAGATTCACGGCCAAAGAATAAATGATGAGGGTAAGTCCCCCACAAAATCTCCTTTGGTGGAGTTTTATCTAACGAACCACGACATGGCCCTTGCATGCCTTCAACCTGAATGTTCCAAAGGTTTAAAAAAAAAAGTGGGAAAGAATAAGGTGCGATAAAATAAAACAATACAGAAAAAAAAAGCAGAATTACAAAACTTCATAATTCATGAACAGGCAATAGAGATACTAAGTACAGGATGAACTTATGTAGACCAAATTTCAAATGCTGATTGAAATATTCTACGCCGGCAGAATGCTTAGAATCTGCTTCTAAATATCTTTAAAATTGATATTGCAAGCATTTTTTTTTTTTTTTTTGAATCATTGTATCCTACCTGGCCACCTTTAACATAGCACAGGAATCTTGGTTTCCACATATTTGATCCAAAAGAAGCATACCAAACGTCAATCTTTGACAGCTCCGATCTCCAGGGGCTATAAGCATTATTGTTTTTATCTGCATTCAGTTTCGAGGCCATAGTATGACATTAAATAGATGTAGGAAACAAGTAACTGACAAAAAATTCAAGTTATGTTTGATAACAATTTTTGTTTTCTATTTTTAAAAATTTGTTATTAGAAATATAAAGTAAAAACAATTTTCTTGTATTTTTGAAATCAAAAACATGTTTGGTTAGTTGAAATTAAAAAATAGTTTTTGAAGAAAAAAAATAAAAAAAATATATTGTTATTAGGATTTGTACTCTAATACTAACTCATTAAATGAGACAAATTTATTAAATTAAATGCGAGTTTTCATTGGCTTTTGAAAATTAGAAACTGAAAACAACATTTTGCATGTTTTCAGTTTCCTTCACAAATTAAGTTTTGAAAACAGTTTTTAGTTTTTGTCCATTTTGGGTTGCCAAACAAATTTTTTAGTCTCAAAAATAGAAAATTGTTTTTGAAAAGAGAAAATAAGAAGAAAAAAACAATTACCAAACATACCCTCAGTTTCCTCTTTACCCTGATGATCTTCATCAACTTTCAGATTCGACAGGGGTTGTATAATGCCCTGAAGAACCTCCTCAAGATCTTCTGGTGCTTGAGCTCCATTGTCATCCTCCACTTCAGAATCAGAGCTCAAGAATAGAAGATTCTAAAAAAAAAAAGTACACCTATCTTAGTAAGTTTGTAATTATATGCAAAAAAGAAGTAAAGATAAAATAGATATCACAAAATTCCTACCCCCTACTCAAAAACAAAAAAGGCAAAACACTGGATCTCTCACCTCCCCCTTCCTTTAGGGAAACTCATGAAAAAGGACCAAAAGAGAGAGAGAGAGAGATGAAAAAGAAGAAGAATGATATTTTTTTATAAAATTTATTTTATAAGCAGAGATGAAGAAGAATAATGAATGAATGAAAAGTACTCTTTGTTTCCTCCAACTAGGCATGCATATAGGCCAACTGTCCCAAAAGTTTAAGTTGTTAAAAAATTGTGAATTTGATCATTTAATTATAATTTCAGCACTCTCCCTCACATGTGAACTCAGACCTCCCTTAATAAATGGGTCCCAATATGTGGGATATTTAATTTTTGAAACAGCGGAAACAAGGTTTGAACATAGGACCACTTGCTTTGGTATTATGTTAAGTTGCCAAAATCCTAAAAGCTTAAGTGCTTAGAAAATGGTGAATTTTTTAATCATCTACCCATAACTTTGACACCGTAAAAAATTTAAAATCAATTTTCATTAACTCATCAATCCTTCAAACAACTGTGAGGCCCCACTTTGGACCAACAAGTGTGCTAACTGACCATTATTTTGGAAAAAAACAATATATCTATGATTTTTATAAGATTTTAAGGAATTATGTTATTTAAGATACAAGTTACATGCCTGCATACATAAACACATATTTGTAATTGTACAAATATCATATATGATCTCGTGTTTATGGTTAGACTTATTCAGGTAATGATTGTAGTTTTGTATGGTACTCTAATAGCAATTCTTTCTCCAAAAAAAAAAAAAAAAGCATTTTGAATGACTAAAAATACATCAAACATGCTTGTACACAGTTCTTTTTGTTCAAACCAAACAAAAATCTAAGGGACACTTACATTTTAATCCCTACGGTTTATGGGTGTAACAAATTAAACCATATAGTTTCAAAATTAACAAATTAAACCTAGAAAATTTAAAAAGTAAAAAATTAAACTGTATACTTCCAAAAGTAATAAATTAAACCTTGGGGTTTTCAAACAGTAAATAATCAAACCTCAACCCATTTAAGTGAATTTTTTTGAGGTTTAGTACAGGTTCAAGGTTTAATTTATTGTTTTTTTAAACTTTAATGTTTAATTTGTTACATTTTAGAACTCTAGGGTTTAACTTGTTAATTTTAAAACTATAAGGTTTAATTTGCTACATCCCGTAAGCCATAGAATAGGGTTTAAAAGTGATAGGGATAAATTCCCAAAACAGACAGATCCAATTAACAAAGTCAAACATGAGCGACGGGGTCGTCAAAAGAAACGGTTAGGTTAGGTCGAACAGTCAAAGAATTGGTAGACAGATTCATAACCTGGATAGAAAGGTAGGAGACGAATGGGCTCGTTAGAGTGAACGGATCCAAGGGAGACGGTTTGTTGAAAGCCACGTGGCACCTACATAGCCTAAGTGGTCTTCAAGGAGCCTAATATGGAAATGACTTGCATTCTATGCCCCAACCATAGTCAAAGGAATACCTACAAGAAAAGAATCCCACAAAATACGAGCATTAATAAGGATCTTCTCTACGAGGAAATACCTTCTCCATCAAGAAATGGAGATCAAAGTTCTACATTACTATAAAAACCCTAAAGCCCTCACAAATGAAGGAATGCATAATATACCTTAGCTCTAGTACTCTAGAGTGATAGAAAAACGTCATTTTCTAACTTAACCTTCGAAAGGTCTTTGGCCGGTACCACACTAATACTCTCTACAAGGTTTTCTCTTTATTTGTGCTTTGCAGGTTTAAACAAGGGCACGTGAGGACCATTCGGCTCACTTACGATTTTCAGCATTATCGTCCAGAGATACCTGAGACACATCTAGGTCAGGGTAGAGAACTTTGACCTGACGGAGGCATTCCTGGAAGCCGTCGTCGTAGCAACCGCTAAGTTCTTTCAAGAAGCTGTCAGAGTTGCGAAACTCTATTTTTCCATCCTCTTTAGCCCGACGAACTTGCTCCCTCAACATGGAGATCTCCTATCTTTATTGTGGAGCACATTCTTCAGCACCTCAACATGCCTCTCCAACTCTTCCAGGGCTTTCTTGGTCATGTCAAGTTTTCTGACCTGCACCGCCCCCCAAGCTTTAAGCTCATTTAGCTCCGTCTCGACGGCCTCAGCCCTCTCCTTGAGATGATCAACCATTTCTCTTGGGCCAGGCAACGATCCATTAAGCCCTTTATCATGAGCACCCCCTGCAAGAGTAAAAAGAAGGTTAGAAATAAGAATAATTGAAGGACGGAAGGGAAAGAGGACGGTTACACACTTTAGCCACGCTAAAAAGGCCAGACTCCCCCATGGCCTTAGTTGTATGGTTGCCCAAGTCTTCATAGTCATCGTCCTTAATGATGGACAATAGACGCCCGATGGCGTATTGAGAATCTTCACGGAGAAGGGGGGCGCGCTGCTCCATGACAGGACCTTTAGCCGTTATCAACCCTTCCCCATGCCATGATAGGGTGAAGTAGGCAACTGGATAGCTGGAGGCGTCTCTCCGACAGTTGTAGGGACCTTGGGTTTCTTTGGAGGACGGTCGACCTTATCCGTCCCCTTCCTCTTGATGTACGGTTTGACTAGGCTCGTCCCTCCGATAGGGGGCACGCCCTCCTCTTGCCGCTTCTTTGCATGTTCAGCAGCATACTTCCGTATAAGAGCGATCTTATCGTCTTCCATTTTTGCGCCAAAGGTAATGGGTAGAAAGAATTAGACAAAAATTACATTAGGAAGTAAAGAGTAAGAAATAAGCAACGAACTCACGTTTGCGTGCGAGAGTATCATAGCGACGGGCAGTATCCATAGGCTCAAGACCCTCACAATACCAGGGTAGAGTGTCCAAAGTGACGAGCAGCTTCGACGTTCCATTGCTTGAGGGAAACCTCTGGACGGTCTTGGGCTACGATCAAAAAGAGACATAATTAGACAAGTTAAAGTGAACGGGTAAGATAAAATAAACGGGCAAATTAGGTAAACGGACACCTACCAGACGGGGGCAATATGCCCCAAGTTCTATCAACAAAGGGCATGTCCTGCAGTTCATCAGGGTGGCACACCCAATTATCTCCCTGGACGAAGAAATACTAGTTCTTCCAGTTCCGGTTAGAGTCAAGGGTCTCGAACACTAGCCTAAGAGACAGTTTCCTTGGTAGGAAACTATAAATACCCCGGGACTTGACTATCTCGGAGGAACGGTACCAGTGGAAGAACTCCTTCACAATTAACCGACGACTCCCTTTACTTAAGACCCCGTACAACACCTCGGCACCTAGAAAGATCCTCCAGGCATTCGAAGCAATTTGGGTGACGACTAGCCCTAGGTATTGGACTAGACGACGGTGAAGTGCACTCAAAGTCAGCCTTGAACATTTGCTCATACATCCTGATGTTGTCAGCACCACAGTAGTAGCACTTTTCAAATTTAAATGGCAGACGGATAGGGACGTCGACGAGAATCTGATACCTCTCTCATAAGGTGGAGGTTTTTTTTATGGATGGTTGAACTAAAGTTGTTAACCGTCCATATAAGAGGGAGGACAAAGTTCCTAAGGCCATCAGGGCCAAAGACAGTTATGATAGGAGACTGGTCGCTCTCCTCGTCTTCTGAGGCTCCGTCTATATCACTCGTTGACCCATCCTCATCTTCCTCTTCGGAAGGTGAGTTGGCAGACAGAACCCTTTCAAGATAAGAGCCACCAAGGCCGCCTTGCCTTGACAAGTACCTCATCCTAGCCCGTTCCTTTGCAGACACACGATTGTCACTTGACGCTTCACTAGACATCTATTACACCTGCAAGTGACAAATAAACTCCTAAGACTCTAGGTCTATATACACGACAGACATATAAAACTTAAATGAAAGGAGAAAAAAGAAAGTATATACAGGACGGAAAGCACTTACAAGTGTACAGTGTGAACAAGAAATGGAAGCAGTACGGTGAACGGACGCATTGAGATGACGGACTAACAAATTCTCGTAGGTGACGGTTGCGATCTGACAATGGAAAATAGTAGCGAAAGGTAGAAATGGATGAGAAAGGCGACATATATATATATATATATATATATATATATATAGAGGAGATGGCGCAGAAGATGAAGTGAAGCGTCGATCCAAGTAACTAGCCACTGAAATTGTGCCATGTGTCCCCTCAACATTTATGACTCCAACCACCCTGTCAATCAAAACACAACTCCCTAGGACTAAATGTAGCTGTCACCCCACGCATCGGTCTGGTATATTAAGCGACGGACCCATGGAGTGAGGGGGCAGTTGATAAGGATAAATCCCCAAAGCAAATGGACCCAATTAATGGAGTTAGACATGAGCGACGAGGTCATCAAAAGAGACGGTTTGGTTGGTCTAACAGTCAAAGAATTGGTAGACGAATTCATAACCTCGACGAAAAGGCAGGGAAACGAATGGACTCATTAGAGTGGACAGATCCAAGGGAGACGGTTTGTTGAAAGCCACGTGGCACCTACATGGCCTAAGAGGTCTCCAAGGAGCCTAATGTGGAAATAACTTGCATTCTACGCCCAACCATAGTCAAAGGAATCCCTACAAGGAAAGGATCTGACAAAATACGAGCATTAATGAGGATCTTCTCTACAAGGAAATACCTTCCCCATCAAGAAATGAAGATTAGTTCTACACTACTATAAAAATCTCAAAGCCCTCACAAATCGAGGTACGCATAATATACCCTAGCTCTGATACTCTAAAGTGATAGAAAAACTCTCTTTTTTAACTTAACCTTAGTAGGGTCTTTGACCAGTACCACACCAGTATTCTCTGCAAGGTTTTCTCTTTATTTGTGCTTTGCAAATTTTAACAAGGGCACGGACCATTCGCCTCACTGACAATTTTCAGCATCATCAAAAATAAAGCTTTCCCAAAAATCTAATTTCAAAGAGCTTATAAGAATGATGCTTTCCTTATGTTTCCCTTCTATTTGAACATGAATTGGGTAATAAATGAATTAAGCACAACAGGAGATAGATGCATATCTTCTCTACATTAATTATAATCAAATCATTTAATGCTTCAGCTGTGCAATAGTGAATATTTAATGATCATCATACTTTCCAGTCATATTCCACCTCAAGAATTCAACAATTACCAAGTAAATATTGTTTTAAAAACAAAATCCTCTGCATACAAGTTATATTCACTATCACAAGTTTGATGAGATAAAGATGAAATTACGTCAACAACTAAAAAGAGAAGAAACATTACTTGAACTTGAGCTGTTTGACTAATTAACGTGGTTGGTAATTCATCTGCAAGTGTTGGCCAAAAGACTTTTAATTCCTGCCGAACCTGTATAAAGGATTATATATGCCTTAGTTAAATAAAAAGAATCTCAGATACAATTGACTAGTAAAGAACAGAATGCAGCAAAGATTGATAAAGGAGAGGTTTGGATAACCTAGCAGAGAAGTTAGAAACAAATTAGTCCTCAATTCTCACACACTCCCCTCCCCTAAAAATTAAGGAAACAAATGGAGTAACCAATGTTATTTTACCGCTTGTATTACGCGCCATGTGGACTCAAAAGGGTAGGCCTCTGAAGATCCATTGATAGGCATGTTTTCTAATAAAACTTGCATGCATGCAAGCACTGAATTCGCTATAGAGTCAAGATTGTATCCTCCTTCTAATGCCAACACAATCTTACCTTGGGAAAAATTCATTAGCTGAAAAAAGATAATAAAAAATATATTATATAGGAAACACAAAAAACACATAGAAGCACAAAGGTATTCTTCTAAGCTTCACCTGCAGAAGAATTACTAATGGTATGTGCTAAAACTAAAGTGAACAACATTACTGACATAATTGGGGTGTGCAGTAAATCATACAATTTAAGATAACATCTGTATATAACTAAACGGCACAATTAATCTTCATTCACTGAAGGAGATATTATGATGAAAATAACATTAATGTAGAATATGAACAAATTGAATGCTAACCTTTTTCAACATAACTGAGTACCCATATGGCGTGACACGACAGCCCCCTAAAGGATCACCAACAGCTGTTCCAAGCAATAATTTGAAAGAATTTTTTTCAGAATATTATTATTAAAAACAAATACTACAATCACTCAGGGAGTTTCCATACAAAGAAAATTTCTAATGCAAAAAAAAAGAAAAAAAAAAAGAAGAAGATATCTTTTCATAGTAGATGCATATGGAACAATACCCATCTTATCAATTATGTGAAATTACAAAAATGATATCTATCTGCTAGAAAGAAAGAATCCTATCGTTCCTAATTTGTCTGAATAGAACTCATCAGGACCCTTTTTTTTCTCCATGTTCATAAGCAAGAGCGCAGGTGGAGCCCAAACTTGGGCCAACACTGGCTCCTAGCTGTTTGGTCCCTTACATTCTTTCAACCACATCTGGTTTTAATTGCACAGACTATCAAGTTATGAATTGAACAAAACATTTTCAATAGGAGAATCAGGATGAATGAAATCCAGCAATATCAGAATTTGAAAAGTCAAAATGTTGTACTAATATTTAAGGCACTAAAATCACATTCATGCCAACTGCCAATGCATGCTTGGGTCCCTAATCTATATTTTAAGGCTAGAATCGTGAACTATAAGAAGTTCTAGGCAAGGCATCTTCTTACTGACTTGAGGAACATATTTATAACTTAAGCAATGGCAACTTGTGTTCTCGGTTATGAGAATAATAATTATGGACACAATTGTCAGTTCTATATCCCTTTCTCACAGTACAAAAAATTGATGAGATCCTAGTGAGGTAATTACTACCTTGATAATTTTTCCTAACGACATGAAGTGGTCAATATACTTTCTGATTACATAGAGTTATCTCAAAATTGCGTTGTTTTTTTACATGGACTAACATTAACTATCAGGATGTACAAATTTTTTGTTAAATCTCCATCACTTTGATTTGATTTTGAACCCCCCACCCCACCCCACACCCCCCCCCCCCCCCAAAAAAAAGGTATGAAACTTTTTCATTAATTTGAAACTAACTCTGATTAGATGAGCATTGAAAGGCTTTATGGAGCAGAACTGATTTCTTTATATAGTTATTTCTAATATTTTCGTTATAGAAGATAAGTTGCTTCTAAATGCCTGTTTAGTAGGTAATCAATGATGATAATACAAGGTTCACCAAATAGGACTAGTTCTATATGATAAAAATTCTCGGGTGACCACCTAGCCATCAAGGCTGAGTAGGGCCATTACCATGACATTTAACAGATACACATGAAAAGGTGAACAAGAGTGAATGCATAGATACGTTAAAGTAGGAGTAATGAGAGGAATCAAAGTTAAAACTAATAAACCTGCATCAAATCCAGCAGAGATTATAATTATGTCCGGATTAAATTCCTTGGCAACAGGAATTAATATATGGTCCCAAACTGCAAGATAGTCTGCATCTCCACAACAACCGTTCTCCCAAGGGACATTTATATTATATCCTGCACCAGGTCCTTCTCCAATCATAGTATAGAAGCCATCATCGTTAGCAGGATAGAAAGTGCCAAACTCGTGCCTGTAAGGACAACTCTAAATAGTCACCATGACTAGGAACAAACAGTAGTAACAGAATGTCAACTAACTGATATGGGCTAGAACTTGTTATAGTACTTGACGAGTCACTCACAAGAACAATAATCCACTTCATATCAAAATTAATTTTTCCAAGAAAACAATTTAATGAATACCATACAAATTTGACGAATATATTTTCAAGGAATCCATTACTCAAACTTTTAAATATACTACCATGCTGAAAAGTTCAAATGATCAACTGAGAAAAGCCTTATTAACTTGAAACTTTCCTACGAACCTGTGAACAGAGAAGAATAAAACACGGGAATCCTTCCAGAACATCTTTTGAGTACCATTACCATGATGTACATCCCAATCAACTATCAAAATCTTCTTAATTCCCAACTCCGGCTGTCATGTATAAAAAAGAAATTTAAACAGGAGAAAAAGAAGCACATTTTTGTATCTACATACAACAAAACCAATCAATTGCTGATATGCTTAAAATTGGTCCTCACTCTTTCATTCAAAAGAAAACTCGTCGCGATAGCCACATTATTGTGCAGACAAAATCCCATTGCTTCATTGTGTTCAGCATGATGTCCCGGGGGCCTAACGATAGCAAAAGCAGAATTCAACTCTCCTTTCGCAACTCTCTCCACGACCTATTTAACAAAACCATTAACAGACTTCATTTGAAAATAATAATTGAAACAAATATATTATTCTCAAGCTCTGTTTATTTCAACCGAAAATGTTTAATTTCTAAAAAATTACTTATTTTCCAGAAAACATTTTCCTGTGTGTGATTGTGACCTTGAAAAATGAGCTACCCGAAAAACATTTTCTGCTATACCGAGCTTATTTTCAGCTGACTTACATTTTTCCAGCGTACCAAACACCAGAAAATGCAGAAAATGGAAAACATTTTCCACCGAACTACTGACACTAAAATTGAATTGCTAATATTTGCAGTAGAATAGAATTGGACAGAGATATTACATCAACAACAGAGCCAGCAGCGAGGTAAGCGGATTCGGAAGAACCTTCATTGAAATAAATTGAATTGAATTTCGCAGCGATCTTGTTTCTTCGTGAATCAAACTCTTTGGAGCTTATATTCTTGATCAGATCGACGTGTTTTTTGGAGTGAACATTCAAAATGAACCTGTCCTCTGCTTCTTTCGCATTCAAAACCACACACCTGAACATAGATAAGAAAAACAGAGCAAATCTCAACCACGATCTCAATGCTCAAAGCTCAAAGCTCAAAGCTCAATTTCCAAAAAAATTAATTTATTTATTTATTAAAAAAAAAAAAAAAAACCTTTGAGGAATGCGAGCGATTTGAAGCTTGTTCCAGATAGCGCGAGTCCGATTAGGGTTTTCGGGGTGGTGATCGCCGTCGGGTGTAGAGTGCTTACACATACGCTCGTCGTAGAGAATTCCTACCCTTCTTTGACTTTGACTGCTGCCACTACTGCTACTATCATCACTGCTCTGTCTTTCAGTTTCAGAGTTCACGCTCTCCATCTTGTGCCCTAAAAAATCGATTTCTCTCTCTCTCTCTCTCTCTCTTTCTGAATTCGGAGAGAGAGAAAAAAATAAATATATATAAACGAAGAGAAAAATATTTTAGGGGAAATGGTTTCGAATTTGGATTTTTCTCTCTCTTTTTGGACTTTATTTTTGGAGGGAAGGTAAAGGTAATATTATATTTATGGGTTTCGGCCTTATTGGCCCTATGGGCTATGGCTTTCTTTTCTTTTTCCCACAACTTTGGAAATAAAACAAAAGAATTTCAATAATTATAAGTGTAATTTATATTCTTAACCTTTACCTTTATTTTATGTGACATGAAAATAATATTATATTTTAGTTGTTAATTACGTTAGTATGTTACTATTTTTTATCTATTACTTAACAGTGAAGACTATTTTAATATTATAACAGATTAATAACAAAATTGACATATTTAAAATGTTATGGATTAAATTAACATGCACAATAAAAATTGAAAATCAAGTTCGTAATATACCCTTAAATAAATAAGAACATAAAATATTTAAAAAATTGTTGTATTTGTTGGACATAGTAATATTAGACCCAAATTTATACCCAAAACAAAACAAAAAAAATAGTATGCTTAATAGATAGGAGTATCTATCCATTTTTGATTTGACCATCTTTTGTTCGTAATTCAGAAAGACTAGTCTTAGCTCAAGTTGAAGGCTTGAAGCTCTAGCCGCATGATGAGCTATTGAGCTTGCTATCAAGCTGGGGTTCAATAGAATTATTTTGGAGGGTGATTTTTTTGTTATCATCAAAGCTCTCAGCACTCAGCAACGATGATCCATCATTGGTCTCAGGGGCAGAGCCAAGGGGGGTTGAGAGGGGGCAACTGCCCCCTGTCCTGCCCCAGAATTTGTATATAGTAGTATTTTTTTTTTTTTTTTAGAAGCTTATATAATAGAATAATAATAGAGTTTGATGTTAGAAAGCTTAAATTGCCCTTACACATATCAGAAAGCATGTTTCTATAAGAGAAAAAACAATCACCAAACTAGTTTTCGTTTTTTCCTAGTGGGCCATTTAAATAGTTAAATTCACTATTATAGAATTTCTTTGCTTCTCACAGGGTCACAGTATATAATACAAACTACAAATTACAAACTAGTATTTTTTAGACATAAAAAAGGTCAATGATGAAAAAATTGAAATCACCTTCTTTTTGTGTATAGAGCATTAAAAAAATGATTAAAAATCTACTTTGTGTTCTTTCCATTCAGGATGTAAATCACAATATATGATTTAATTTTTTTTCTAATGACCCACATGTATGAGATGATGTGCTAAGTTGAGGAATGTTGTGAAATTGTTGTGAATTTTTATTGTATCATTAATATGACTTATATTTTTTTCTAATTTTTTCACAGTTTCATACTCTTTCTATAAATCTTAATTTTAACTACTTAAACAGATAAAGAAACATATGCTTAATTCTACAAATTTTTTTAAAAGAAGGCAAGGCACTGAAACATTAATACAACTTTATAGGTATATTATTATATTCCTAACACTCCTACATTAATTTATTTTAATTTCAACATTATGTATTTAGATTTTTTTTTTATTTACTATAATTTGATTATTTTTGTTTTCTTTATTTTAATGATATGAAATACATACACACACATGTAGTTAATTGAGCTTAAGAAGAAACATGATCATGATAATAAGTATCGAAGTGTCATTTAATCTTGCCCCCCTTGAGTTGAAATCCTGGCTCCGCCACTGATTGGCTTCATATGGTCACTTGATTTTTGATACTAAACAGTTAGTTTCACAATTTCAATATATCAATTTTTATCAATTTTTCCCATGTTCACTGTTAAGGAAATGCAATAGCTCATTACCTAGCTAGATGTGCTATCCTCTCCCATTCTTTAACTATCTGGGTAGAAGATGTGCCATCAAATATATCTCATATTGTTCTGGCCAATTTGATCACTTTACAGTAATGAATTTAAGCCTTTATTCTTTCATGGAGTACATTATAAAATTTAAAATTTATACCTTTTATTGACTTTCAAAAGTTTTTTTTTTTTGAAACGTATTGACTTTCAATTTCAAAATGTATGTTTATATGCCGAAGTTAAATTAGGTTTACTATATTGTAGATAAAAATACTAAACATTACTTGTCAAGTTAATATCCAATTCTTAAATATAAATATTTTCAAGTCAGATTTTCTATTATTAAGTAGTTTTTTGTTGTTGTAAAGTTCTAGATTTTATTTGTATAAAAAATATTAAGTAATTTTTTGTAAGTTCATTCTAGATTTTATTTGTATTATTATTTTTCTTTGCCTAACATTTTATGTTTTAGGCAAAAACATTTTTTTGGTCCATACTTTTTTGTTATATTTTCAATTTGTTTCTCAAGTTTTCACAACTTTTCATTTTGGTCCATATATTTTTAAACTTATTATCATTTTGGTCATTGTCATCATCCCACTTACAAAGAACACCTACATAGTTAATGGACTAAACTACTAGTTTAAAAATAGTGTTTTCCATAAGTGAGACGATGTTAATGACCAAAACGAGAGCAAGATTAAAAATATAAGGACTATAATGAAAGTTGTAAAAACTTGAGCACCAAATTGAAAATATGACCAAAATATAGTGACTAAAAATGTGTTTTTGTCTATTTTTACTAACTAAAGTTCGTTTTTTGCCCTTAAATTTTGAGGTTATATTCATTTTTATCTTTTCACATTTGATTCTATTTTCATATGGGCCCTAATGTTCTCCATTTTCGTTAGTTATCTAACTATCCATAATATGTTTTTCTCCCTACAATAATGAAATTTTGATTTCTTTTTTCCATTTACCCTTAAATATTTAACATTTTCATTAGTTGTTACTGTTCAAAAGAATGTTGGAAACTAGCATCTCGAGTTTCTAAAACTCGAGATCTAGTTATAACTCAAGCTTTTAAAACTCGATTTGCAGTATTTGTCAATACCATACGTGGACAAATTTCCATGTGGAGCCAAGTAGAAATTGAGTTTATAAAACTCGAAATCAACACTATATACACATGGCCACTTTCAAACGCCTCTCTCAAACACTCACACTCTCTCAACCTCACTCAAACACTCACACTCTCTCAATCTCTCAAACCCTCTCACTCAAAGTTCAAACACTCTCACTTAAACACCCAAACCAGTCACCCTCAACCCCTCTGCGTGTAACAAAAATCACCCTCACCCTCAAACAGTCTCCTCTTTCCTCACAATCGGCTTCAGGCATCCCCTCACCCATACCTTCAAAGTCCCTACCAACGGAAGTTTGAAGGTATGTTTTTCTTATAAAAATTTGAGCTATTTAAATAATTATTCCATCCGGGTTTAGCCAAGTGTCTGTGTTTGATAATTTCTGTTGTTAGTGCTTTAGTTTTTCTTGTTAGTGTAAGATTTAAGTTAGACGAATTTGTTTTGTTAGTTGTTGTATGATTTGGGTTGCTGGCATATTCAGTTTTTGTCTCAGTTTTTGTTGTTTTCTGGGTAATAATGCTTGATTTGTGTTTAGTTGTTGGGATTAATGTTAGTAAAATCTTTGTTATGGGGTGGTTGCAATGTTGCAAAACTCTTGGGTTCAAAATTAGAGAAATGTGTGATTTTATTTTTGTTCTTGGGTTATAATTACAAATTTTTTTAAAAAAAATTGGGGCTTTTGAGTTTTGATACCTTATTTTGTTCTATGGGGCTTTTGAAGTTGTTTGCAACAATTTCTTGGGTTCAAAGTGACATTACTTTCATGGGTCTATGAAGATACGTTGTTAGGTGCTCCAATTTTATTTATTTTTTTGAATATATCAGGGTGATCACTTGTAGTGTTTGCTGACCTTTCAGTCAAAAGCTAAATAATGGTGGCTGGTAAAATGAGTGAAAAGAACATTTGAATTCGTACCTTTTATTATTTTTATTGAATTCATACCTTTTATTAAAAGCTACAGCTTGGGTGATTGTTAGATACTTAACTTTTTATCATGGAAAAATTACAGATTTATGCTTAGGTGAATGATAGAAATCCTCAAAGATATGTCTGAATATATTGTAGTGTGTCACTAATAGGGCTTTTGTAATTTTTGGATGCTGAGCTTCCTCCTCTTTATCATCCTTTGGTTTCTCTAAGTAAGGAGAAACTTCAGCATCCCCTATAAGGACATCGCTTTGTTTTGCATCAATATCAAAGTGACTACCCTGCAAGCAAATAAGAGATGTTATGCCATATAGAAGAGTTTTAGGAAGCACAGAAGCAAGCTCTATTTCAGGCAGAGAGCAATGCTATGTTTTTCGAGGGTTTACACAGTGGAACTTAAGTCTCTAAAACTCGAGTTTCACTGGGGAATTTTTTTTTCCCCAGCAAAAGCATGCTCTGTTTCAGGCAGAGAGCAATGCTCTGTCCCCCCCCCCCCCCTCCCCCAAACATGCAGCAAACCAAAAACTGAAATGTGCACACACACCTGCTAAGAAACATAGATAGAGAAGTTAAGAATGTAATCCACAAATACTCATTGAGAGGTAGAGAAGTTGAGAGTGTACATGCACTTAAATTACATCAAAAGATGTTCTCAATAGGCACCAAACTATGGAAATTGTTACGCTCTTTGTATAACCATAGTTTTACAATGTAAATGCACTCAAATCATAACAAAAGTCATTCTTAATATATCAACATTCTAAACATGTCCAACCACGCTTAATTTGCAATTCTAACCATACTACTCAAATCACAATCTTCATAGAGGTACATTGGGTAGAGAATTACAAGTACATTCAACAAAAACCAAAGCATTAATTGTGCCAATACAACGTAGTCACTTTTCCTAAGATTGGTGGTCCGCACTACAAAAACGTCGTCCATGGAAGCATGCCTGAAAAACGTAAACTATTCACGTTAGAAGACAAGACAGTAAACATTAGGTAAACATAGAATGAACCCGATCCAGAACTTTTTGCCATCTATCACCTACCTAGTTTGGAACATGATCGCTTGTGGAAGTGCCACGGGATTGCAGACATTTTCTGCGGTTATGCACCGAAGCATGACACAGTCCACATGTCTGCCTAGGTTGACTCTCTATCAAATCAGCATCCTCCCTCCGCCATCCCAGTTCTTGATCCTTATTCCTCACTCCATCCATCTCATTCCTTATTCTTGACTTCACCGATCGACCTTTGGCTCGCAACAATTCTGGATTAGGCAACCGTTTTGATCCCATAGGATCCCTCCACAATGACTGTGACTTAGGAATCACAAATGCATGTGAGTAAGTTGTAAGGGCATAGTCCAAACTATAACATGGGTGAATATATGTGGTCGAATCAATTTTTACAGCGTCACATACTCTAATTGCATGTGAACACGGGATCCCTATGTTTTGCCATTTCCCACAACTGCATGTTCTTTCCAATAAGTTGACTTCATAACTATGGTTTCCCCCTCCTCTGCTACACACGTTGAATGAAGTAACTACCTGATATATCATATTCAGATTGCTAAATTCCTTGAGATAGCGCTTCTCAGATTTACGCCTATTTTCCTCCCACGTGGAGAAGGTATATGTACTCCATTTCTTACCCTCCGTTTTTTCATGAGTATACTCCTTGTGCAGGTCGTGGAAATATTGAACTAGTTTGGGCCAAGTGAACTCAACCAATGAGGCAATAGGAAGGCCCCGTGCACCTTTCAATACACCATTGAAGTACTCTGATACATTGGTTATCATTGCCCCAAAACGTCTCCCACCATCATGTGACTAGGTCCACATATTTACAGACTCTCTTATTAGGTATGTGTATGGAAGATAATCTTGATTTTTTTCCTTGCCATCCTTCCCCATCACCTTTTGCTTATTCCTAATGGCCTTAATTTCCACCTGCTTAATGGACTCCATTATGGTATCAAATTTAACTACCTGAGTAACATATCCCGCTTTCAACGCTGCTGACTTAAGAGTCGAGTTCTGAAAATGTGTGTTGAAGTTGCTAGCAACATGTCGAAGACAGTCTCTATGAAATACCCGTGCTTTTCCATCATCCCCTTTAGGCCAATTTGCAATGGCCTTTTTGATACCGAGATGTTGAACAAAAATTATGCAAATGCCTTCGTTAAGTATCACATGGCTAATCGTATCTCTGAGGCATTGTAAAAAGCACATCCAACTAGACCCTAACTCACAATCCACAACAGCAAAGGCGAGAGGGAATACCTTGTTGTTAGCATCAGTTGCCATTGCAACCAACAACTTTCCCTGGTATTTACCATACAGATGAGTCTCATCAATATTGATCACCGACTTGCAATATTTGAATCCATCAATGTACGGAGCAAAATACCAAAACACATAATGCAACATTACGGTGTCATCTTCATTGGGGTCTGTGGTACGAAAGAACACCTGAGTAGTTGGATTCTGATCAATATATGCCATTAGCAACTTCTGGTAAGACTCTTCCCAATTCCTAAACAATTTCGCAATCACCTTTTGTTTTGCATCTCATACCTTGTAGTAAGAAGGCTTATGACCCTTATATTTCGCCTTTATCATATCTACGAGATACTTAATTGCGATAGTGTGATCCTCACTTATCTTCTTAAAGATGTCTGATGCAATAAAATTACAAGTCATCATTCTACCATCATTTCGCACCTCAATCAGTATACACGTGTGAGAACCCCTATACACGGTGATCATCCATAGTTCGTGGAGATTGGGCTTTATGACTATGCAGACATACCACTTGCATGACTCTTCCACGCATTTTATAGTAAGTTTTGTAGTAGTCGACCTACTGATCATAAAATGTTTGTTTTCCTTAAGAGCACAAGTTCTTAATGCGCACTATACCTCCACTTTATTGGCAAAAGTCAACCATTTGCATAAATTCATCCCCTCTCTCCAAGTAGACACAAATGGTATCTTATTATATGAATGATCAACCATATTTTCCCAAGTATTTGCAGAAAAGGCAAGAGGTGCATAGACAGGAATTGTGTTCGTAATGTTTTGGACACTAATAACATTGTCTGCATCAGGTTCACTACCGTTCAATGTTTCATCGTCATCAATGTCCCTTTGAAGGTCCCTAAAGTCCCTTTGTTCAATCATCTCTTCAAACTCATCTCTATCGACAAAATCTTCACCGTTAATGGCAGTAGTCTCATCAACATAGTCTTCATCGTCATTGTCGCCATCATCATCTTCATCTTCATCATCATCATCATCATGAACATTATCCTCTACATGTGTGGAATACTCATATTGAGCATCCGGAACTATAACCTGTAAACTTGTGGTTGCTTGTTGGAATTCCTCGATACCAACTTCCACACGCGACTCCAACTGTATGTACAACTCAATCATAGTCACTTCGGCTATTCTCTCCAACCTGTCAAACATCATCTTTACATGTTTGCTGCTTTTATCGCCATATACTTGTAATTAATCTTCTCTTTGAAGATTTCAGTTGGCATACGATAAGTAATTTGTACGTTGTGCAAAGCAGGATTCACACACAATTCTTCCATAACTGTCTTCTTGAATTCATCAAGGGTCTTCAACCTACGATCAATATGGGTGAACTCCATGTTTATACCCGGCCCTGCAAATGGCAATCCCTAGTCTGCATCGGCGTTCTTAAGCGGACCACCGTAGTATAGAATTATATCAATTCCACTCATTGTGAACCTGTTCGAGTCAAGTTACTATGTTAGTTAACAAAACAAAGCAAGTCATCAACCTCACATTTCAAAATTGTATAGATGATTAATTAAAAAGTTTATAAATTATAGCTAACACCCAAGTTCAAAGACTAGATGATACTTTCTTCCCCTCTCAACTTGAAAAACTTAACCAACACATTTATTAGAGTACTATAGAATATATTGTTTAGAGTTAAGAATAATTAAAGAAAAAACAACAGTGAAATAATAGGAAATAGAAAAAATTTGAATGGGTGTCAAATGATTAATCAAAAGTTCACAAATTTATTATTCAATTTCAAAGACTAAACCATATTCTGTCTCCTCCCAACTTGTAAAACTTAACCCAGAAACCAATTGGAGTGGCACACAGTAGGAAGGACACAAAATTTTTCACAACTAATGTTAACAAGAGACCTATTGTGATAATGTATGATAATACAATGTAGCAATAGTGGGTTTAAGTGAACGTGATGTTATTCTAATTTACAACAAATCATGTCAATAGTTGGAAAGCGAACTTGCTATACATGCATTATATGTATCATTTGAGGCATAACAACCTTGAACAGTATAAGCCCTTATAATTCTTGCAACACCAGCACATATATTCAAGACTTGAAGCAAACTGCAAAACTTCTTTAATTTAATATATACCAAAAACAGGCAAATCCTGGAAATAGGTTAAATTATCACTCAATTTCACGAAACAAAAACTTAACCCACTTCATGTATATTGTTCAGAGTTAGAGTAATTTATGAAAAGAGAGGAAACAATAAAAAAAATGGGTCAAACAAAAAATAATGGAAAAAAAATGAAATTTAACAAAAAAAAAATGGGTCAAACAAAGCAAGGTATCTTAACTAAGTTATGTTAACTATCTACAAAATAAATAGTCAAAATCTTTTAACCCACACCCAACAACAAATAATACCCAACTACAATGAAACCCATACCTGATATATGAATTTGTTGAGAGGGAGGAGCAGTGAGAGAGGCAATGTGAGTGTGGGTGAGGCAGTGAGAGCAAGTGAGTGTGGACTGATATGAGTGTGGGTGAGAGAGTTTTAAGTGAGGCTGAGTGGGTGAGGAAGAGAGAGCTGTTCTGAGTGTGTCAAAAATTTCGAGAAACTCAAGTCTTATAGACTCGAGATCTTAGTAGTTTCTAATTAAATTTCGAGTCTTATAGACTTGAAATTTATGTGTCAAAAATGTTTACTTCAAGAAAATTGAGTGTCTAAGACTCGATTTTCTATTTCAAATAAATCGAGTATTTAAAACTCAAGATCTATGTGGCATTTTCTGTCCACCTTATCATTTACAATACGGGCTAAAAGTGAGTCTTTGAGACTTGAGTTTCACCCACATCTCAAGTTTCTGAGACTTGAGATGCTTGTTTCCTTAAAACTTCAAAACCTACGTTAACTTATTATATATTTTGTCCCTACTGCGTTAGCTTGCAAATTCCCTCTGAAATTTTTGCATTCCACATCATTACAGAGTTAGTTTTTATTGAAATGGTTAAATATAAAGGGCACTTAACAACTAGATTACTAATGGAAATGGAAGATAGGGCCAAAATGAAAATATCCCTAAATTTTAAAGGTTCAAAGTGTAATTTAGTATAGTTTTTGTAAGTGCACAATTGCACCTGGCCCCAAGAACAGTTATGGGCTCAGGCCCAATGAGCCTTAAATAATATGAATTTGTAGAGTGTGGGCTTGTAACCCAGGTTAGAAGTGTTTAAGGATTTTATGACAAACCAAAGGTTGCAAACACTTGGAAACAACAAGGTATAATGCAAATCAACCTCCTCGGACGTATAGCCGAGAGCTGTTCTTCTATTATTTCTCTTTTCTTTGTTTCTTTTGGGTTACAAAAGGGTGCTGTCCTCATTCATGTTTTTTGTTCTTCCTTAAATACTCATCTTTTTGATACTCTGTACACGTGTTGCCCCAACTCCCCATTCGCCTAGATATTTCTTCTCTCAGTGCCTTTAAATAGTAACCAGAAATTTCCCTTCCACTGTTCAGGTGTCACTTCCTCATTAATGCGGCCAGGGTAGTAGGCGCAGGGTCTTTAATGTGGAGGTGACAGTCTTCAACTTGAGTATATCTCCAATATCGGTGCTTCTAGGTTATTCAGGGGTTAACCCCTTTTAACCGTTAGTCTTTACCATGTCATTTCCCAACCCTTATAACGGAGTCTATGGTTCTTCTGTGTCCGTCCGAGGATCAAATCATCCTCGGACAGGTCTTCGAGTCCTCTATGGGCTGACCCGTAATTCTTACTCATAATTAACTCAGGAGCAAGTCGGTCTTTCTTAACACGGCCTAAAAGCCCACATACCTGCCAAGGTCTTTTTACTCCCCAAATAGCCCCTCAAAATTCTGATTTTCGACGTCCGAGGAGAAAAACAAGGTTTTGATCTGACGAGAACCCCCTCCACACACTTGGTGAATAATAGCACGTTGGAACCGTTTCACGTCCCAGAAGATGCCACTTGGCGGTTTTATTTTCAAAAACGCGCGCATTTATTACCGTAGGTTACATTTATCCCCCACGTTCAACGGCGAGATGGGCATCCAACGCCCTCATGATTCCACGAAAATTTGGCGGGACAAACATAAATTCGAGGCCGCTTTTCCGCACGTCGCGACGCTTCGGAACCTGCGCCTGCATTTAATTCCCCAGGGGTCAATCCCATCAAAACATCAGCAGTCACACTTTACTTTCAGAACCGGGGAAGTTTGCACACCTTCAACCTTGTAAGTCTTACTCTTTCTATACTCAACCCTTTTTTCCTCGGATTTTGTCCTCGGCTGTCCTTACAATCATTCTTTCTCTTAAGTTTCATCTTTCGTTTGTCTATAATGGGTAGATTCAAGTGTCTAGTTGATACCGTCGCTGGGATGGAGGGCTTTAGGGCTAAGTATCGTATTCCCAGTGACGTAGGCCTAAAATACTGTCCGGCGGAAGCCGTAGCAGATTCTAGGAAAGAGGAGAGGTTATCATCCAATGATAGCCTTTATAGAAGGTGGGATGACCCTCCCGATGAAACCTGTAATGAGGGAGTACCTTCGCAACCACAGGTTATGTCCCGATCAATGCCTCCCAAACGTTTTTAGAGTTTTAGGTAGCGTTGACGCTTTAAACGAGCAGATGGGTCTAAACCTCACCTGGCACGATGTTGTCTATCTATATGAGTCCCATAAGCTCTCCAACGTAGGTTACTACATTAAATCTCATTCCAGTATCGTTAGGCTAATCTCCTGTCTGCCCAAATCCAACAAAGGCATGAAGGACGACCACCTGATCGTCTCTAGGAACTGGCGCGACGGCCTCCACTGCCCAGTAGAGTGGGGGGATCCAGGTGCGACACTTGAGAATTAACCTTCCCACAACACCATTTCCTTCAACACACACAGAAATGCGTATTCGCACTTATTTAAGTTCATTACATATCTGGGCGAATCTGACCAAGCTTGTTTGGTTTGATGTATCTTTGCAGATAAGCAACACGTGCGCCCTCGTTTGAGCCATTGTAACGTCGCTGATCTTAACCGAGTACTTCGATCCGAGGTGTTCGTCAGCGAAGACTTTCAACTCCGAGCCGCTCATTTGATTCTAGGGTATACTCCCATCTCCTCGGACTTCCAGGAGATAGAGAACGCTATAATCGCAGGCGATCGGAGACGAAGGAGAATAAACGTAGCTCGACCTCACTTCTTGGACGACCACGATCTTCCAGACGCCCCTCATACCGTCTTGCACCTACAGCCCATAGCGGCCATTCCTCTTGCCATACATTCCCAGGCAACTGCTATCCCAGAAGAGCAGGTGTCTTCCTCACACACTCTAGACAATGAAATAGACCAATTCCAATTTGAAGATACCGAAAGGCATCAAGGGAACCAATTCGTCGTACTCTCGGACGAGGAAGGAGAAACTGCCGAGGCTTCGGGCATTGCTGGGTTCGTTGTTGCGCAGCCGGAAGACACCTCTGAGGAAGACATGGATCGGATGCAGGGTCTCCTGACTAAGAGAGCTGCAAAGGTAGCCGAGAAGAAGACGGGGACGTCTCGAGCTCCTCCAGCTTTGCCTCCACCCCCTCCTCCAGCTGAGCAAAACTCCGGCCGAGGACCCCAAGAAGAAGAGAAAGGGGGAGGACCGAGGGGGTGACTGGCAAGGATCCCAAGAAAGCACGACAACTACCCCCACGCTCAGCAGCAGAGGCTGGACAAAGGCAAGGGTAGGGCCCGTTCAGTGGAGAGCGGGAGATCAGAGAAGTTGCCGACGGCGCCGAGCACCGACCACCTGGTCCCTTGACCTAAAGCTGGACGGCGCGCCTATTTCTTGCCAATCCAGAATAAGGGCGGTTCAACAAGGCCATGCTCACCACTTGGCCGAAGTATTGAAGCGCCCTCTCTTGCTGCCCAAGGACATGGAGTCCTTGGAAAAAATGAGCCAGCCACAATTATTCCTTTCTCTGAAAAGAGACTTAGCGCTGGTAAGTCTACTCATTTTTAGTGAAATTCCACCTCTGACAATATTCATAAGTTTCTATTGTGTTTGACTTCATCATATTTTACTGCAGGTTGTTCAGGAGGTCTTCGTGGCTGAAAAATTTATAGAAGACACTTGGAAGAAAGCCAGAGCCGAGATGGAGATCAGGCTAGAGACTGAGAAGTCCTTGGGCACGGCCCTTGTTGAAAACGAGAAGCTGACCTCGGAGATGGCTGAGCTGAGGAAAGAGAAAAATGGGGTCGAGTCAAACTTGAAGACTATGAAGACCCAAATAGAGGGGCAGTGCAAGCTCCTTCGCGAAAAAGACGATGAGCTGACCCAAGCCCAAAGGGAACGCTCGGCTTTGGAAAAGGAGCTTGCACTAATGAAGGAAGAGGCCAGCACATTTAAACAGTCTTTAAAAGCTGCTAAACAAGCAAGTTTTGAGGAAGGGGTGGCAACTACAAAGGAGCAGCTGACAGAAGCCTTCGCGGCCTTGTGTCGTGAGTACTGTCAAAAAGTCTGGGGGGAGGCCCTGAATGTAGCTGGAGTTACTCTATCTTCGGATCTGAGGAAGTCCGAGAACATTTGGCTTCCCCTTGAGATACAGGAGATTGAAGAGGCTTCTGCTGCTACTGCCATCCCAGAAACAACTCTTCCTGCCCTTCCCCCCATAGTCCCGAAGCCAATTCTAAATCCTACAGAACCTTCGGGTTCCAACAAAGATAAGGAGGGAGACGGAGACACCGAGAAAGACCTCAGCCAAGTTCTGGAACCCAATGTCCCTCCACCAAAAGCAGCGGACAAAGGAAAACAAGTTCTATCTGCTTTTGAAGTGGAGCTCAAAGAGACCGAGGCACCCATCACCTCTCAGCTAGATCCTCCTCCAGGAGTTTAGGACCGAACTTAGGGCTTCTCCTTCTCTATGCTTATCCCTTATATGTAATGCATGTTTATGTAATTAGTAAAGAACAATGTTATTTGAATTTCACTGCGTCGCATTTGTTTTTACTTCATTCGGTTTGTATTTGTTACTAAAGTTTCTTAAAGTAAACAAATTTAACTTCAAGGATTGCAAAACCATAACCTCTACACGATCATACACATAATATTAAACACTTCACAAAGAGATGACATGCTTGAGATATATAGCGTGAAAGGTCCAAGGACCATTCTTTACATACATCTACTTAACAACTAAAGAAATAAACTTAAGATCCGAATCAATGACCAATAAGGCACTGACTCCCTAAAACAATAGGAAGTTAACTTGGATCAAGTTTATGGTCCAAGTAGTAGGCTTAATCAATTCGTATGATTTTGTTCAATCCTTGGATAACTTTATTTAACACTTAAAGATATAACAATTTAAGATCTGATCTAGCAAACAACACGATGCTAATTTTTAGATGTGATAAGAAATTACTTCCGCTGGATCCTTGAGATCATTAAGTTCAAATGTAAATTTTCCCAAATGACAAAAGATCAATTCCACAAGGTGTGGTCCGAGGACTACACTTAACCAAGTTTCTGTTTGATTTTTAGAACAGTAACTCAATATTAATTTCCCCAAAGTAGGAGGTCCGAGGACCCGACATAACTAAGGTTCTTTTTAATAAATGATAAGAGATCAATTTCCACAAGGTTTGTGGTCTGAGGACCACACTTAACCAAGTTTCTGTTTGATTCTTAAGAACAGTAACTTCAGATATTAATTTCCCCAAAGTAGGAGGTCCGAGGACCCGACATAACTAAGGTTCTGTTTAAAATGATAAGAGATCAATTTCCACAAGGTTGTGGTCCGAGGACAACACTTAACCAAGTTTCTGTTTGATTTTAAGAACAGTAACTTCAGATATAATTTCCCCAAAGTAGGAGGTTCGAGGACCCGACATAACTAAGGTTCTTTTTAATAATGATAAGAGATCATTTCCACAAGGTTTGTGGTCCGAGGACCACACTTAACCAAGTTTCTGTTTGATTCTTAAGAACAGTAACTTCAGATATTAATTTCCCCAAAGTAGGAGGTCCGAGGACCCGACATAACTAAGGTTCTTTTTAATAAATGATAAGAGATCAATTTCCACAAGGTTTGTGGTCCGAGGACCATACTTAACCAAGTTTCTGTTTGATTCTTAAGAACAGTAACTTCAATCGTCAGAAGAATTCACAACCTTGAAATGTCAACTAACAAAAGCACATTTTATTAATAATAGTACCTTCTAAGATTATTTACATTCCATGGGCGTGGTACAACTCTTTCATCTAAATCAGCTAGCCGATATGACCCTATGCTTGCTACTGAAACAATACGATAGGGCCTTCCCAGTTGGCCCTAACTTACCCCAAGCTGGTTTTTGGAGGTGCCCACAACTTTCTTAGTACAAGTTCACCAGGTGCAAGTGGCCTTAATTTCACGTGGGCATCATATCCTTGTTTAAGTTTTTGTTGATAATAAGCCATCTGGACCATGGCCGCTTCACGTCGTTCTTCCATAAGTCAAGATCCTTCTCCAAAGTCCGTTATTGTTCTCAAGGTTAAAGGAACTCGTCTTCATAGTGGGAAAGCCAAATTCCAGGGGTATCACGGCCTCAGCTCCATAAGTCATGGAGAATGGTGTTTCTCCAGTGGACCTGCGTGGTGTGGTCCTATATGTCCAAAGGACATGTGGGAGTTCTTCTACCCATCTGCCTTTTGCATCATCCAACCTTTTCTTCAGTCCATTGACAATGACCTTGTTAACGGCCTCGGCCTGCCCATTTCCCCGAGGATAAGCTGGGGTGGAATACCTGTTTATGATGCCCATGTCTCCACAATATTGCCTAAAAGCTTTACTATCGAATTGGACACCGTTATCAGAGATAAGTGTGTGTGGTATGCCGAATCTAGTAATAATATTTTTCCATACAAACTTCTTGGAATCAACATCTCTAATATTCGCTAAGGGCTCGGCCTCAACCCATTTAGTGAAATAGTCTGTTCCCACGAGAAGCCATCTTTTACTTCCTGCAGCCCTCGGAAATGGCCCAACTATATCTAATCCCCATTGTGCGAAGGGCCAAGAACTAGAAAAGGGGTTAAGAACCCCTCCAGGCTGATGGATATTAGGGGCGAACCTCTGACATTGATCGCATTTCCTGACATAGTCTTGAGCCTCCCTTTGCATATTGGGCCACCAATAACCCTGAGTCAAAGCTCTGTGGGCTAAGGATCTTCCCCCAGTGTGACTGCCACAAATACCTTCGTGCAGTTCTTCTAGGAGCCCTTCCGTGGAGTCAGGATGTACACACAATAAGTACGGTCCGGAAAAGGACCGTTTGTAAAGTTTCTGATCCTCGGACAACCAAAAACGTGGTGCCTTTCGGCGTACCTTATCTGCTTCAGACTTGTCCTCAGGGAGGACATCATTCTTAAGAAAAGATATGACCGGGTCCATCCAACTAGGTCCAGGCCTTATTAGATGAATGCGAGGCGCGTTGGCAGTAGCAAGAGAGGGTTCTAGCAAATCCTCAACAAGGATAACCCTAGGTAAACCTTGAGCCGAGGAGGTTGCCAGCGTGGCTAAGGAGTCCGCATGTGTGTTTCCACCCCTAGGGATGTGAGCTAAGACGAAAGAGTCGAATTCCATTTGCTGACGCCTGACCTGAGCCAAATATTCTTGCATCCTTGGGTCTCTAGCCTCCATGATTCCCATGACTTAGCCAACCACTAGTTGAGAATCCGAGAAGACATGGATTTCCTTCCCACCCATTTTATGCACCGTCCTCATGCCTAACAAAACCGCTTCATACTCGGCTTCATTATTAGTGGCCGAGTATGCCAATCTCAAAGACTTCTCAAAAACAATTCCCTCAGGGGACACCAGAAAAGTCCAACACCAGACCCCTCTGGTTGGCCGCCCCATCCACATAAACTTTCCAAATCGGAGATATCGCAGCTGTAATAACACCAACTGATTTGTCACCCATGTGGGAGCCCTTTAGAGTTTCTTCCAGCAATGGCTCGGCGAATCCGCCACCAAGTCAGCGAGGACCTGGCCCTTCACCGAGGTGCGAGGCTTGTATTAACATCAAAAGCCCCCAGAATGGTTCCCCATTTTGCTACCCTTCCTGAGTAGTCGGCGCTACGTAGCACTGCCTTGAGAGGCAATTGAGTCAGGACAACCACTGTGTGGGACTGAAAATAATGAGGAAGCTTTCGCGTGGCGTGAACCACAGCCAGGAGCGCTTTTTCCAAGGGTAATAGCGCACCTCGGCATCCCCCAAAGACTTGCTAACGTAATATACCGTCTTTGCACCCCGTTATCATTCCTTATAAGGACCAGGCTGACCGCATGGACAGCCACTGCCAGATAAGTAAACAAAATCTCATGTGCCTCTGGGCGAGATAGGATGGGCGGCCGAGAAAGATATTGTTTAAGTTGTTCAAAAGCTAACTCGCATTCCTCAGTCCATTGAAACCCTTTCCACTTGTTCAACAACTAGAAGAAAGGGCGACAGCGGTCTGCTGACCGAGATATGAACCGGTTTAGTGCGGCTATCATTCCCGTTAATTTTTGAATTTCCTTTGGATTTCGAGGAAGCTGCAGGTCCTGAATAGCCTTGACCTATACCGGATTGACTTCTATGCCTCTGTGTGTAATCATGTATCCCAAAAATTTTCCAGACCCCACGCCGAAAAAGCACTTTGAGGCGTTGAGACGCAGCTTATGCTTTCTTAGTATTTGAAAGATATCAGCCAGATCCTTTACGTGTGAGGGTATTGTTTTACTTTTCACCACCATGTCATCTACATATACCTCGATGGTTTTTCCCATTTGCTGTTCGAACATTCTGGTCATCATCCTTTGATAGGTAGCCCCAGCATTCTTCAAACCAAATGGCATGACCTTATAATGGTAGTTTCCCGTTGGAGTAACGAAAGCAGTCTTCTCTTGATCTTCCAACGCCAAGGGAATCTGGTGGTAGCCCTGGAAAGCATCCAAAAAACTCATCCGAGGATGTCCGACAGTGGCATCCACCAGTTGATCGATACGCGGCATTGGGAACGAGTCCTTAGGACAGGCCTTGTTCAGATCAGTGAAGTCCATACATACCCTCCACGTTCCATTCTTTTTCTTAACAACAACAGTATGTGCCAACCACTCGGGGTAAAAAACTTCCTTGATAGCCCCAGTCCTCTTAAGTTTGAGAACCTCTTCCTTTACAGCTTCAGAATGTTCCCTGGAAGATCGCCGAGGTGGCTGCCTCCTCGGAACAATAGCTGGGTTGACATTTAAACGATGACAAATGAAGTTTGGATCCACGCCTGGGGCTTCGTAAGGATCCCACGCAAAAACATCAATGTTGTCCTTCAAAAATTCTAGCAATTCCATCTTCTCTTGGTGTGGCAGAAGTACACCAACTTGGAAAAAATTCTCTGAGTCATCAGCCACTGGAAACTTCTCCAGTTCCTCACAATGTGTCTCCTCCCCTGTCAGCATTTTAGATGCGTCAGGAGGTGTTAACTGCTATAAGTTTTTGGTGGCCAAAGCCGAAGACTCGGCTTCTGCCTGATGCAGCACTGCAGCAGATATGCACTGCCTTGCCACCGATTGGCTGCCGAGGATTTCCTCAACAGAATCCCCCGATTGGAATTTAACCTTCACATGCAAGGTGGAGGAGACGGCGCCCAGAGCGTGCAGCCATGGCCTGGCAAGGATGGCCGTATATGGAGAGTACGCATCAACAACAATGAAGTCCACTTCTACCGTTTCTGAGCCGGATTGAACGGGCAAACGAATTTGTCCTCTCGGCATAACAGATCTCCCTTCAAAGCTTATGAGCGGTGAATCATAAGGAGTTAGGTCTTCCACCTTCAACCTTAGCCCCTTAAATAGATCTGGGTACATGATATCTGCGCCGCTGCCCTGGTCTATCATCACCCTCCTCACATCATAATTACCTATCCTCAGCGTAACTACAAGAGCATCATCATGGGGTTGGATAGTCCCCACTTTATCCTCCTCGGAGAAACCTAGGACGGGCAAAGTGCCCTCATCCTCTTCGGCATATTGCCCACATCCTCGGCTCGAGGATGGGAGACAGCCAGTACCCTAGTGGGACCGGAGCTGATCCTTCCGGGCGCAGCAAAGATAACATTAATCGTTCCTAATGCTGGCCGAGATGAATTGTTCCTCTGGTTGTTTGAACCGACTTGACTGACATGCCCCGTAGGCTGACATAAATGCTCTTTCAACTTCCCTTCACCGACGAGCTGTTCCAAATGATTCCACAAGGTTCGGCATTTCTCGGTAGTGTGGCCCACATCCTGATGGTACTGGCAGAAGAGGTTTTGGTTTCTCTTCGCAGGGTCCCCTGCCATCTTGCTGGGCCATCTAAAGAAGGGCTCTTTACGAACTTTCTCCAGTAACTGATGCACTGGTTCTCGGATCACCGTATTTACGGCCTGAGGTATTGCCGAGGCGGGTTGCCCGAAATAATCCTTCCTCAGCTTATTGTTGTGATATCTGTCCGACCTGAAATCCCTTCTCTCAAGCGGGATAACCTTCTCCTTTCCCTTTCCTTGCTGCTGATCTTCCTCTACCCTTTTGTACTCATCAATGCGATCCATAAGGCGACGCACACTACGGACTGGTTTTTTCGTCAACGACTTTCTCAATTCGTGGTCAGTAGGCAGACCTACCTTAAAGGTATTTAATGCTACCTCATCAAAATCACCATCGATTTCATTAAACATCTCCCAGTATCGATCAGAGTATGCTTTCAGTGTCTCTCCTTCCCTCATGGTCATGGATAACAGCGAGTCCAAGGGCCGAGGGACTCTGCTACACGTAATGAATCGCGAAGCGAACGCCCTAGTAAGCTCCCCAAATGAGCTTATAGACCCCGACTTGAGGCCGTTAAACCATCTCATAGCCACAGGTCCCAAGCTAGAGGGAAAAACCTTACACATCAAGGTCTCGTTGTGGGAGTGCACCGCCATCCTCTGGTTGAAGTGACTCACGTGCTCCACTGGATCAGACCGGCCATTATAGATGGTAAAGGTGGGCTAGGTAAACCTTCTGGGAAGTCTCCCCTTCTCAATCCTCTGTGAAAACGGAGATTTGGAGAGCTGATGCAATGCCCTACTTATGGCATCGTTACCTAAGCCCCTAGAAGGAAGCTTCCTGCGCTTACGAGCTGGCTGGTTGTCCTCCTTTCCAGTGGACACTGCACTAGGGGGTGAACATGATCTTGAGCTGTAATCACCCCCTTGTTCTTCATCTGAGGAAAGACTAGATGAGGACGGTGAAGGTCTACGTCTGGCGCGGCGTAACTTCTTCTTCAAACGACTAATTTCCTATTGCATGACCTTAGCTTCGTCTCCACGGGTGGTACTGCTCCCACTATGAATGTTGCTGGCGCCTGGGTGCTCGGTGTGGACACTCCCCTCACGATCTCTTCGACGTTCAAGACATTCGAATTGATCCTCCGGTGGTGATCCTTATGACTCTGCATGGTGAGCACCTAAACCTGCCATAGTATCCCTACCACTCCTAGACTAAGTTTCCCACAGACGGCGCCAATTGTAAGTGCACAATTGCACCTGGCCCCAAGAACAGTTATGGGCTCAGGCCCAATGAGCCTTAAATAATATGAATTTGTAGAGTGTGGGCTTGTAACCCAGGTTAGAAGTGTTTAAGGATTTTATGACAAACCAAAGGTTGCAAACACTTGGAAACAACAAGGTATAATGCAAATCAACCTCCTCGGACGTATAGCCGAGAGTTGTTCTTCTATTATTTCTCTTTTCTTTGTTTCTTTTGGGTTACAAAAGGGTGCTGTCCTCATTCATGTTTTTGGTTCTTCCTTAAATACTCATCTTTTTGATACTCTGTACACGTGTTGCCCCAACTCCCCCTTCGCCTAGATATTTCTTCTCTCAGTGCCTTTAAATAGTAACCAGAAGTTTCCCTTCCACTGTTCAGGTGTCACTTCCTCATTAATGCGGCCAGAGTAGTAGGCACAGGGTCTTTAATGTGGAGGTGACAGTCTTCAACTTGAGTATATCTCCAACATCGGTGCTTCTAGGTTATTCAGGGGTTAACCCCTTTTAACCGTTAGTCTTTACCATGTCATTTCCCCCCTTATAAGGAGTCTATGGTTCTTCTGTGTCCGTCCGAGATCAATCATCCTCGGACAGGTCTTCGGGTCCTCGGCGTATGGGCTGACCCGTAATTCTTACTCATAATTAACTCAGGAGCAAGTCGGTCTTTCTTAACACGGCCCAAAAACCCACATACCTGCCAAGGTTTTTTTACTCCCCACAGTTTTATTTATTTTTTCTTTTTTTTGAGGTAATAGATAGAAAATCTAGTTTTATTTTTAAAATCTATATATTTATCTGAATCCATTGACTTTATTCTTCCTCTTCTTCTTTTTTACAATAAACTTTATTTGGTAGTTTATATGTTAAGGTACAACTTTCTAAAGTATCAATAATTAAATAAATATGTTTTTAGCAAAAAGCTAGTTCAAATGTACAAAGTTTCTATAGGTATTTAACTCTATATCATTTTTCATGTATACAAAATATTTTTCCTTCTTTTGTGGAATTATTGGACTAGTAGAGACTATAGAGTATTACAAATTAATACCTTGTTACAAATTTAAGGATTCAAAAGGTAAATTTAAGAATTTATATATTATTTATTTTTTTAAAGTGTTTTCCTTTTTCTTTTATTAGTATTGAAAAATATACAAAAAAAAAAAAAAAAAAAGGTTAGAAAGTATGTTGAAGGTTTTTTTTTATTTTTAATTTTAAATTCATGTCATACCAGGTTGACTTGACCAATCAACGACTAGTAAGAGTCCTCGATTCTAGCGAGAGCAAAACTGCTCTTATAATTGATGGAAGTTGCATTAAATAATGTGGATAAGATGAAACATGGGCTGGCTTTGGTAACATGGACTTCAATCCTCATTGTTGTTGAGATTTGAGAAGCTGCAAAGCTATAACTTTTCCAAAGATCTTTTCCTATAGAATTTGATTTTCTTGTTTTGAGTCGTCAAAGCTTAAATTTATGGTAACTTAAAAAAAAAAAAATTCAATAAGCAAAGATTTCTGTCTGAAATACAACATTCTTTATAGTAAGACTCTTACCTATATTTTAAAAGATCTTTTCCTCTGGGATTTGATTCCAGTTTTGAGATTGACAAAACTTAAATTTAAGGGGGGAAAGATATCAAACTCCTCGACATGAAAAATCCTTCTTTTTTTCTTTTACAATTTTTTTTTAATATTAATTTTCTAGATTTTGTTTAATGAAAAAAAGTTACAATATCAAAAGATTCAAAACTACATCATATTTGGGGCATCCAACGATGCTATTAAGGCAGATGGGGACAAAAGGACTTCATTGAACAGGAATAAAATTTATAGGGCTGAAATGAGTTAACAAAAAGGTTAATTGACTGAATTAAATTTTGGACATTGTTAAATGATATAATTTGTAATTTAGCCAATATTTAATGAGTAATACTACATACCCAAATTATTTTATAATATTTTTACAAACTGCTAGTATAGTTTTAGCATTTTTTAAATAGTTATTGTAAGTAAAAATGTGATGTTAGTGATGGGCCTATATTAGAACTAGTAAAAATTTGTAACATCAATAGTTTATAAAAATGTTGTAAAATAGTTTGTGTATGTAGTATTACTCATATTTAATTATCAATTGGAATGCACATTAAAAAAATAAAATGACACATTAGTTTATATATTAGTTGTTCACTAGATAATTTTGTACCACTGTAGCTTATGATATTGTAATTAAATACATTTAACTAAGGTTCGCCCTTGGGCATTTATTAATGAACCATTATAGGAAAGTTTTAATACAATTTTTATGGAAAATATAAAAAATTTCTTTTCTTTTCTTTTCTTATAAAACGTTTCTAAAAATATTTTCTAAATCAATGCCTTTAGGGCACCCGTTAACTTTCTTGTAACTAATAAGACATAAGAAGCACAAATGATAGCGGTATAATAAGGAAAAGGCCGACTTCACAATTCTTGAGACATAGCAGCAAAGTTAGCTACTGTACTTTGAAATTTTGTTCAAATTGGAAGCACATGATAAATGGGCAATGTTAAAAGCTAAAATCTTCATGGTTCATTTGAGAAAGAACAAAAATGCAGAGTGTAATGACTACTAGGTGGCTGAGATGGCACAGAGTTAGTTGTGGTTATGGTGGGTCTCAGGTTTAAATCTTACTATTAGAAAATAAGAGGGTACATATTTTGGGCTGAGTTTGTGTCAGTGTGCACATACATGCGTGTGATAACGATGATCATGAACAACAACAGAATTGAAATTCAAGTGCTGCAGTGATGACGACAATTGGTTCCAACAATATAAGAGCAACAAAAGTAGCACCTTAAGCAGACAAGACATACTGACTGAATGCAATCCCCCCAAAGAAGAATCCAAGTATCTGCAGATGATTGGCACTAAAAATTGTCAATAGAGAAATGAAATGACAAACTGATAAGAACTACGCACCTGTCTACTTCTACCACACTCGATTAAAACCTCAAGTATTTTTGACTAGCTCAGCTTTGTTGTAGGAAGTATGCATGCACATGTAGATGAGCTAATGGTTTTGCATTTTACATTAATGCATTCTAATATCCATTCAATATTGACTAAGTAAAATAATTAGAATACAATCACAGGATTATAAGATATTCAACACAATAATAAGCACAGAAATAGCTACTGTACTACTATACCACTGTAAATTAAATCATGTTAGATATCATGCTGATGATTACAAATAAAATCAACAAACAGAAATAAAATTCAATCACAAAGATTTTTTTTTGGTATGAGCAACATGCAAAAAAATCAAGTTTCATTAATGAACAAAAATACACTCACTGTTGGCATGATTTTGTGAAAATATGTAGACTCAAGTTTAGAGATATGAGGTGGGTTGACAAATACATCCCTCCTCCTCCTCCTTTAAGGGGAACAAAATAGAGTACAAGAAGAAGATTTTATTGGAGATGACAAAGCCCTACCTAAGAGATCAAGATTGACAGACTAATGATCTTTCAACAGCTGTTCGTATCAATGAACATCGATATACGATCAAACTGATTGGAATATCAGTTAATAAAAAAATTTTGGCTTGAAGTTTTTGATCCTTGAAAAAATCTAAAATATCCCCCAATTTTGTTTTGCAATTCACAAAGAACAGAGGCCTGCAAATTCTATTCACAGTCCATTCTTCTTTCACATTTCAGACTTACATGAAAAAATTGTAAAACTGTAAAATGTGATTAATTCATGTATTCATTATATATTCAAAGTGCCAATTGAACAGAAATATTGATAAAATATTAAGAGCTTTGAAGAGAGGGAAGCATGGAAGAATATTTTTATTTAATATTATGAATGCCTCATAAATTAGAGAAAGCTATACCATTTGATTATGCTAATTCAGAATTACAATATAACCGTCTCCACTTGAAAAACTAAATTTAGACCCCTACATGATTAACACTGCAGAATTATCAGATATAAAGGTCAAACACATCGGTTAAACAAACCCACACAAAAAAAGAAGAAGATATTTTACCACAGTAATGCATAAACCAAATCAGTTAAAGCATTAAAGAATAATGAAGTAGAAAACCAAAGAAGAACCTCTTCAATGGAAAAACCACTCCGAGGACACAAACAAAGCCATAGAAAATTCACTATTAAAGGAACAATTACAAATTGTCACGAGTCACAAAACTTTTGTGCCCTAGACCCTTTGTGCAGCCTCTAGAATCCTTCTATGGTGATTTCCCCCACAAATTCCTCATTCGCATAAATCAAAACCTCTAGCAAATAGAACCCACATAAACCCCCCATTAGGATAGAATTTTGACGTCTGTGAGATCAGTAAGCAAGCCAAACAAATTGATTGGGTATAAACAATCCCTCAAAGCCAAAGAGGAAGCCAAGTATCTAAGCCTAACATGAAGAGGAAGAGCTATAAATGCTCCATCACAAAAGAAAACACAATCAATAATATTATATATTAAAAAAAAAAATCAAATATTGGGGAACCTCAGAGTCACAATCACATAGTGGTCCTCTTGGACTTGGATTGAATGGGTCCTCTGAAACCACCATTGCCATTGCTATTACCAATTAGCAACAAAAAAGACAAAACCCATTCAGACACTGACTCTCTCAGAAACAAATCCCACAATACAATTACCATCTCTCATGGGCTTGTTGTACCCAACCTTAAAATTCATTCAATCAATAAAATAAAGCCCATCTTGTATTGACCAAAATTTATTCATTATTTACCTCTATGACTATATACCTTGTAAAGGAAAAACCCAACCCAATTAAGTATTAACCATTGAAACCCAAAAAATTTGAAACAAAAACAAACAAAATTTGAAACCCCATCTCCTCCATTCCCGCCAACACTAACTGTTAGGGTTGGTGATCCTCTGTTCTTCTATCTAACTCCAAACTCAAACTCAAATAAATCCCATTTTCATTGCAATTGCTCTCTCTCTCTCTCTCTCTCTCTGATGTATAATAATACTTCCAGAGTTTACTAGTTGTACTTGTAAATTGTAATTGAATTTAAAATAAATAAAATAAATATTTGTATTGGAAAAAAGAAAAAAGGAAGGGGTGTCACGTATGAGCAATAAACGTAAAGGTGAGGGGTATAATGGGTAATAAGGAAAATAAAACCCAAACCCAAATACCAAACTAGCCGTTAGTTTTGGGTTTGGGATTTGAATGATAATAAACCCAGATGCTCTGTTTTGTTCTCTCCGACTCAGAGTCGGAGAAACCCAGCACCACCCTAAGTTTGGGTTTTTGAATTATAATAAATCCTTCACTCTCCCACTCACACACGGAGACTCTCTGTTTTTTTATCACCGGCTCTGAGAATAGACTTTCACCCCAAGCAAACCCAACTCCCCAACTAGCCGTTACTATTTCTATTTCTTTACTTACTTTCCACTCTCCTCTACAACAACAAACCCTCTCTCTCTCTCTCTCTCTCTCTCTCTCTCTGTGCTTAACCCCACCACAAGAATTGAATTTAATTTCATTTGGAGTTCCTCTCTCACTCTCTTTCTCTAGTCTCTGTTTTTTGTTCTACTTTCTTCATTGTGTTTTTTTTTTTAATCTCTGAAACTCACAGAGAAGAGAATTGTTTGATCTAAGAATGATGGAGACTTGTTCCTGTTCTCATTCATCTCCTAAGAGATTACTTTGTGATGTTGGGTCATTGGATGTACTGCTCAAAGATTTCATGCCTGAGAATGCAAAAGATGCAATGGACTTGCTCAGTCAAAGGGTTTTGATGAAATTCATTCTGTTTCACTGCCTCCCCAACACATCAGATCAAACCCTTTTGTCACTGCCACTGGTCACAGAAAACGATGACACTCCTTTGGAAGAGAAGAAGCTCCAGTATCGTTTCAGACTGACTTGGAGCGTCCACCAAAAAAGATCGAATCTTGGTTGTTCTAAACGTCATTCCAGTTCTCAATTGCCAAATTTGAACATCAAAAGGAAGAGGCTTTCTCAAGCCACTGCCACTGCAGATCCAGAGAGAGTTTCTCTATTACAAGAAGAACCAAAACCAGAGGCTTCTACTGCACGCAAGATCATCCCACGAGTCAAGATCATTCCACCAAAGACACCTGGGGATATGGGAAGCTTTTCTGCTTCATCCATTGCCACTGCAGATCCAGAGAAAGCTTCTCTACCACAAGAAGAACCAGAACCAGAGGCTTCTGCTGCACGCAAGATCATCCCACGAGTCAAGATCATTCCACCAAAGAAACCCAGGTATATGGGAAGCTCTTCTGCTTCATCCATTGCTGCTGTAGATCCAGAGAAAGCTTATCTACTACAAGAAGAACCAGAACCAGAGGCTTCTGCTACACCTAAGACCGTCCCACGACTCAGAATCATTCCACCAAAGAAATGAAGGAAAAATTCTGGTTTTGCATCTCATGCAAAACCCACAGCGAAAGCGACGAACTAGGGTCTATTTCATTCATGATTGATAACGTGCACTATATAAATTTCAGAATTTAAGAACAAGATAGCGTACCTTGGTGTGGAGAAATTCAAAACAAAGATTATAAGCACTTGGGAACACTTTTAATCTTCACTCCAATTCTACTTTACGCCCAAGATGTGTGGTCTCTCAATCAGTTTTCAAGGGAGAATGAAAGTGTGTCTCACACTCTCTTACACATCGTTTCTTATTTCTTTACATTTTCTTATCTCATAAAAATTCTGTATGTTTCTCTCTTTATAACTAATTGATTATCTAATTGGGCTGGCCTATTGGGCCTTTCCAATTGGGCTTTAGTGTGTGGCTTGGAGTGGGACCAAAAGGGACCAATAAGACACTAGCTCCAATGGGCCTTGGGCTTTTCCGTCAACTCTTGACAAGTCCAAAGTTACCATTAATTATATTTAATACCACTATATAAATATAATTGCACTCTAGGCCTTATTAATAAATTATATCCCAAGACTTTATTATACACGTAACCCCTTCATAAAATATTCGTAGTAACACAAAGTCATAAATGTAGACTGCCACTTTGTAAATTACTACATCTTATCCTTGAGTACCCGGTTTAATTCTTTAAAGTTATTCATTATATATTTATGAAATCCAATTTCATAAATATATACTTTAGCATTTCTTACTAAAGTGGTTAGGCCTAACTCTCTGATAACTGAACCCATTAAACTTATCTCAAGGGATATTTATATCTCCATCAAGAGACTATGAATTCCATCTTGAGAATATATGTTCCATCAACACTAAATGTGGCTGCCCAACATACTGAGGTTTTGACCGTCACTTCAGGTCTCACTCCTGATATATCAAAGCAACCTACACTTCATGATCAGGTCCATTATTCTCTCAGATTAAGAGTTCATGCAAATAGAAGTCGTGAGATTTATTATTCATTTGACAGTCGTTAGAAAAATAATAAATCTCACAGCGGTCCTGTTCAATATGTTTTAACTCTTAAAACATATCAACATATCAACTAGAAGTTTCCACTTCCATGATCAAGACAAATCATCGTAGTTGACACGTTATAGTCTTCGCAGATGAAATGCCCAATTTCATCACCGACTACGAACTATTAATTCTGAGTTTACAAGGAACTTGTGATTTACATCTTTTGTGACTTTTCACTAAATCACATACAATGCATCTCATGGACTATATGATAATGTCCCATATTCATGTTACCATTATTTTAGATAATAATAAAATAACTTTATCAAAACACAATATTAAGTCATACATCATGTCATACAATACACAATGTCATACAAATATCATACATAGTATCATACAATAGGATTTAAGGGCACTAATCCTAATAATCTCCCACTTGCCCTAAAGACTATTGTGCACTATCTAACTCCCATTCCCTCCAAATGGACTCGAAAGTCCTTTGAGGTAAGGCTTTGGTAAAAGGATCTGCTAGATTATTTGCACTTTCAATCTTTGCTACCACAACATCTCCACGAGCAACAATGTCTCGAATGATATGGTACTTCCTCTCAATGTGCTTTCTTTCTTGTGATTCCTTGGATCTTGGATTGTGCAACCGCTCCACTATTGTCGCAAAACAATGTGATGGGAAGTTGCTCCATTCTTACAACACCAAGATCAGAAAGGAATTTCTTGAGCCAAACAGCCTCCTTTGCTGCTTCACAAGCAGTAACGTACTCGGCTTCCATGGTAGAGTCCGCAATACAAGATTGCTTAACGCTCCTCCAACTTATGGCTCCACCTCCCAAGGTGAAAACACATCCTGAAGTGGATTTTCTGAAATCTAGATCTGACTGAAAGTCTGAATCTGTATAGCCAATGGGAATCAAATCCTCACTATGGTAAACAAGCATATAATCTCTCGTTCTCTAAGATACTTGAGAATATGCTTTACAGCTTGCCAATGTTTTGGTCCTGGATTTGATTGATATCGGCTGACCATGCCAACTGAATAACAAATATCTGGTCTAGTACAAAGCATGGCATACATGAGACTTCCCACTGCAACAGAAGCATAAGGAACTTGTCTCATCATATTTTCTTCCTCTTAAGTCTTAGGCCTTTGGTCATCAGACATGAGGAACTCCATGTCTAAAAGGAAGCAATCCTTTCTTGGAGTTTTGCATGCTAAACCGTTCTAGGACCTTATCTATATATCCAGCTTGTGATAAGCCTAACAATTTATTCTTACGATCTCGCCAAAACTTGATCTCTAGAATAAAGTTAGCCTCACCCAAGTCCTTCATATCAAATTGGCTTGACAACCAAACTTTAACCGATGACATTACCCCTACATCATTCCCAATTAGTAGAATATCATCAACATAAAGCACTAGGAATATTACTACTTTGTCTCGATGTCTTTTGTACACACATGGTTCATCAAGATTTTGTTCAAAACCAAATGACTGATTGCTTGATCAAATCTGATGTTCCATGACCTAGATGCTTGTTTAAGTCCATAAATGGACCTATTCAACTTGCATACCATATGCTCTTGGTTCTTCGCTATGAAACCTTCTGGTTGCAACATGTATATTTCTTCTTCAAGATTGCCATTAAGAAATGCAGTCTTGACATCCATTTGCCAAATCTCATAATCATAATGAGCAGCAATGGATAAGAGAATTCTGATAGATTTAAGCATGGCTACTGGCGAAAAAGTTTCATCATAATCAATACCTTCTTTTTGTGTATACCCTTTGCCACTAGTCTTGCTTTAAAGGTTTCAACCTTTCCATCTATCCCTCTCTTCCTCTTGTAAACCCATTTGCAACCAACAGGTTTAATGCCGTTAGGCGCCTTTACAAGATCCCATACATGATTTGAATTCATAGAATCCAATTCAGATTTCATAGCTTGGACCCAATGATGTGCATCTATATCATTCATTGCTTCATCATAAGTGTAAGGATCCGATTCAGCCTCTTCTGAGATAGCCTCATAAGTTTCTCCCAAACCTATGAATCTTATAGGAGGCCGAATAATTCTCCCACTACGACGAGGCTCCTGTGTACTAGACATCTCATGAGTAGTATCTTGTGGTGTATCTAATACAGTGACATTATCCCTAGTTTCATCCATTGGTTGTTCAACTACAGGTTCATTCATTTCAGCCAAGACAACTCTACTTCTCGGAGTAAAATTATTCATATAGTCATTTTCCAAGAATTTGGCATTTGTGCTAACAAACACTTTATTATCCTTATGACTATAGAATAAACCTCCAACTGTTCTTTTGGATACCCTACAAAAAATACCACTTCTGTTTTAGACTGTAACTTGTCAGACTTTCCTTCAACACATGTGCTGGACAACCCCAAATGTGGAGATGTCTCGTACTAGGCTTACGGCCTTTCCACAACTCTACAGGTGTTTTGGAATAGACTTCGAAGTACTAAATTCAGAAGATACATTGCAGTATTTAAGGCATATCCCCAAAAAGAAATTGGTAGAGTCGAATAACTCAATATGGACCTAACCATATCTAAAAGAGTCCTATTCCTTCTTCTGCTACACCATTTTGTTGTGGAGTTCCAGGTGCAGTCAACTGGGATATAATCCATTTTCAGTCAAGTAATCCTTAAAGTCACCAAGAAGGTATTCGCCACCTCGATCAGATCGAATGGCCTTTATGTGTTTACCCAATTGATTCTCAACTTCAGCCATAAACTCTTTGAACTTTTCAAAAGCTTCGGACTTCCGTTTCATTAGGTACACATAACCAAATCTAGAGTAATCATCAGTGAAAATAATGAAATACTCATAGCCACCTCTTGCTTGGATTGACATAGGACCACATACATCTGAATGTACTAGTTCTAGCAAATCTTGGGCTCTTCTACCCTTTGCATTAAAAGGTCGTTTGGTCATCTTACCTTCCAAACAAGATTCGCAAACTGGAAAACCATCAAAGTCCATGGGCTGTAAAAGTCCATCTTTGATTAGTCTTTGAATCCTACTTGAATTAATATGACCTAAACGCAAGTGCCATAGATATGCATCACTAGTACAAGGAAACTTTCTCTTTAATGATTTCACATGAGAGTTACTACCTAATTCAGAATTGTATAATTCATGCTTATCAGGAGTTAAAATATAAAGATCATCCACAATATTGCCAGAACAGATAAACACTTTATCCTTTTTTATTACAACATTGTCTTTCAGGATAATACAATATCCATGTTTACCTAAGTAAGTTGCAGAAATTAAGTTCCTACGAACATTAGTACATACAAACAGTCTTCCAATATTAAAACTCTAGACTTAAAACACAAATTAAACACTCCACAGCTTCAACCGGAATCTTGCTCCCATCAGCCAAAGTAAGAAATAGTTCTCCCTCATTCAACTTTCTGGTCTCCTGGAACCCCTGCAAAGAATTGCAGATATGATTAGTACAACCTGAATCCCCACACCAGGAATCTGTTGGATTCTGTACCAAACATATTTCAAGAAGATGAACTTTTCATACCTTTATTCTTGGCAGCCTTGTATGTTGGACAATTCCTCTTCCAATGTCCTTTCTCACCACAATGGAAACACTTTCCTTTGGTTTTATTTCCTTTGTTAGCAACCCCTAAGGCAATTTGTTTACCATCTTTCTTAGTGAAGTCCTTCTTCTTCTTCTTCTTACCCTTGCCATTCGACTTAGGTTGAGAAGTAGAAGCTTCACTCACATTGGCTTCAACACTAGAAGTACCAAGGATGCCTTCCGCCGCCACTAACTCATTCATTAATTCAGACAAAGAATAAATCTTTTTGTTCATGTTATAATTGAGTCTGAATTCCTTGAATGATTCTGGTAGTGACTGGAGTATCATATCCACTTGAGATTCTCCATCAATGTCGGCACCTAAAACTTCTAATGTGTTCAGATTAGCAATCATCCTAAGACAATGCTCTCTCACTGAACTTCCTGCAGCCATTTTGGTATTATAATTTGCCTCATGGTTTCTTGCCTTGCAGAACGGCCTTGCTCACCAAACATCTCCTTCAGACTATGCATATGTCCGAAGCAAATTCTACATCCTGCATTTGATGCTGTAGAACATTTGAGATAGATGCTAGGATGTAGCACTTGGCCATCTCATTAGATTTCTGCCAACGATCATATCGCTGTTTTTCCTCAAGAGAAGCATCTAATGAAGGAAAGTTAGGACATGGTTGAGTAAGCACATATTTGTGCTCTTCAGCAGTAAGAACAATGTCCAAATTTCTTTTCCAATCAACATAGTTGGATCCAGTCAGTTTGTTTTGGTTAAGAATAGAAACAAGTGGGCTAAATGATGCCATGACAAAATCTGAAAATAATAAACATGAATATAATAAGTAAATTGGACATTATCAATTTAGTATAAAAACATATAATATGGAACCTTAATAAAACCATAAAATAATATATGCAACGACAACCCAATCTCATATTCAATATCCCTCAGCATAGAGTGAACATAAAATACTATGATTGATTGAGAACTATTCTCATTATTAGTGCTATCATGACAACTCTTATCAAACACTAATAATATGCCGTTTTACATTTAGCCTCTAAGTAATAATAGTAAGAACTCAGCATAGAGGATACTAAAATACTAGTCTAGTGTATACCATTGTCTAGAATTTGTGTAACCACATTTCATCCCTTTAACAAGCTTATTTTGTAGTACCATGATAAAACACCCTCCGCATGGAATGCAAAGCTCGAAACTAAGACAAGGTGTTTACCAAACCACTATAAACCAAGAAATTCAATCTTGTAGACCATGAAATAAATACTCTCCGCATGGAATGCTAAGCTCGAGGCAAAGACAAAGTATATATTTCACACTACTATGAACCAACAATGGAGGCCGTGAGATCCAACCCTTGAATCTCTCTCCCACTAGATATTTTAAAATAAAGGTTTTTATGATTAAGTCACATAATAATGCTAGACACATTGAAAAATAATCTTAATCTAATTAGGAATAAATTTCTTAACCCTAGCATTAACGTATCTAAATATATATATATAAAATATATATAACCTAATAAAAATCTTTATTATATATAAAAATTTATATTATATATATAAATATAATTTCAATTAATATATTAATATAATTATTACTTATTTATATTATATATTATATATAGATATATTATATATATTATATATAATTATATTATATTATATTATTACTTTATATATATATATATATATTTTGTCAGAGAAGACTTGAATCCTCACGGATTCAATTTTCTAAGACTTCAAAAGGGGCCAAGCCATGCAACCATGCTTAGTGCAAGCCATGACAAAAATTCAAACCGTGAACTATTCAACCATGCAATGCCATAAAAACCGGACCATGCATCAAAGGTCAAACGATGCATTAATGATTCAAAGCTTTTGACAGTAAATAACCGCCCCTCATAATAACTGCAATCATAGATTCTTGGTGTAGTCCGTACATGGCAATTATTTTTGAATCGTTTGTGGCATATAACATCACGAAACATATTCATGAAAATCAAAAGCATGACACAACACCATAATTTGATGCAGAAAATTGAAACACAAAATAACGATTTTCTTAATTCTAAAATTCAATCACACGCTATACAATCATGATATGAAAACCTGGCTCTGATACCAATTGAAGGAAAAATTCTGGTTTTGCATCTCATGCAAAACCCACAGCGGAAGCGACGAACTAGGGTCTATTTCATTCATGATTGATAACGTGCACTACATAAATTTCAGAATTTAAGAACAAGATAGCGTACCTTGGTGTGGAGAAATTCAAAACAAAGATTAGAAGCACTTGGGAACACTTTTAATCTTCACTCCAATTCCACTTTACGCCCAAGATGTGTGGTCTCTCAATCAGTTTTCAAGGGAGAATGAAAGTGTGTCTCACACTCTTTTACACACCGTTTCTTATTTCTTTACTTTTTCTTATCTCATAAAAATTCTGTATGTTTCTCCTTTTATAACTAACTGATTATCTAATTGGGCTGGCCTATTGGGCCTTTCCAATTGGGCTTTAGTGTGTGGCTTGGAGTGGGACCAAAAGGGACCAATAAGACACTAGCTCCAATGGGCCTTGGGCTTTTCCGTCAACTCTTGATAAGTCCAAAGTTACCATTAATTATATTTAATACCACTATATAAATATAATTGCACTCTAGGCCTTATTAATAAATTATATCCCAAGACTTTATTATACACGTAACCCCTTCATAAAATATTCGTAGTAACACAAAGTCATAAATGTAGACTGCCACTTTGTAAATTACTACATCTTATCCTTGAGTACCCGGTTTAATTCTTTAAAGTTATTCATTATATATTTATGAAATCCAATTTCATAAATATATACTTTAGCAATTTCTTACTAAAGTGGTTAGGCCTAACTCTCTGTATAACTGAACCCATTAAACTTATCTCAAGGGAATATTTATATCTCCATCAAGAGACTATGAATTCCATCTTGAGAATATATGTTCCATCAACACTAAATGTGGTTGCCCAACATACTGAGGTTTTGACCGTCACTTCAGGTCTCACTCCTGATATATCAAAGCAACCTACACTTCATGATCAGGTCCATTATTCTCTCAGGATTAAGAGTTCATGCAAATAGAAGTCGTGAGATTTATTATTCATTTGACAGTCGTTAGAAAAATAATAAATCTCACAGCGGTCCTGTTCAATATGTTTTAACTCTTAAAACATATCAACATATCAACTAGAAGTTTCCACTTCCATGATCAAGACAAATCATCGTAGTTGACACGTTATAGTCTTCGCAGATGAAATGCCCAATTTCATCACCGACTACGAACTATTAATTCTGAGTTTACAAGGAACTTGTGATTTACATCTTCTGTGACTTTTCACATAAATCACATACAATGCATCTCATGGACTATATGATAATGTCCCATATTCATGTTACCATTATTTTAGATAATAATAAAATAACTTTATCAAACACAATATTAAGTCATACATCATGTCATACAATACACAATGTCATACATAATATCATACATAGTATCATACAATAGGATTTAAGGGCACTAATCCTAACAAGAAACCCCCCCAATTTGGGGAGCTCTTCTGCTTCACCCATTGCCATTCCTAATGACTCTGCATCAGTGCTATCTAAAGAAGAGTCTCTCATATACAGACCCAAGAGGCAGAGGATCAACCCCACACCCACATCCAGATTCATCCATCATATTGAAGAAGTTGAAGTTGGGTAGCAGCATCTCCTCTCCTACATCTTCATCTCTAGGTGGCTAACCGTGGCAAAGAAGAATGAACTCAAGGCTGTAGCCCTTGTTAAGCTTTAGATTCTTTAGTTACTGTCTTATTTCATCTCATTTTTCTACATAGCATGTAGACATAGACTCAGTTGGTACAGTTTTTTGTGTTCTGCCTTCAAACCTTTCGTTTGAATATGGCATTTTATCCTCAAGTTGAAAATTTTGAGGTATGATATTTACCCAAGTACATTTGTAATTTCCTTTTAAATAGAGTGTTATTCTAATATAATAGTCAAGTATGTTCTTCTGTTCATTAATTGTGTCTGAGTTACAATTTGATGTTTGCTTAGATTGTTGTGGTTCAGTTTGTGTAAGAGAGTTTGGTGCTTTAGTTTGCATTTGCTTGTTAGTTCATTAGTTGTGAATGTATGTTTATTCAATGTTATGTCTGATGTGAGAGGAAGGGTAGCTAGCCAGGGTTGAATTAGATATTTCTTGTGGAACTAGAGTGATCTTACTTTAGACAAGTGTAGACTGTAGAGAACATATTATGTAAATAGCACAATTAAATAAACATAGTAATGTCAATTCACCATTGTACTTTGTACATTGTGCATTCAAAATAATATGGGAAGTTTGCAAATTAGACATACTTTAATAGTGCATTCAAAATATATGGAAGTTTGCAAATTAGGCATACTAGTTCAAATGTAGGGATAATATGGAAAGCCAACTAAATAAATGTTTTTTGTTATTAGCAAAAATAAATAAATATTTTTTGTTTATAGAAATTCTTATATGCAAAAGAACTTGAAGCACGTATAAAGAAATTCTCTTGAAAATCTTCAACTATATTGTTCATCTTTTAATCTTGTTGTATATAGATTTATATTCTCCATGTACTCTTAATCAAATTATCTATTTAAATTTCTTATATATATTTGAATTACTCCTTCAAATTATTCTGTTGATGAATATATATTTTGATTTATTTTTGTTTATTTGGATACTGGGACTGAAAGTAAATGAGTTTATAATTATGTGTCACAATTAACTTTGTGTTTAATTTGTTGTCTATTTCATTACTTATATTAATTAACATTTTCAATATCAAATCTGCTTTTAAAATTTTCTTCAATAATATCTTATCCGCCTGGATTAAATATTGTGAGACTGCTATATTCAGTCTAGACTCTAGAGGGATATTTATTATTTATACATCAAGAAGTAGACAGAATTGAACCTATGACATGCCTCACAAAGCAATTAAGGAAGCAAATATTTGCAATTTCGGGATGGTAGATAAGAATGCACAAAGTACAATGGTGAATTAACATTACAATGTAGCCAATTTAAGCAGGCCCCATTTCATTTTACTTTGACAGATCACATATTCACATCATCTGATCATTAAAAATTAATTTTATTCCACACACACACACACACATATATATATATATATATTTGGAATAAAATAGAAAGGGAATTTGTAAAAGATGATGAACCAAATCGATCTTACTGTCAAGGTTTGTATGTGTGTGTGTTTTTCTAGTCTTTCACCTTGTTTCTAAGTACTATAGTCACCTATGAACGATAATAGAAATGGAATTTGTAGAAGATGATGAAAAATGAGCATAAGTTGGGAAAATTTTATGGCTATAGAATCATTCATAGATGACAATAGAAAGGTCAATTAGAGTTTTTTTTTCCTTGGCTGTGGACTAGAGATACGGGTATTTGTTTTATGGCTGTGGTAATATAAGTTTTGTCTTAATCTTTGTAAAATTTTAAATGAAAAGTCAAATTGATAGGCTTAGTCCATGTGATTGATCTCTTGTAATATTGTCTGTAAAGCATCCGTTAAACTGCTTGTTTGCTCTTAATTCTCTGTTGGCTTACGCTCACACTTCTGGTCGATGGTGTCATTTGTGGTGGTATTGTTTTAGCTATGTGGTGTTCGTGGAGCTATGGGAAGGGGGTTTAGAAAAGGGCAAAGGAGGAAAGTTTATATTGAACCTGGGCTTGAATGAGGTCTTTGTGAGAGCATAACGTTTTTTTCTTCTATTTTCATGTGTTCATGTGTTTGATAATTCTACAAATGAGGAATTTGAGAAAATGCTAAACTTAATGATAACTATGAATTTTTGCATTGCTCCCTTCCATGTAGCAGAAAATTAAATAATACTTCCAAAGTTTACTAGATTACTAAATATTAATATCATATTGGCTTTGCTACTTAACAATAGCTTCAGATTAGTCCTCTTCCATACTGAAGAGTGATGAATTGTAAATTCTTCTGCTCTACTATATACTGAATATTTAATATTATTTTTGGTTTCCTTTAACTTGGTTTTGGTAATCAACACTGCAAATCTTGTTTAAACATTCTAATAATTGTTATTACATGAGATTTGGGCCTTGAATAAAAATGGAATTAGAAAACTTTTTTGGGCAAAGCTAATTTAATACAATTTGTTTTACTGTGTTGGCTGAAGCCTAAAGTATTGTGGCCTCTTATGAGAAGCCAGGCACTAGAGAATTTTTCTGCGTAGCATTGCAGCCCATTTGTAAAAAAGGTCTAAATATAAGGTATAGTTGTTCCTGAAGTCAAGTGCAAGCGTTATCCAAGCGTCATGTACCAAATGTTGCTCCTTTGTGATCAAGGAAAAGGCTTTGAAGTATTCAATGATCGATTGAAGTCAATGTATCCTGAAGTTAGCAAGGCTAATTTTCAATTTTAAGCTTTTAGCAACAATTCAAATCTGATATATTCTAGTTTGTAGGACAATTGTTTGCACACTTTGCAACGGTTTTTTGGATTGTTTTTGTAGTTCGTTTATGGAGCTATTCAAATATGTTGGTTTTTATATGTATAGGTTTGAGTACCTTCAATCGATCATGATGAAAATATGTTTAATTAAGTTTTATTTTTTTTCCTTGTAATTGCTTAGAAAAAATGTGTTTAATGAAGTTGTATTTTATTTTCTTTTTAGTTGCTTAGAAGTGTCATTTGAGGATATGATTTGACCACATTACCTCATTAATCTTTTGGCAAAATTATCATTTACCATTAAGGATGGTTCTACATCTTGTAACCACCCTGTAACTTGAAAAATGTAAATATGGACAAACATGTTGTTTTAAAGAAACTAGAAACCAATGAAATGACTATAAGTTCCAGAAGTATTATAAACAATTACTTCAAGTTTAACAATTTTGATGTCTTGCATTATATTGAAATTTGATTAAAGAGAAAGGTTGACAATAAAATATTTTGATAAAAAATGTACAAAATTTTATTAAAATGTACACTTTTATCACAATGCAAATAACAAGAGTCTTACAGTATTAAAAAAAAAAAAAAAAAAAAATATATATATATATATATATATATATATATATTTTATTACAAGGCTATAATAACATGATAGTTCCACATTTGATGTATCTCTTGCTTCTTGATTAAACATTCCATCCAAAATCTGCAATTTTCAATCTGCAAACTCCATTGGCTCTTAGCTAGATCACTTTGACTTGGTATCAAAGCTTGCTCTAGAATCCATTGAAGCTTCCAGCTGGCACAAAATCAAATGCCAATCAACATGAGAGAGACTAGTAAAGTCTCACATCAATAATCTCAAAACACAAGACCAGGCAAGCGCCTTAGCTCCAAGTTTTTGGTCTTCTGTAGATATTGGAATGCTGCAAAAAGAGAAGAATTAAGACAAGTAAATAAAGATATGGGAAAACAACAGTTTGGAAACCAGGACCATTTAAAAAAATAAAAGAAAATTGACAAATAATAAACTTAGACAAAATCAAAGTTGAACAAAAGCAAACAATCCCACTTACTGGATAATACCAGAAACCCAACATTTTCTATTATATAATTTAACTAATGCCAAGAGGTTCCTATATCCTACACACTAAGAGCATAGAATTCAATTGCTGTAACATTTACCGTGTAGAATAGAGATTCTACAGCATTGACATTTGACTATCCATTTCTCCAAACGTGTGAAACTAGATTTCACATATTCCCCCTTTAAAAAATTTGTTAGAGATTGCAGATCTAAACTGTACAAGTTTGTTATATGCTGTTGATTACACTTCAAAAATTCAATTTTCACTTCCAATTTCCATTCCCACAACCTTTCAGCAACCAAAGCAAAACAACAGTCACCAATCTAACATGTCAATCAAAGAGCATCTCAAGCATTAGAGGTCAATGCTAAGTGACTCCTTTATGGACAAAGATCAAATTCAAAATTCTAATTTTAATTTCTATCAAAAAGCTCAGTCAATTTCCATAAGGAGCAACTAAATCCTTCGTAAGACTATATCGAAATGGAAAAAGATAAACTTAATTTTAGTTCATCCCGTCTTTTTTTTCCTTCCATTTTCTCTGGAACCAAACAGAAGATAAGAGCTTCATTGATGATTCAGAGCAGAATAGACAGAAACGTAAAACAACACTTAAGAGTGTAACACACTTGCTGAGCTTTTGAGAGGAGAAAAAAATCGTGCAGAAATGGAAACAGCAAAACAAAAATTATTAGAAAAAACAAATAAATAACATCTCCTATTCTTTGCTACGTTCTCTTGGCACCCAAAGAGTGGTTAATTAAGACATTTACAATTGATTCCACCTCCAATTTCTGGGCAATCAAACAGAGGCTAATACTAATATACATGTTCAGTAATTTAGAAACAAGGTGAAAGACTGGAAAAACACACACACACAAACCTTGACGGTGAGATCGGTTTGCTTGTTAGAGAGAACAAAATCGAGGTAGTTGTCCAGAGACATCTTCTCTGTCCTCAAACAAATAAACAATTAGCAATAAAAAAAGAAAAACCCATTCAGACATGACTCTCACAAACAAATCCCACAACACAATTTCCATCTCTCATGGGCTTGTTGTACCCAAGCTTAAAATTCATTCAATCAATTAAATAAAGCCCATCTTGTATTGACCAAAATTTATTCATTATTTACCTCCCTGACTATACACCTAGTAAAGGAAAAACCCAACCCAATCATGTATTAACCATTGAAACCCAACAATTTTAAAACAAAAAAAACAAAATTTGAAACCCCATCTCCTCCATTCCCGCCAACACTAACTGTTAGGGTTGGTGATCCTCTGACTCCAAACTCAAACTCAAATAGATCCCATTTTCATTACAAACTCTCTCTCTCTGATGTATAATAATACTTCCAGAGTTTACTAGTTGTACTTGTAAATTGTAATTGAATTTAAAATAAATAAAATAAATATTTGTATTGGAAAAAAGAAAAAAGAAAAAAAAGAGGTGTCACGTATGAGTAATAAACAGGGGTAAAATGGGTAATAAGGAAAATAAAACCCAAACCCAAACCCAAATACCAAACTAGCCGTTAGTTTTGGGTTTGGGATTTGAATGATAATAGACCCAGATGCTCTGTTTTGTTCACTCCGACTCAGAGTCGGAGAAACCCAACACAACCCTAAGTTTGGGTTTTTGAATTATAATAAATCCTTCATTCTCCGAATCACACACGGAGACTCTCTGTTTTGTTATCACCGGCTCTGAGAATAGACTTTCACCCCAAGCAAACCCAACCCCCCAACTAGCCGTTACTATTTCTATTTCTTTATTTACTTTCCGCTCTCCTCTACAACAACAACCCTTCTTTCTCTCTCTCTCTCTCTCTCTGCTTAACCCCACTACAAGAATTGAATTGAATTTCATTTGTAGATCCTCTCTCACTCTCTTTCTCTAGTCTCTGTTTTTTGTTCTACTTTCTTTATTGTGTGTTTTTTTTTTAATCTCTGAAACTCGCAGAGAAGAGAATTGGTTGATCTAAGAATGATGAAGACTTGTTCCTGTTCTCATTCATCTCCTAAGAGATTACTTTGTGATGTTGGGTCATTAGATGTACTGCTCAAAGATTTCATGCCTGAGAATGCAAAAGAGGCAATGGACTTGCTCAGTCAAAGGGTTTTGATGAAATTCATCCTGTTTCACTGCCTCCCCAACCCATCAGATCAAACTCTTTTGTCACTGCCACTGGTCACAGAGAACGATGACACTGCTTTGGAAGAGAAGAAGCTCCAGTATCGTTTCAGATCCACTTGTAGCGTCCACCAAAAAAGATCGAATCTTGGTTGTTCTAAACGTCATTCCAGTTCCCAATTGCCAAATTTGAACATCAAAAGGAAGAGGTTTTCTCAAGCCATTGCCACTGCAGATCCTGAGAGAGTTTCTCTATTACAAGAAGAACCAAAACCAGAGGCTTCTACTGCACGCAAGATTATCCCACGAGTCAAGATCATTCCACCAAAGAAGCCCAGGGATATGGGAAGCTTTTCTGCTTCATCCATTGCCACTGCAGATCCAGAGAAAGCTTCTCTACCACAAGAAGAACCAGAACCAGAGGCTTCTGCTGCACGCAAGATCATCCCACGAGTCAAGATCATTCCACCAAAGAAACCCAGGTATATGGGAAGCTCTTCTGCTTCATCCATTGCTGCTGTAGATCCAGAGAAAGCTTATCTACTACAAGAAGAACCAGAACCAGAGGCTTCTGCTACACCTAAGACCGTCCCACGACTCAGAATCATTCCACCAAAGAAACCCCCCCATTTGGGAAGCTATTCTGCTTTACCCATTGCCATTCCTAATGACTCTGCATCAGTGTTATCTAAAGAAGGGTCTCCCATATACAAACCCAAGAGGCAGAGAATCAACCCCACACCCATATCCAGATTCAACCATCATATTGAAGAAGTTGAAGTTGGGTAGCAGCATCTCCTCTCCTACATCTTCATCTCTGGGTGACTAACCGTGGCAAAGAAGAATGAACTCAAGGCAGGCGTATCATATAGCTGTAACCCTTGTTAAGCTTTAGATTTTTTAGTTACAGTTTTGGTTCATCTTATTTTTCCACTTAGCATGTATACATAGACTCAATTGGTACAGTTTTTTGTGCTCTGCCTTCAAACTTTTCGTTTGAATATGGCATTTTTATCCTCAAGTTGCAAATTCTGAGGTATGATATTTACCAAGTACTTTTGTAATTTCCTTTTAAATAGAGTGTTATTCTAATATAACAGTCAAGTATGTTCTTCTGTTCATTAGTTGTGTCTTAGTTACAATTTGATGTTTGCTTAATTAGATTGTTGTGGTTCAGTTTGTGTAAGAGATTTGGTGCTTTAGTCTGCATCTGCTTGTTAGTTCATTAGTTGTGAATGTATGTTTATTCAATGTTATGTCTGATGTGAGAGGAAGAGTACCTAGCCAGGCTTGAATTAGATATTTCTTGTGGAACTAGAGTGATCTTACTTTAGACAAGTGTAGACTGTAGAGAACATATTATGTAAATTGCACCATTAAATAAACATAGTAATGTCAATTTACCATTGTACTTTCTACATTGTGCATTCAAAATAATATGGGAAGTTTGCAAATTAGACATACTTTAATAGTGCATTCAAAATATATATAAGTTTGCAAATTAGGAATACTAGTTCAAATGTAAGGATAATATGAAAAGCCAACTAAATTAAGTGTTTTTTGTTATTAGCAAAAATAAATAAATATTTTTTGTTTATAGAAATTCTTATATGCAAAAGAACTTGAAGCACGTATAAAGAAATTCTCTTGAAAATCTTCAACTATATTGTTCATCTTTTAATCTTGTTGTACATAGATTTATATTCTCCATATACTCTTAATCAAATTATCTATTTAAATTTCTTATATATATATTTGAATTACTCCTTCAAATTTTCTCTGTTGATAAATATATATTTTGATTTATTTTTGTTTATTTGGATACTGGCACTGAAAAATAAATGAGTTTATAATTATGTGTGACAATTAAATTTGTGTTTAATTTATTGTCTATTTCATTACTTATTTTAATTAACATTTTCAAAATCAAATCTGTTTTTAAATTTTTCTTCAATAATATCTTATCCGCCTAGATTAAATATTGTGAGACTGCTATATTCAGTCTAGACAAGAAGTAGATAAAATTGAACATATGGCATGCCTCACCAAGCAATTAAGGAAACAAATATTTGTAATTTCGGGATGGTAGATAAGAACGCACAAAGTACAATGGTGAATTGACATTACTATGTAGCCAATTTAAGAAGACCCTATTTCACTTTACTTTGACAGATAACATATTCACATCATCTTATTATTACAAATTAATTTTATTCCAAATAAACATATATAAATATAAATAGGTGTTAATACTCATTTTCGCGACACATTTCGTACAAGCCCGACTCCACCAAGCTTGACTTCCTTATGGACTCGATTCATGTATTATATTTTATTTATTATTTTAAGCATGACCCAAGCCTATGCGACATTTGGGGAAATTGAGGAGAAGTTGTTTGGAGTGTGTGGGTTGGTTCCTTTCGGACCTTTTGCATGAGTCCAGCCCATGCGTGCTACCAAGTGGGTAAGGGACACTGGTAGCACCTCAGGCTCATGGAGGAGGTCTTGTATCCAAAATTTTCACCCCAAAACAACTTTTATACTCTGGGTGACTGTGGCCCAAAGTTTCTGCCCAAACCTTTTATTTTTCTTTAAACATAGTTGGCTCCCATTGGCCAACTCCATATGCTAGCCCTAACTTAGGTGAGCCTCCCAATGGTCTGAAATTTCTGACCAAAGGCAACCAATTAGAGAAAACCCACTTTATTTCCAAAATCATGCTAAAAGCATACCAAACGCTTCCCTAAACAAAAGCAACCCAAGAGAAAACACCAAAATAGCATCATGGGGGATAAAAACCTCTTCCACTACTCAAAAACCAGTCAAGAGCAACACCCCAAACTCTATATAAAACTCTCTCTTCAGCTCATAAAAAAACCAACCATGTTCTACCTAGAGACCTGAAACTTCAGAGCAAAAACTCATTCATCCAATCAACAATCTCACAATTCTGAACCTTAGGGGTAGAAATATGGGTACAGGGGAACATTCCCTATTTTCCTCACAACCTCTCTCAATTTCCTTTTCTCGGTGAATGTGGGTCGAAGTTTCAGACTTGTTGAACCACGTTTTTCCCATAGAGCTGAAACTTGAGAGCAAAAACCCACTTAGCCAAAAAATATTCTCACAATTCTAAACCTTAGGGGTGGAAATATGGGTACAGGGGAATCTTCCCTCTCTTCCTCATAGCCTCCCTCATTTTCCTCTTCTCGGTAATTGTGGGTGGAAGTTTCAGACTTGTTATGTTTCAGACTTGATATGTTTTTATACTTTTTCTACACTTTTATTTTTAGCATTTTGATTTTCTCTTGGAAAAACACCATTAGCCTTTTGTTCCTTATACATTTGGAATTTTGGGTTTGATTCTCCACAATAAACATTTCTAAAGAACCCAAGAAAAAATTTGGGTCATTCTCACATTTTTGGTCCTTGTCTCAAAACGCCCTGACAATAGGTTATAAAAATATATATATATAGTCCCTTTCGAGGAGATGGTGAGATTTTATTTAAATTTAATGTATAATCCCTATTTTACCTACCAAGCAAAGTTTGGGGTCTTGCTTTTTGTTTCCAATTAAAGACTAAAATCTCTGTTCCCTTGTAATTATTGTTTTGATAATAAAAAAAATGACACAGCCATTATTTTGTTTTTCTAATATCAACAATTCAACACAATGCTTGACCATTTTAACATGTAATAGCATACAGCATAACCACCTTCTCAGCATTACACCAAAAGGAAAAAAGAATGATTACTAAATAATAAACCAAAAAGATATGTCTAAAGATATAATAAATTTCACATTTTTTACAACGGCTGAGGTGTTAAGCTATGATTATTATACCATAAAAATAGTGTTAATGATGGTAGTCCCCCTAAATACATGCTCATTCTCATACTCAATTTCACAACTTGCAAACTTGTAGTTACTGAATGTAGTGTGTCACTATAATGAATAGTGGGCAGAAAGTTTTCATTGCTTACAAGTGCATAAGTCAGTAAATTGTGAAATTTGGTGTCCCTAGAATTATCCAATGATGAACCAAGTAAAAGTGACGTTACAATAATCATTATTGGCCACCTTAACATATTGTAAAAAAAAATTATGATACTTTTTTATGGAAAAAAATTGTGAAATTTGTTGTATTATAGTATTTGTTGAAACAAAAATTATAAATTAACTAATTGAATAACTAGATTAAAAACGTCCAACGATTGCCCCTGTTTTTTAAAATAACAGAAGGCTTATAATTTTGCAAATGTTGTTGGCCAGATTACCCCTGTTTTTTAAAATGAGAGAAGGCTTGTAGTTTTGCAAACACTTGTGGTTTTTGCTACTACGACATGCCGTAGTTATACCTCCTTAAAATGTGTCACGACTAATTATGGTTTTCTGTAACAGTTTATATAACTATATTATATATTTAAAAGGATTAGTCAAATTAGAATTATACTTCACGCTAATTGCTTATAGCAATGATTTCATTCCCGTAAAAAAAATAAAAAACTTCAAGGTCAAGTGCAATTTTGATGAATATGTCTACCAGTAATCATCAAGAATCTCTCTAATCAAATTCAATGCTAACAAATATGCTACTTATTCATCTCGATATAATAATAATAATAATGGACTATAAGGTAAAGCATCTTGTAAGGTGAGCCCTATCCCATACCAATATCAACCAACTGCAAAATAGTGAAAATTCAGGCTTAAAACATGTCTATGAATAATTAACTTCCCTTCGACTTAACCAGGGTCAGTAATTACTAATTTGTAAGGGAGCAGATTTCAACAGTAATGTTCTAGGATTAATTTCCAAGCAAACATAGAGTCACATGAGTTTGGCCACTAAATCCAAAGCAACATAATTCTGAGATAAAGAGTAAAGACCCAAAACTGGTTATAACTTATAAGACTCTGTATAAGGCATAGCTTTCTCCTTTTACTCTAAGACAAACAATTATAGCAAACATTTACTGATCAGGTTACTGTGACCCATGTTTGTCGATGTAGACGTGGATGGCATCGACTAACTCTACTGCCTCTGGACCAGGTTCTACCCTTGGTTTCAAGAATCCACGATGGTCACATAATGCTTGGAGTGCATCTTGGGCTATTACCTGTATCTCTTTCTGATCAGACAAGTGACATATACGTTCCAAATCAATCTCATGCAAGTCAACAAAAGTATCACAAGCAGCAGGTATACCCTGCTGAAGACCAAACTGGCACAATACTAGATCCAGTTGATGAAGCTCCACCATGTGAATGCATATCAAAGGAGACACCATGTCTTGCCCAGCTAAACAATATAGGCAGCCCTGCAATGCCATTGTCTGAATATGGCTGCCAGACCACCTATGTATATATGGAACACCATATCAATATCACAATTTCAGAACAAAACTGCTATAATTATATGATACACAAGTATACTAACCTGATCTGGAGTCTGTATCAAGTTTGTCCTTTCCTTCGTTACTGAGCGTTTATCTTATCACTTACAAACAATGCAAGTTTATGAGTAATTATCAAGAATGCTAAAACAGATAATATAGAAAATTGAAATTAAAGCTATACCTATTGCCCAACAGAACTGGAAGGTGTGGCTGTCCAGGCGTCCAGCAGCAACAACACCCACATCAATGTGATGTCTAAATAATTGATGTGGAGCTATATGTGGGAATCTATCTTGTGCCCATAGTTGCAATAAGATGAGGGGTCCTGCACTTGCATTGGCTTGAGATTCAGCAGCATGGCACATTTCCATACAACCATTACAAATTATCATTGTTACTACTATTATGATTACTATTTATTACTGCACCATTCTTATTCAAATTTTTAGTATTAATATTTTTTGGTACGAGAATTATTATCCTTAATTATTATTGCTACTAGAAAGTAAATCATATGTTGCCTCTCCAAACCTGTGGAGTGATGTGTATCCTGTCTAGTTAACACACTACAATCTATAAATCCTTGATCCATAGCTGATAAATCCTGCGCCACCCACTCGATCTGTATGTCACAACACTTTTTAACTTAAAATAAACAGAAATATATCATTATAAAAATCACATAAACAAAACAGTACTTAAAATGAAAATGCATTAAATAATATTGAGAACTGACACCAAGCACTTGTCATGACAATTTACCAATACATTTGTTATTATTATTTTTATCAGCATCATCCTCTTTTACTAGAGTAATTATCGTTAATAATTAATTGCTACTGGAAAGAAAAATCACAATTTGACCCTCCACATATCTGTGGAGCGATCTGTATTATGTCCAGTTTACACACTGCAATCTACAGGACCTAAATCCATGACTGGTAAATCCTGTACCACCTACCCAATCAATATGTCACAACAACTACATCAACAAAAACAACAACAAAGCTTAGTCCCAAAATTCTGGGATCAGCTATGGCTCCTCAATGTATTAGATAAGGTCGGCCAACACCCCAACAATTATACGTTACGGATCCATTCATATAGAGTGCATAAATTTTATGCTGGCCATCAAATTACCGCAACCTTCCTCTTTTATTAAGGGTTGGGCAGGGGTGGAACTACTTGGAGAAGTGGGGGGCCATGGCCTCCCCCAAACTTCTCAAATATTAGACTTTTACCCCTAAATTTACCTAAACTTTACAAAAGAAATATGGTTAGCTCCCCAAACGCTTCATATTTCTTGTTTGACTCAATTAAATTAGTTCAAATTTGTATTTGTTATAATTTTGGTCCCCATTCATAAAATCCTAGCTCCGTCTCTAGGCTTGGGACTAATTGTGAAGAAAATATACGATACCAAGCAACGACATAGGCGGAGTTATGTCACAACAGACAACACTAATAATTAAAGGGAAAAAAAAAATCTAATGTTATTAAGAGAAATCACATAAAGAAAACTATAATGACAATGCATTAAAAAATATTGACAATTCACATCAAGTACTTGTCATGACAATTTATCAAAAACATACAAATGCATTCTTTAAAAAAGCATTCAGTTTTTAATTTATTTATACTATTATTATTATTAGTATGATCACATCCTAGATTAAATATTAGTATTATCATCCTATATATATAATCACCCATTTTATTTATTTATTATAATTTCACATATTAAAAGCACCAACACGATACTTTCAAAGCTAGTTTTTTTAAAGATCAACTCTTGGCCTAAAAACACTAACACAGATTAAAGTGTGTGTCTTTAATCTATGTATTGACATTAGATACATACTTTAAAGTTCAAATGCTTGTTTATTATATAAAATGTAGGAACCTATGTCTGTTTTAGAGGTATTGAATGATGTGCAATACCATAGAGGATTGGGGCCAACAACATGGCAACTTGTTCTAGACGAAGGACACATGTATTTTCAATAAATCTAGTAGAAGTTGGAATAAAATAACCATTCGGGACATGTTCATTTTAAACTACACAATTTTAGTGTACTTGTAGAGTCAAAATTTTGAAGGGAGTAGCATTATAATCCTTTAATTAAAATCATTCTTTTTGCTGACAGAAAAATCCAAGACGCAAAATCATTATCACAATCTTAACAACTATAACCATACTATAATAACATTTATCCAATGAAACTTGCTCCCAAACCACGCACTAGCAAAAGATAGATTCATCATTCCATGCCCTACGACCTACCAAGCTAGCGTATGGAAGACACTTTTTCCAGATGGAAATGGACAAATCTGGTAGTCATGACTTATATATGATATGTGGTTTTACACCAAGTTCAAAACTAGTAGGAAGTATGGACACTTCATTGGGGTGCCGTAGTCATGTTGTACTTGCCGTGTAATATTATAAAATTTCAAAAATTGCTTATGTCACTATGTTTTACCTATACCCATACTAGTGTCTATGCTTCCTAGTTCAAAATAGAAGAATTTCATCATATTTTTATCCCATCTTTAGAAAAAAAAAAACCATTGTAGTTTTTTTATTTTAATTGACAAGCTATGCACTCACTCCACCGGTTATGAACCCAATCTTACTGTTCATTCCATTATTGAGGGAAAAGAATTATTTCAACTAAAGTATATTATCTATAAAAATAATTTAAAAAGAGAGCCACTTTGTTGTTTGCACATTTGTCACAATTACCAAACAAACAATTGAATACAATTCAAATGGGGAGTGATATTTTTAGAATTTCTAAATAGTCTACAATGAATGTGACATGACCAAGCCATTTTACACATTTTCTAATATTTTTCACAAAGACAAGACTTTGAATCTTGGAGCAATTTATTAGTTTGACAAAGATCTCGTTAGAAATAATTTCGAAAAACTCTTGCAACTTAAAAGTCAAAACATAAAAAACAAAAAAAAGTTAATAGCATCCCAATTGAAATGGTACAAAAAATAATCTAAGATCTTAAATATAGAGGATAAAAAAAAATGAAATGAGAAAATGCAAGGCTTAGAGCATTTAACATGGTAGATAAGTTCAGCATGTGGTCTCCTAACACTTTTGTGATATTAGTGATTTTAAGTACTCCATATCGGTTATGTGGTCTTTGCATGATCTCAATTATGGAGTTATTATATAAGTTCAGCATGTGGTCTTTAGCACTTGCTCATGATATTAGTACCCTGATTTCAGCATTACATATTGGCAGTCTGGTCTCTACATGATCTCAATTAAGGAATTATCACATAACCTATAACTGCTTTCACAAACATAATAGTCTATTGAGGCAATCACATCACCCTCAACTCTCATAACACTTTTACCCATTCCCAGCTCCATCTTGTCTCGGATCACACCAAAAACCATCTCCATTATACAACAGCAAACAGCCACAGCCAGCCTAACTATCTCCCAAATAAACACAGCTAGCAACTCATCTACCCTCAACTCAGTTCACCAACTCACTTCAACCCACCCAAATTCACCAAAGCCAACTCACCCATTACCAAACTCACCACCATCTCAACCTACTCACTCCAAGGAGTTGGATTACTCACCCCAAACTTCAATTTAACTTGCCTACAGGCTACAGTTACCACTTAACCTTCTCAACTTGACCACTTCTACCACCAAGTCCACCACATAGTCCCCTCCCCTCAACCACCAATACATGGTCACCAAGAAAAGAACCACACCATTGTCTAATTACTCATACATAAACTCACTACTACTACCTTACCATTTTATCACTGAAACATGATCAAGAAAACCACTACACCACCCCACAGCTGAACCTACACCATTTGTAGCCAAATCCACATCACTGCAAAACCCAACATCCCAAATGGAACCTCAAACCACCACCACACTGTTCCACAACCATGACACATCCCCAGCTCCACACCCACACTGCAGTAAGCCCGCCCATTTCACCACTCAAAAAATTCTGAATTTATGATTAGAGAACAATGCACACATAGAGAAGATAACCATAATTCCTTTATAATGGGGAGAAAAACTTTATCTGTATCAACTTTATTTAATTAGGATTGAAGTCAATTTATCAATAGAACATGTTTTTACCCCAATAACCATTTAATTCTTTACCAATAGCAATTGGTATTTTCCAAGTGCATAAATTTATCATATAAACATCAAATGCCCAACTCGAGCTCTAACAGTCACTCAAAAACCCAGATAAAAAACCAATTCCAATTATCAAATTCCATTCACAACTAATAGACCACAGTTGACACATTGGCTTAAAAGTAAGAAAAAAACAAGTGCAACTACAAATATATGGCATTCATGCATAATGCAATGTTGATAACATAATGCCAAACTCACAAATGAAGCTGCGATGTGATTAACACAAATATTTATAAACACATACATAGAAGCCAAAAAAGAAAAGAAAAAAGGGAACTTACTATGAAGCTACAGTCTTTAAAGGAGTTCAGTCATGCGTCAGGTTTAAAAGAGAGAAAGGGGATACTGACTTGACAAACAAATCCCACTAGCTGTTCAGTCATGGGTCTTTAAAGGAGTTCAGTCATGGGTCAAGTTATATGAAACCATCTCGCTAATATCCGCCAACACTAACCGTTCCTCTCTCAAACTCAAACTCAAATAAAACCCATTTCCATTGGAATATATCTCTCTCTCTTTCTCTGGTCATTAACTAGCAACAGGCTTTGGCATTAGAAACCCATTCTGACACTGACTTAACAAACAAATCCCACAAAACATTACACATACATTTCATCTTTTCATCGGCTTCTTGTTCCCAGCCCATCCAACCTTAAAATTCATTCAATCAAGCCCACCTTGTATTCATCAATATTATGGACTATGGACCTATTTATTTAACCCATTGTATTAGAGATTAGAACCCATCATACCCATTCCCGCCAACACTAACTCTGTTTGTTCAATCAATCCTCTGTTCCTCTCTCTCTCAAACTCAAATAAAACCTATTTCCATTGTAACCTCTCTCTCTCTCTACCCTAAAATCTCTCTGTTATGGTTTTATTCACTCCGACTCAGAGGCGGATAGAGTTCACTTAAATCCAACGCAACCCCACTAACTGACTTAAACACAAATGCATTCAATACTAACAAATGGTATACATTCAAATGTAACAGATTAAAATTGTAAAAATTATCATCTTGATTACTTCATGAACTAAGTACAAAGAATTCAAAAATCATATTAAATCTAAAAGGCTTTATATACAAAAAAAAAAAAAAAAAGAATAATCTTCAACTTGTTAATGGCACTTGATTTCTTGGAAAGATTAATCCCTTGTTCAGGCTTAGGGATGTCTCTCAAATCCACCAATTGAATCTTTCTTTTGGCCTTCTGAACTTGTTGGTATCCAAGTTGTAGCTTTCTTTTTGATGCTCCAAGTTTCAACTCCAATGACTTCCTCTTCTCCTCCTCCTCCTTTTGCGCTTTCCTTTGCCTCCATGCAGCCAAATTAATCTTGACCACAATCCTCTCTTTCTTTTCACTATTCTCGGCACTGTTACTGGCAGCAGAAGACAATGTTAAGATCGCTTCCTTCTTGATACCATCATCATCTTGCTGCTGCTTTGAAGGATAACCAGAAACAGAAGAGAGAGTCTTCTTCAAACCCATACAAGGGTTAGCATCTAAACCCATAGCCACACGAGTTCTTGCATCTAAACCCAAAAGCATAGCCACAGCCACGACTACTACCAAAATCTTCAAGAGAGAGTATTTTTGCGTTTAGTTTTTTCTTGCCAAAGTGGGATATATATATATATATATAATATATATATATATAATATATATATATATATATATATATATATAAATTTACTACGTCACTCTCCGACTCACACACGGAGAGACTCTCATGCTCTCTCTGTTTTGTTATCACCGACTCAGAGGAAGACTTTCATCCAACTAGCCGTTACTATTTTAATTTCTTCTACACCCAGTAAAACTCAAGTAAAATTAAATTCCTTCAACAATTTACACGCGAAAGGCCTTGAAATATTATGCATTACAAGAATTAATAAAAGTTTTACACTTTTTGAATAACATGATAGTAATGTACGGTGTACGGTGTACCTGCTTCAAGGGTAATACAGATTTGAATGAACTGACCAAAAATAAAAACACAGATATTTCCAATTGAATAGTCATCTTTAAGTATTCCCATCCCTCAAATTTTTGGAGAGCTTCACATGGGCCGTGGGATCTTTCTTCTTCTTTTTCTTGAAATGTTTAGAGGCTGCTTTCAAAGCCTTAGTCCAAGCCTGTAATGAACAGTGTAAAATATAATAAGAAAAATGCTTTTTTGTTTTTATTTTTTTAATCAGGTGATGAACCAAAATAAATTGCACTCAATACAAGGTTAAAATATAAATAAATAATTAGTAAAAATAAATAAATATAGAATTCATAAATGATTTAAAATATAAAATCCATAAATAATTAATTTACAATAATTTGAAATATAAATAAATATTTTAAATTAGTGAAAATTGAAAAAAAAAAAGGACTAAAATAGTCTAAATAAATACAGAATCCTATCTTTCAAATGTATTTTTATATCTTAACTTTCATAAGATAAATACAAAATTTGAAATCCTAAGCAAACATAATAAAAAATATATAACAATATCATAATTGATTTACTAATTATCAAAAAGAAAATCATTAGTTTACATTGTAATATTCATGTAAAATTTACATTATAAACTAAATAAATATATATAATATTTTATATATTTATACAAATATGTAAAATATTGTTCATTTTATACAAATTTGCATCACATGACTGCTATAATATAAACCAATAATTATTCCCTCAAATAAACATAGTTGATTTATAGAAACTATTATTGAAGTAAACAAATAATAAACCACCGGTATCAAATTTAAATCTAACATAAAATATTAAAAAGGTGAAGTTGATGAAATCAAAAGCCACCGTGGTATCAATAAAACTAAAAATTAAATGTAACAAATATTAATAAAAATCTGATTTTTTTTTTTTTTTTTGGTGTGGTCTTTGATAGGGCGTGATACACAAAGTGGCAGGCCTCATTTCCTAAGGTAGAGAGTGGAATCTACTTTAACAAATATATAGACACAGACTTCAAGTATTCAAGTCTCTTCAACAAACAAATTGAGAGTTCTCAGAAAAAAAAAAAAAAAATCAGAACAGTGATAGAAAGAGAGATCCTAGCACCATTGCTCACTGGTTTGGGTTTTTCTTAACAATGGCGATAATAAGGTGTTGCTGTAATTACTAAGGTTCTTTTTTGCTTTTCTTAAGCTCTGATCTGAACCGTGACAATAGAGCCAAAGTTTTCCTAAATTTTTTTCTAGATTAAAAAATATAGAAAGAAAAGAAATTCTGTAGAAAGAAATAGGAATAGAAATACCTTTGGAGTGTGTGGGAAACAAGGAAAAGTGGGCTTTAGAGGAGTTGGGGAGAACTCAGCTGGCTTGGTTTTGTTCTTGTGCATGCGCTTCATCTTCAAAACATTAAGATTAAGATTGATGTTGAGCTTCTTCTTGATGTTGGAAGTGACTTTCTTCAACTTGGTTTTGTTGCTTAACACCATAGCACCACCACCACCAAATGAGAGCTTTCTATTTGTGGGTGTTGTCATGAAATCCAAATCTTCAAAATCAGAATCCAAGTCCATGGCACTGTAAGCCCGCGGGACCAAAGGGGACCATATTGAGCTCTGCGTGTAGTCGAAGTCAAAAGCCGATAACTTGTCAGGGAATTTGCAGAGAAGCTCTTTAGACATCAATGGTTGCAAGTAGTACACCACTTTCGTAGTGCCCATAATAACAAGCCTCTGTGCCTCTTCTTCTTCTACTTTGGACATAGCCATATCTGAGAGAGATCTTGTTCTGAATCTTCTATATATAAGATACTCTCTACATAAACTGTTGTGACCCTTTTGCTTTTGGGTGTTTTGCTTTCTGTTTCCTTTGTGGGATTTAGACCGTTTGGGACTTGTGTTTAAAGCAAAGATGAGGGAAGAAAGAACAACAGGATGTTTTGGAAAAGTTACCGTTACATTTTCAGTTTTAAATGTGATGTGCCTGGTTTGTTCCTTGTTTCTTAGCCGTTTTCTCGATTTTAACCTCCATTTGCTCTAGTTTCTCATTTTGGTCCATGGAGTGATGATATAGGTGTCATGTCAAATCACGTGTGTCAAACCTTAGAACAGTGAGTAATCTAACAAAAAGTGACCGTAGGAGAATCTTAGGAACATTCATTCTATTTATGCTACAACCAAATAAAATATAAAATGCATTTAATTGCAAGAAAAAGGAAAAGAAAAAAAAGGAAGCACCTACAGCAAGGCCTGTCTAGTAAAAAAAAATGATAAAGTTTAGTTATAAAACTGGTTATAACAATATATTTTTATTTGAGGTATATTTTGATAAATCTATCATTAAATTACATATTTTTGTTATAACTTTCATGTTTACAAAATTTCAAGAAAATTAAATATTAAAAGCTATGTCATCAACAAATTGTTTAAATTGCAAATTTTTACAATTTAAAATTATGTATAATATATAAGCTTATAGATCATATAATAAATAATATCCGATTAACACAAAATTTGACATGTGTATTAAAAGCGTAAAAAACATAAAATTTAACAAATAGATTTTCAAATTATGATGTAATGTTTATTTTATTGAGTAATGTTATAGTATTTAGCAACAACCAGTTTTATAAATAAACTTTTTAATAAAAAAATAACATTAATCATGAATAGTTGAACCAGCCGAACTTTGTTTTAAATAAAATAATATTATTTTTTCCTAAACCCAAGAGAGTTTAGTATCATTTAATGCCACTTTCAGAATGATGCACTCTACTGTCATATGCTTAGAATCCGTACCATTTTTGTGAGTTTACATGTTGACATCTATATATATAATTTGTTGGATATCACAAACAAACGATTTGAGGCATTTGGTTTTGTGTTTGGAACGACTGCTGGGATAGTACTTTGTACTAGAATGCATTTTGCTTTCTAGCAGAATGTATCATGACATAATATATTTTCATTGAAAATTTGCATTTAGTTTGAAGCTTCAACTTTTACTCAAAAGTATTTACTCAAAAAAAAAAAAAAAAAACCTTTTACTAAAAAGTAATTGGAATGGTGCATTTTGGATCTTAAGTCCAAAAGATAAAAGAATTAAAGGCCAAGAGCCTAACATAATAAATTTGTAGAGAGTAGACTTGAAACTAGACTTTAGTGAGTTGGACAAAAATCCTAATAGGTAAAGATGACAAGAAAAATAAAGATAAATAAATCATGTGCAAAGTAAATCTTCTTCGGTAAGGTCTGAAGAGAATAGCCCTTGTATATATTTTTCTTAAACTTGATTACAATAATAGTTTTTATTGCTATAGTGTTTTTCTCTACAAATTCTATGATGTCCCTTGTAATGGGATCTTTCTTCCTTATATTCTCATGTTTTTATTCATCTCCACCCTCCATGTGTAGGTCAAATTGCCTGTCTTGATCATTGTCCCATCAACACCTTCTTGAAAATTTTGAAAATAGTTGTAAGGTTGAATATCACTGTTCAGGTATCACCTCCACATTAATGCAGCTAGAGAGTTAGCTACAGAGTATTTAATGCGGTAGTAGCAGCTTTCTCTTAGATATTTTTTAGCTTCCCTTTGTCCTATTCTCTCCCGATGTTTATCCTTACTAGTAGAATTTCCTAGAGTATTGCCCTTGATGGCAGGTCAACTCCTTTGACCTCTACTCTGTTAAGCCGAGGAGGCATCTTTCCTCGGATTATCATCCCAAACCCTCATGATCAGGATCCTTCCATAACTCGCTGATTTGTACCTCTTTGCTAATGTTTACCTATCTTCGGACTATTAAATGTCCTCGAAAAAGGCCCATGGCACAATATACATTCACGAGTCTTTCATTCCTACAATAATTATTTTGAAATTTTGAATGAAATTGTGTTTTGTATAACAAAAAATGTAAAATTCATTTTTGGAACTTTAAACTATTTTTTATTAGGATGATTATAATAATAGAAAGTTCATGGTTTTTTTATATTAGAATTTTTATTCACTACGTAAAATTCCAAAAAATATAGATTTCAATAATTAATATCTGTTTAAGTACAATAACAAAATAAAAATAAAAATACAATCACCATTAATAACAAAAATAATAGTAACAAAATAATATTGCCAATGAAAATTTCAAACTCCTTACCTTATGCCTTGAATTAATGTCTAATATAAATAATTTTGACAATTAACAAGATAGTTTTGTACATAAAAAAATATTCAATATACAATATTAACAATTTTTACATAATTCTTTTTCACCCAATTTTTCTGTAAACTTTCCTCCTCCTCTCTCTCTCTCTCTCCCACCCCCACTTAAGTGGGGGCTTATGGTATTTACCATTCCCCCCCCCCCCCCTCTTCCACATCCACACACCCCCTACTCTTTCCCTCACTGTTTTCATGTTTTTTTTTTTTTTTTTTTCACTTTTAATTTCACATTTGGTAAAATAGGAGGGGATAAAAAAGTAGGAGAATACAAGAGATTTTAGTTTTCTCTTATAGTTTTTTGTAGGGGTTTGGAAAGTAGAAAAATAGAAAACTCTTTTATTTTCTTAAGGATAAAAATGAGAGGATGAAAAATGTAGAATATATAAATTTACTCTATGCCCTTATTAGATAACAAAAGAGTAGCATATTATCATTTTCTTTAAAAAATTGTGTACGGATAGTAACTTTATTATAAAAAATTATAAAGAACAATAACAAAACAAATTAGGGGGGTGGGGAGGGGAACAGATGAAAAAAGAACCCAAAACAGATGCAAAAAGATGCAAAAAAAGAAAAAAAGAAAAAAGAAACGAATGAGAACTATTGAGAATTAATAGAAGAAGAAGACAAAAGCGAAAGCAACGACAAAACCAAAAGAAAAAAAGCCAATTGCATAGGGGGACAATGTTGTCCAAAATGGTAGGACTTTTTGTCCCTTGCATTTTCGCTCTAGTTTTCTCCCTATTTTAGGGAGATTGCATTTTGGTGACCCAAGGAGAAAAATCCTAGGTTTCACTAGTTTTCTTCCCTATTTACTCCTCTAACTAACAGAAAAATATAATTTTTTCTCCCTCTTTTCCATCTATCTCAAAATCACCACAAATAAATGGGGTCTTATTTGCCTCACATCTCACTCTATTCATATGATGAGTATTAGGTTTAGCCATGAGGGATTTTTTTGCAAACGTGTATGCATTTTAGAAAATCTTGTGCTTATTTATTTATTGGTTACTTTTCACTATAAATACTGATTCTCATTGTGGGTTGGAATTTTTTTTGTAATTTTGATGATACTGATTTGCTTTTGATTCTCTCTCTCTCTCTCTCGGGTTTTGGTTTTGGTTTTGTTTTGACAGTGGTATGGAATTTTTTGTGATTTTGGATTTGTTTCTCACCCACTATGAGAAGAGAAACAACAAGGAAAGGAACAAAGAATAAGAATTGTTCTCATAAAAAAGAAAAAAAGAAGACTTATTATTTTTATTTTATTTTAATTTAGCATTTGAAATTTTGCTATAGAAAATAGAATTTGAAAAATGCATTCTAGACAAAATGACTTTTATAAATTCTCACATGTTCAACCAAACACAATTTTTTTTTTTCCCATAACGCATTTCATGCCAAGAAATTTGCGAAAATGCATTCCGGTAGATGTTCCAAACACTACGTTAGTCATTTGCAGCAGCCAGCAAGGGTGTAAATGTGTAATATTCACATTGTAATGCCTTGCTAAAATCGACTTCATCGTGAATAAACTACAAGTAATGTGCTTGACATATTACTTGAGGTGACAAATGGGCAGAAAGGATGATTGTCCATTAAACCATTTATTACTCATTTAAATAACTACCTCAATAATTATGTTTTAAAAAAAACCAATCAATGATTCAATATCCATAGCTCAAACACACACACGCACGCCCGCCCGCACACACACACATATCCAACAAGTTTATTTTGAGCAACCCCTCACCCTCCCCTGCCACACACACACACACACACACAACTATTATTATATATATAATTACAAAACAGTATAAATCTTTAAATTGACCAAAATATCCTTTAAACTTTTAAAATGATGATCAAAATCCTCCCCCCCCCCCCCCCCCCCCCCAAAACTCTAAACACACATAAAATGCTTTTGAAACTTCATATGTGACCAAAATACCTCCAAAATATTCAAAATTATTGACCTCAAAAACATTCTTTGAGATGAACATATCCCTAGAATTCTAAAATGACCAAATTCCCTTCAAACTTACCAAAATAGAAAATACCCTGAACATCTAAAACAACCATCCTTGAAAGCTCCAAAATGACCCCCTCCCACCCAAAAAATAAAAAAACTAAAATGATAAAAAAAATACAAAAATGTTCATAATGAGCAAAATACTCTTGAATACCCTAAAATGACACAAATACCCCCAAAACATTCAAGATGACCAAAATATGATTGCATCGTCCTAAATGACCAAATACCCCCCCCCCCTCCCCCAAAAAAGTCCTAAATAATTATGGAAATTAAAAAATGACCAAAATATCCCATAAAAACTAAAAAAAGACCAAAATAGTCTCGAAACATCTAAAATGAATAAAATACTCTCAAAATAACCAAAATACCTCCCAAACTCTAACATGATTATAATATCTCTAAAACATCTCAAATGAACAAAATATGTCTGAAATGTCCAAAATGACCCTTAGAACCTCTTCAAAATGTACCCAAAATATCGCCAAACCTTTGAAATGACAAAAATAACCCTAAAGCCTGTAAAATGACAAAAATACCCTTGAATTGTTTGACATTGCCATAAGTAACATTAAAACCTCCAAAATAACCATTATACTCTCAAAACCTACAAATTGTGTACTAGACATTGTGGAAGCATAGCCAATCGCTAATCAAAGGCACCACAAGAGCAAGACAAAAAAATGTGATGTTAAAAAATTGCCATTTCAGTTTGTTGACTAATGAAGTATTCCATGACAAAAACAATATGTGCTACACTGATCTGATCATTTAAGAACTGTACAAATATTTCCTAAAAAAAGAAAAGATAAAAAAGAACTGTACAAATATACTAAGATTATGCAACTGAGCCACTACTCTCTTAACTTTGACTTAGTGTATATACAGTTGGACTAGTTTTAGTTCGTAATGAAAAAGATTCAGAGCCAGCTTTAATGTCCCCAAGGAAATAACGGTATTTATCGATGACGCTTGTAGATGCCACTCCAATTGATGACCCAACACGAGCTGGTTCCTGTAGGAAGCACAAATAAATGAATAATACAAAATCAAGTAGTGAAAAACCAGCTTCAATGTGATTAGTACCATATTTTATACCTGAGTCTGATTATGTTTTACAGGAAGAAAGATTCCCCATAAGACGTATCCTGCTTCGAGCCGTGCAATAACATCTATAAACACAACTTGATGTCATCACAATGAAACATCATGTACAATGGAACTAAACACAAATATTTACAATGCTTATAGTTGAATATATATTTTTTAAATTTTAAATAAAATCTTGGAAATCATTTCTAAATTAAAATTTCAAACTAACAGTGGCACCCTTATATAATTTTCACTCATTCCTAGGCCCGCATTATTTAATATCATTTAGAGGAACAACTAGAGTCCTAGTTTTTTTGTTTTTGTTTTTTTCCCCCCTCCAATTTTCTATACTATATATTAAAATCCAAAAATTTCCAAATAGTAAAAACTATAATTCATAAAAAGAAAGTGCCACTCAATGGAAGAAAAATGATCTTAGAAAACCTAAATATCTAATTGTGTAACTTTACAAGAGACGAGATGGGGTTCAAGTTACACTAACTTTACAAGAGTTCCATATTTTCTAGACCATTAATTTCTATTATAAGGGTGGAAAAGCACTCATGTCTTATAAAAAGTAAATAGCATCTGTGAGTCAGATAAAAAGCCAGATAACTCACTCTGTGAGTCCACATGCAGCTGTTTTGTTGTAAATATCAACAAATCCACACCCTCAATGCAGATTCTCAAAATTACATTTTCGTCCTCCATCAGCTCAGACAGGCAGGAAATGCTCTCTTTGGATCTACAAGTATAACCGACAGATGCCCTTAAAGATAAATATATAAAAAGAAGCAGAGGCAGAGATTGTCTCATAAAAATCAGATGTCAAAACGAACCTCTCAATTTTATCATCAGGAGAAAAATATAGTGCAATGTCATTCAGATCAGGATAATCATTCTGGAAAAGATCTGCCCAAATTTGGGATCGAGGAAGCAGCATAACTCGAAGGGTTAGAGGCAATCTTAGTGATAACTCATATGCCCTGCCACTAACAGTCCGTGGAGGTTGAGCCCGTAACCCATGATAAATGTCACCAATTTGAGCCAGCAACCCACGATAAATGTCACCAGGTTTGGCAGCAACAAGAATGCTTCCCCTGAAGAAAGAAGGCAATGAAAACTTTGTGAAACTGTAGAACGCTATAATCTCACATGTATATATGCCCTGAACATAATAAGAAACAATCTAATAGACAAAATACAGGAAATATCTGCTCTATGAATCCAGAAACAATCTGTTCAACAAAATGACGGAAAAATTTTACTTCCATTCATTCATGACTGACTCCGAACATCATGGAATAAGAGGTTCTATGCAAAACCATGAAGATCCACCTCCAGGTAGCAGTAACATGAATGCCTCCCCCAAAGAATGAAGGCAATGAAAACTTTTTGAAAACTCTAGAATGCTTTAATATCATAAGGTATAAGCCCTGCACGTATTAAGAAACAATCTAATAGACAAAATATAGGAAATATATGCCTTACGAATCCTATGAAACAATCTATTCAACAAATTGACAGAAACGTTTTATTTCTGTCCATTCTTTTAATGAATATTCTCCAAACATCATGAAAGAATAGGTTCCATGCAAACCATGAAGAGACTGGCTACCCACCTCCAGGTTGCATGTAGAGCAGGGAGATAATCACGATATAGCTTGAATTTAGGTAGACTATTCAGCAATTCACTTTCTTCAGCATCAGAGTTCTCACGTTTAAAGAAAGCTTGGAATTTACCACCTACACAAATACAGGAACAGCAATTAGATAAAGCAACCAGGTTACTAAATAGTTATACTGCCAAATACACTCCCAACGGTAACACAAATTGATATTATGACTTACTTTGTTTTATTTCAAAATGTTAGCATATCAATTTTATATTTTGGTTCACAAAATGATATTATATCCATATGGCATATGTACTTTAACGCCTAAATTTCCTGAATTTAATAAGCACACCCGAATAAGATTGAAGCAGCTTTGTTCTAATTGAAAAGTTGTAGTAGCTTATATAAATCTATAATAAAAAAGTCCCCCACCTCACTTCTATTTTTCTTTTGGGCTAACTACCATTTTGATTCTAACATTTGCCTATGTGTTAAGATGGTCCCTAATGTTTCAAATATGTCATTTTAGTCCCAAACCTTTTGGTGTTGTCATTTTAATCCTTCCATGTGGACTGTCTTGTGTTCTTCTGTATCTGAAAAAAGATAGCTATATGCACTAACTGCTATACTCGTCATTGTCATCAACACATGTATGATAATATTGTTAGCCCCCCCGAAACCTTTGTGATTAATTTTTAAAAAGTAATTACATGGAATGGAATCAGGGCATCCCTAACCTTTTGGCATAGGCCTCCATGTGGATTGCCTCATGTTCTTCTGTATCTGTGTGTCAGGAATCAGGGCATCCACTTTCTCGTTCTTTGGTATCTTTGAGTAAGGAATCGGAGCATTCACTTTCTCAATAACAAGCTCCTTTTTGGAAGCTAGAAGAGCTTCATTTCCTGACATGACCATGTTCTTTTGTATCTTTGTGTCAGGAATCAGGGCATCCACTTTCTCATTCTTCTGTATCTTTGTGTTAGGAGTCAGGGCATCCACTTTCTCAATAACAAGCTCCTTTTTGGAAGCTAGAAGAGCTTCATTTCCTGACATGACCGTGTTCTTCTGTATCTTTTTGTCAGGAATCAGGGCATCCACTTTCTCAATAACACGCCCCATTTTGGAAGCTAGAAGAGCTTCATTTTCTGTCATGACTGTGTTCTTCTGTATCTTTTTATCAGGAATCAGGGCATCCACTTTCACATTCTTCTGTATCTTTGTGTCATGAATCAGGGCATCCACTTCCTCAATAACAAGCTCCTTTTTGCAAGCTAGAAGAGCTTCATTTCCTGACATGGAGATCATTCCATCATTCAATTGCACCCAAAGACAAAAACACATTTAATAGCACAGAAAAATTAGGCAAGAGCATCAAACTTGTATATAATCATATAAGAGTAGCTTGTACCTCCAATTTTTTGGCATAGCCTGTTGTCAAAGGTGCTTACAAGACTTCTACTTAGGTTTGCATGGTAATTTGCCTTTAAATATATATATATATATATATATATATATATATATATTCACCCAATCCCAATTCACATCACTCTGAACATCACTGTTCACACCTCACAGTTTAAATTATGATTAATTGATACTCAAAATAAGTGACCCAGATTCAAAAGGATCAACTTCCCAACTTGGTTCAAATTAGACCAGTACATAAGACTAAGCAGTTTATGCCACATCCTTTTATACCAAGATATAATGCCTGTAGAAAAATCAGTTGTCATGGTTGAGGGAAACATCCCTACTTAATTAAATTACTTCTAAAAAGTTGAATGAGATAAATTACCTGGCTTGGGCACACGTGAAAAATCATTCTGTGGGGGAATCAAATTTTGAAATAGTTGATGGATAACCCTTGTGATAAGAAAGATCCTACTTATGAGGATAGGATGAGTGAGGATTCTATTGTTATGGGATGCTCATGAAATCATTGTCATTGTTGTTTGAGAGTTATAGTGATCCTAATAATTTATGGCATCAATTACTATAGTGCTGGCTACTACTGATTTTGAGAGAAATAAACACAACGTTGTTAGGAATTTATGATTGGTTCTTTGTTATCTGGTTTCAACTTTGATCAATGTGGGTTCGAAGATCAAATCCTTGCTAGTGAGACCTAACGTACAACTGCTAATGCTTATTCTGAATTCTTGAGCTCCTCCTTGGGATAGAACTCCATTGTGAATGGCTCCATTGTCACTCCATTTAGACTATTCTGCTTTACAAGCAATGGAGGCTGTGGTATTGTGGTAGTAGTGGAGGCCTGGGCTTTCATGGTTGCAGTCATTATACTGGATGCGGTGATAGGAAGTGTGATCATTGTGATGGTGCTAATCATACTAAGCGTTATTGTTGGGTTGAAATATGGCAAGTCAAATTATGTGCATCAGATCATTGATGGTATAACCCAACCACAGCTTGCTTCTACTCCATTTGGGCATGCAACTCCTAGTTCTAGTTCTCGTGATGCAGTCACTACTCAACTTAGCAAGCTCATTCAACAATTATGAATTGTAACTCCCTCTTCTTCCTTTGCTACATTAATAGATTCAAAAAATGTTGCATGTATGGCCAATTCATCCCCATCAGTCATATCGTCCTCGTTTTCTAATTTGACTCTTGTTAAACACTATATCGTTTTAGTTGATGGTTCTTCTTGGCTTGTTCTTGGGAAAAGTGTTCTTCATGACTTCATCCTACTAAGTCATTATCTTTACCATCTAAACTTTATAATTCTGATTTTCCTTTTAAATTGCTCTCTGTTTGACTAAGGTGTTACAATGTTCTATAACCTATGATCCCACTTCTTGTCTTTCAGGACCATAAGACAAAGAAGATGATTTGTTCAGGCCATGAAAATAATGGACTGTACTATCTAGATCATGGTGGCTCTTTCTCCTTCACCTCCTGCTTTGGATGCTACCATGTCTCAATTTCAGTGGCATTTTCCTTTGGGTCGTCTGTACTTAGCCAAACTCAAGTCCACCATTCCTACATCGAGTCACCTGTCCTTACTGCATCGAGTCACCTGTCCTTAGCCCAGCAGTAGATCCTTCCTTATTCATCTCTAATGAGCCCACTAGCGAGATTGTTATTTTTTAGCAACCCATAATGTGTGGGGCTTTAGAGTTTTCAGCCTAACTAACCCGGCATCCACCTTTAGGGCCTATTGATTTTCTAAGTTAAAATGGACTTGGGTCCGTTTAACATTAAAATAAATGGGTAAATTTGACTTTTGTCTCATAAAATCAGATCGCACACATCTCTCCTTCTGAGTAAAATTCCCATTAAGTTTTGGAAACTGCCCTTCTCTCCACAAATCCTTTCCTGACTTCCCACACCCATTAAACTGTTTCTATACTTGATTTTTCTGTATTCCAGTGTTCTCTCTCAACCCTCCACCACTGGCAGCCACCTTCTCCCGCATACTTGATCCCCACCAGTAACCACATTCTCTGGAATGTGTTGAGGTTTAGTGGGCTGTGGTGGTTCAGGGTTTTTGGTTTGAATAAGCATTAGGCTGGGAACTTTTCTGGTTGGTATAAGGGACATGTTGAGGCTGGTTAATGATATTGGGCCAAGAAAGTTTAGTTGTATCAGGTCATAGAATGGATAGGGAAAGGGCTTTGGGATGGATGTAGGGACTAAAGCTGGTTTGGCCAACAAAAAGGTGGTGGTTGTGGGAAGAGGATGGGTAAGAGCATCCACACCAGTTCCTTCATTTTACACATCCACTTTTACATTAAAAACCCACTTTTTCTATTTTACACATTCAATTTTACAAAACACCCACATCAGTTCATCTATCCTACCACCCTTTTTAATTAAATAATCAATTTTCTTTAATATTTTATTATTTTCCCAACTACCTCATTACCGCGCTCTCTCTCTCCCAACTCATTTCTGATTTTTTTCTCTCTCTCTCTCTCTCTCCTCTCTCTCTCTCTCTCTCTCTCTCTCTCTATACCCATCTCTCAGACTCTCCCTCTCCCTCTCCCTCTGCCTCTCGATCAACTCTCCCTCTCGAGCTCCGATCGGCGATCCGCGAGCTCCGATCCGCGTCCGTGAGCTTCGATCCACGACAAAACCCACGAGCTCCGTCCAGTCGGGCACCGATCTATGTTTGTTTGTGTATGTCTATGTTTTTTTTTTTTTTGAGCAAAGTATATCTGTGTATATTCTGTGTTGAGAAAAAGATGAGAGAATGGAGTCTGTTGAGCACGGATCAGAGAGAGAAAAAAAGGAGCGAAGAGAAAATGATAAAATATTGTATAAACGAGCTACAGTAGCCGTGTGTATTTACACAGTTATTGTAGCTCGTGGATGGTTTTGCACGATTTTACCCAGTTTTAGCTCCACTGATGTAGGAGATTTTTTGCTCAAAATGTGTAAAATTGAGGAATTTTTGCATTATACATGACTATCCACCAACTGACGTGGATGCTCTAATGGGTTAGATGAATGAGGTGGGAGAAAAAAAATGGTTGACGGGGTGGAGTTGGTGGTATTGGCTGTATTGGAGGTGGCAGAAGTAAAGGAGGTGGTGGTTAAATAGACTATGGTTGGATAGGGGAATTCAGAAAAGTTATTTATTAATCATTAAAAAATTGGAATATAGAAAAAACTACCATTCTAAGAATTTGAAATTCAAAAGAACTGAGAACAGTGACATGAGATAGGTTGCGAAGACTAGACAAAGTACTCTTTACAAGAGCAACTTTCACCCATCAGGAATTCTAACTTTCTCACACCAAATTACTGAGATTGACAGTTACTTCATTTGGAATTTATTGATGAAGAAACAAACTGCCACCCCCTTTCTTCGTTCAGATGATCAATTGGATGATATCCTCACAAAATCGTTAGCTCATGGCTTGTTTTAGCATTGTCTTTCAAGCTAGACATGTTTGATTTGTATGTTCCAGCTTGAGGGGAGGTGTTAAGAGTCAGTTTATATTGTTTTTATATTAGCATGTTAATAATGGAATTTTTGTAATCATGCCAGAGCTCATTAATGCAGTCTAAACATTTTCTCAAATAATATACAATATATAATTATTAACCTTGCAATAACTGTGGTAGAACTTGAGTACCCAGGAAAAAAAGTTATCACCTTCTACTGTCTTTGATACTTGAGGTGCCTGTTTATTGATTGCTGAATTGAGTTGCACACTGCCGAACCTAGGAGGCTTCATCATAAGTCCTGAAGGTCCAAGTCTAGGATTTGCTTGCACCCTGAAATTCGATGACTTTGGAGTGGCGGTTCTAAATCCAACTGGATTACTCTGTGACGATGCGGTGAAACATGAAGGACCAGATCTTGGGCCAAATTTCATTTGCAAAGGAGAGACTTTTTGGGGGGCTGAAGATAGCTTAATGACTTCGGCAGTTGGCATGTACTTCACTTTGCCAGTTGGAATAGGCTTTTGCCTTTTAGAATTAGCCTGCCACCCTGAACTGGGACCTTCTGTATGCATGGATCTCTTTTTGTCTTCCTTCACACCAGCTTCGGGCAAAACCGTGTCTCCTGACAGACACAATTCACAAACCCAATCCCTTGGAACCTTTGGGTGATAAACCTGCATGCAATAACTGAAAATGGAGAAAAATGGCAGCATGTTCAGAAAAAGAACCAGAATAGTATTCTTTGCATTGTATTTGATCAATTAAAAAAAGAAAATGTAAAGGCATCATAATTCTGGTGTAGTCAAGACAGAACTCAGAGATACCATTTTTTTTAAACTAGCAAGGGGGAAAAAAAAGAGAGAGAGAGAGAATAAACCTGACGATCAAATCTATTCTTTCCAGGTGGCCTTATACAATTTTGAGAGTAAAAGATAAAAAGATTCTCATTGTTCAAGAGCTGGAGGTCCATTGTATCATGAAAGAACCGGCATATCAGGCCTATATGGGAAGAGAAGACCACCTCAATTAAGTCTCCTTGCTTACAGAACAAGAGTAGTCGTGTATACTTAAAACTTGTTATATTGTGGGTGTGTTAAAGATGTTGTGGCATAAGTATATTGTAGACCCATGTTAGTGCACAGTTAGCCTAGAGTCAGCTCCTCTATACTTAGGGTTCATTATATTACACAAATCTGAATATCAAGATATAGCAGCTAAGGTTTTCTACTGTGGCCATAGGCTGTTAAGCTGAACCACATCAATTCCTCTCTGGCATCCACTCTCTTTCGCTCTCTCTCTACATTCTACATCACTTCATTTTCTCTCATTTGTTTTAATCTGGGAATAAAGCCACTTTTTAGGGGCCTCACTATGGTTTAAGAAGCCCACAGCCAACCATCGCTCAACTTAGTCACCACTAACCATCACTGAGCTTAGCACTACCAACCATCATTTGGATTAGTCTTCATCAGCCACCATCCCAGCACAGTTCAAAGTAGTTTCCCTCGAAATTCGGCCTTCAGATCTTCCTTTTTGGCCACCAAGCATACCAATCAACATATTTTTGAGAGATATGTCAAATGACTGCTTGAATGCGCTGCCACATGCCTCCCAACTTCTGGCCACCATTACGTGCAACACCAGAAGCTACTCATGCACTGCACGCGCCACACACCCAATATATCAAATCAGCCACTTCAGCCCAAGAGCATCCCATATGTCACCTACTTAGCTAGATACGTCAGCCTTAGTCCACATCATCACCATGTCAACGCTATGTCATGTCATACCTCTGCCTCTGGATGCCATTGACTAGTGTTGACTGGCATAGATTGGCCACTGTTTCCCTCTGGGCAGGGCACTTTCCCACTGTTTTTGCATAGATTCCATCTTTGGGGTCCATTTTCCCAATTAAGGCTCCCAACATACACAAATTGGCCCACCGCTTATTCCTTTTAGGTTCAATATATGTAATATCCTCAAACTGGCACACACATGCTTCACCACAATTTCGTCCTCTACCAATGTTCCTTAGGCCACCAATTTAGCCATCTTCTAGCCACAGTAGTCAATGACATTACCAACGTTTTGCATGATGTGTTCCACATTGTGCTTGGCCATTCTACATCTGATCCAGTCATTCATGGGCATCTCCAAGGCATATTCACAAGCTTATGTTCCAAACTCAAGCCATAATCAAACTTCTCCCTTGAGTTCAAAGAGAAAAGTCAAAGATATTATGGGTATGTTATAGATGCCATGGCCAAAGTATATTGTAGGTCCATGTTAGTATAGCTAATGCAGGAGATGAAAGAAGATTTTTATTAGCATTATTTATGTTTGCAAGTCAATTATATTTTTATGTTTTAGGTCCTAGTATTTTAATTTGGAAACAAGGTTATTTTTGTAATAAGGCAATTAGGTTTTTGATGCAGGACAACCTAGGCTTCCTTTATGTTTGCAAGTCAATCGTATTTTTATGTTTTAGGTCCTACTAGTTTATTGGGTTATTAGTATTTTAATTTGGACGCAAGGTTATATATAGCTTCCAGAATCACAATGATAAAGATAAACTCTCCTAATACGAATCCTAAACAATCTCAAATACTAATCCAATGCTAATAAAATATGAAACTAATCTTTTTTTTCTCTTTTCTTGATAGGTAACAAAAAAATTTATTAAGAAAAAAATAGTCAACCTAATACATTGGGGATAACTATGGGGGCAAAAATCAAGAACCAAAATTACAATAATCAAGAAAAACAAGAACAATGCGACAGAGTCACACTCCAAACAAGGAGAGTGTAAGAAAAAGGACTTAGTATCCAACATCTGCGTTTTTTTTCTCTCTTTTGGAAAAGAGCGTTTCAGCACTTTTAGTGGATTCTATGCATTGTTCACGGGACTCACAAACTTTTTTTTCAGAAACTTTTTCATTAAAAATGGGTCCCACGGAACTATTCACACATTTAAGAATTGTTTTGCTATAGTGTTTTCAGTTTTCAGCAATATCCAAACGGACACTTTATCTCAAGCAAGGACTGCTTGCATCCCTCAAAGCATCTAACATTTCTTTCACTCCAAATATACCACATCAAGCAATATGGCACAAGTCTCCCAAAGTCTATATTGCGATGTTGCCCGAATTTACCTTGCCAAGACTCAAACAACTCAATTACCTTATGTGGAATATCTCAATGAAGTCCAAACAAGACCACATCTCAAAAGCTATGGGGGCAATAAAGTAGAAAATGATCTACCGACTCCTTACACCTCTTACACATGTAACACCAATCAAGAACAATAATGCGCCCTTTGCAAATGTTAGCAGTTGTAAGAATCTTACCTAAAGAAGTTGACCATGAAAAGAAAGCCACCCGTGGAGAAACCTTTGATTGTCATACCAACCTCCAAGGGAAATAAAAAGTAGGAGGGTAGAAAGAAAGATAAAAACTGCTAACCTTAAAATGTCTACTCCTTGTTGGCTTCCAACGAAACTTATTAAGGCCAACCCCCCGCGCTTTCGAAGAGTAAATACTGTCTATAAACCAATCAAAAATTCCTTCCTCCCAATCCTGGGGTGGACGACAAAAATGAAAATTCCAAGGAATCCTCCCACCAAACCAACACATAACCTCACCAAAGAGTCCCTTGCCCTACTAAGACAGTAAAGTTCTGGAAAAACCTCTTTAAGAGAACAATCCCCACATCAAACATGCTTCCAAAATTTCACTCTAGTACCATCACCCACATCATACCGTAGGAGTTTAGAGAAGTTCAACCAGCCACTTGTAATAAACCTCCAGAGGCTAACACCATACACACTTGTCACCTTTTTCATACATCAACCACCCCAAACATTCTCATATTTTGCCATAATGCATCTGTCTCTAAACCATACCTCCACAACCACTTGCCCAACAAAGCAAAGTTAAAACTTCTCAAACATCTTATGCCTAGCCCTCCAACTTGTGTTGGCTGACAAACCTTAGCCAATTTTACCATGTGTAATTTAGAGTCACCGCTAATACCACTAAAGAAAATCTCTGTAATTTCTCCATGCGATTAGTAACCTTCCTTGGTATAGGAAGAATTGAAAGGAAATAAGTAGGTTAGGAGGAGAGGGTACTTTTAATAAGAGTTACCTTACCCCCCTTTAAATAAATAAAGACTTTTCCATCCTGCTAGTCTTCACTCCATCTTCTCTAATATAGGATTCCAAATTGACAGCTCCTTGAATTTAGCATTCAAAAGAAGTCTCAAATATTTCGAAAGAAGGGAAGAATGCCTACAACCCAACAGCTCCACCAACACATCCATAGTATTTACCTCTCCAACTAGTATCAACTCTGATTTCCCCAAATTTATTCTTAAACCTAAAACTTCCTCAAATCTAGTCAAAATCACCCTCAAAGTAATCTAAGGATATGAAATTTCATCCTTATCATAACTCAAACTAAATAAATAAATAAAACATTAAAACCTAAAATTATCCAATGAAAATCCAAAATAAGATATTGAGACAGTTTCTGGTTATACTCTTGCATCAAGTTTCCTACGCCAAATAGAACTAGGGTTTAGCAATCCTTTATAAACAAATTATTGTAATCCTTTGAGTTAGTTGATATTTTGATAAATGAAAAAAAAAAATGGCCTTTAGGTGTCTCTTTGGTCTAGTGCTGACTCCAATTTCACCCTAATAGTTTTCTTGCTTGGTGCTGAATCCAAGCTAGGCCTAAGTGTTGAATCCAAGCTAAGCCTAGGTGCTGAATCCAAGCTAGGCCTAAGTGCTGACTCCTAGGCCATATCTCTTTATTTTCCTATAGTTTCATTTTGTTTTGGTTGTTCTATATCAATAGTGTTACTCTAGAGTTAGCTCCTATAAATACCCTACTTAGTGTTAATTGTTGCACCATTTAGAATAGCAAGCTGTAGCCGCTAAGAACTTTCCACTGTGGACATAAGCAATCAAGCCAAACCACATTAAGGGCATGTTTGGCATGTTGTAATAGGTCTTTCAATAGCTATAAGATTATTTGATTGCATCTTTATTATAAGTAATAGTTTTTCCTTAGGAATAGCTCAATAGCTCTTCCTTAATTTGAGGAATAGCTATTCCTCTCTAGAACGACTTTAATAACTATTTCTTAGTAAGTGCAATAACTTTTATAATTAATATATTTCCAAAAATCAAATTTTCCATATGCACATAAAAATTATAAAAATAAAAATGATCAAGATATAATTTTTCCCTCCAATTTATAAAATATTATTTTTAGAAAATATAATTGAATAAGTAAGATATCTCATTAATACAAATCTAGAGTTTTATTACAATATTAAAACTAAACATATGAATAGTTTTAGTTATTCCATTACAACATCTTTCATTCCTAATAATAAAGATTACCATTCCTATCATGATTTCCATTTAGTGTACCAAATGTTCCCTATTTCTTTCTCTTGCTTCCGCATTCTCTCCTACATTTTTTATTTTCTTATTTATATTTTAACAAAAGTTATGGAAATAAACATTATAAATCTCATTTTTCATAATACGTATATTTAGAAGACACTATCCAGGAAATAAATGGAAAAAAAAGAAAAAAAAGTGAAATGAATTGCACAGGCGTACAAAGGTGTTAGGGGGCTAAGAGTATTATCATACATGTGTTGACGAGTATAGCAATTATTGCATAGAACTATCTTTTCTCTATACTGATCACCACCACATATCTCACAAGATTCAACCTGCAAGGTGGAAAAGTATCACAAGTGAATTCCCATTAGAAGAACCAATCAGTGACGGAATAAACGAAATATAATTAAGTTCAATCAAAATTTTCTAGTCAATATCTGGAATTTAATTGATACAATTTACTTGCTCTAGTCTGGCCAGCAATCACTCAGCATATACACAGAGGCACAGTGCTGGTGAATTCAATTGTCTGCAATATTTTAACATTCACACTCCTACACTATCCTAAAAAAGGCATTATCATATGGATATATACAAACTGCAGAAGCAGGACCATTTCTATTCAAATTGTTAGAGCATGAGAATTTTTTGATATCATAAGTTTCTTGATAGGTAATAAAAATTTCATAAAAGGAAGAAAGAAAATTCATGGGACACAGATGGAGTGCACAGAATGTATACCCAAAGTTCCTTACAAACAATTACCAATACGATGAGTAAGAAAAATTCAGCATCTAGTTGGTATACTCGCATCCAATGACGTCCAATAGGATAAAGACAATACAAACTGAAATTTGAATGTCTCTATAGATATCATGTTCTTCAAACATCCTCCTATTCCTCTATCTCTAAACTTGCCACATTAAAAAAGAAGGATCAACATTACATAATTTCTAAAAGTATTGGAATTTCAGTGCCAAAGTCATAACAAACTTTTCAACATTTTTGGCTGTTTGGCATCACCCACTTCACTCCAAAAGCTAGAAATAAAAAAAATTTCCACAGCAAATGGACAATGCAAAAGCAACTTATCCGCATTTCTTTTATATTCTGACACAAAATACACCAATTAGCCAACACCATACCTCTTCTAATAAGTTTATCAATAATAAGAATTCGCTCCCAAGCTGAGTTTACACCAAAAAAGAAACCTTCTAGGAGTCTTCACCCTCCCTTTCGCATTCCAAGGGAAATCTGGTTAGCAGCTCACCTAAACTCCTCATTGATCACTAAAACACCCAGTATTGCTCCGTCTCCAAAACACCTTGTCCTCCCTTTCGCCTTCCAAGGGAAATCTGGTAAGCAGCTAACCTAAACTCCTCATTGAACACTAAAACACCCAGTATTGCTCCGTCTCCAAAACACCTTGTCCTCCTGGAGGACAAGGTGTTTTGGAGACGGAGTGGGTATGGAGGACCCCTCCATACCCACTTGCATCCAGATGAAGTAAAGGGTTCAAAAAAAAATTCAAACAATCCATATCCCAATCTTGGGCTGACCTCACAATAATATGATTCCAGTGAATTCCCCTATAAGTATTGCCACACAATCTGAAATTGTAGCATCCTTATTAGCACTTATTTAAAAGAGCTCAGGAGGTAAAGAAGCTAGATCAATCCCAGATTTGCTATTTGGCTGGTGGAATTGGTTGGGAAAGCATTCGTCTCAGATTTGGAACTTAGTTCCGCTATGCATCCTATGGTGCATTTGGAAGAAATGGAATCGGAGGACTTTTGAGGACTTGAATAGCTCCGGTGATCAGATATTGGCGTCTTTGAGTGGGACTCTTTTTGATTGGTCTCGGGCATGGGGACTCGCGACTAGTGGTTCCCTCCCTGCTTTTCTTAGCTCTCTTGCTCCTTTGTAATTTTATTTTTGTTGTCCGGGTTTCTTTTTGTTTTCAGTCTGTTTTTATTCTTGTATTTCCTGAGTCTACCTTATGTTTTTCTCGCATAGAGTCGCTGTTTGTATATATATCATTCTTACTTATCAAAAAAAAAAAAAGTATCATGGGAGACGCTATCTTATCAGTCTACCATCACCAACTCCATAACCAACAAATCTGCAGAAACAGTTCCATCTTGCTCTAATTGTCTTCCAAACACCAAGCCCACAAGTATGATGAACAAGCTGCAGGGACCAACTCCCTACCCCCTTTTCATTTTTTATTTCCACCAATCTCCTCTATAGGTGAAATCATAGCACCATGTATATTTTCTTTACATGAAGAACTCTTCTTAAATGTTGTTCCCCAATGGAATACATTGGAATTGAATGCCTCCAAACAACATAAAATAATAAATTTTCATATATAAAGGGACCAATCACACGAAGTGTGACAATCCCCTTTTTTACACTTATATGATTTAGGTAATTCATACTTATATTAAGTGAGTAGCACGTGGGATCCTACCAAAGTCAATACATTTTTAAATTTTGACAACATTGTGTCCTCAAATTAGTTTAAAAGGAAATATAGATTAAAAAGCAAAAAAAAAAAAAAATGAATCACAATATTTTAAAAACTATTTACATGGAGTGAACAGAATATCTACACCCAGTCAAGAACAATTTAGAATTTCCTCTGTTAAATTATTCTCAAATTTAAATTGAAAGGTAAATTCAAGCTCAATTTTTTTTTGGGATAATTCAAAAAAAGATCAATATCTTTTTTGCATAATTTGATAGTTACAATAGGAGAGGAGAGATTTGAACCCTATACATCCCCATTGGAAACACTAAGAGGTGCATGTTGAGTAACAAGTCTCTTGGCTTAATTACGTGTAAAATACTTATAATTCACCATCCAATTCCCATCCAAATTGTCAGCCATACAGATTCGACCACTACCCAATTAATCCGATTCCCCCACCCATCACCTTGGCCGAAACATTAACCCCTCAAAATCCCAACCTCTGTCATGCAATGTAGTCACCAACAACTTCAAAAGCCAGCTCCCACTCAACAACAACTCACCCCATCAACATACACACAAATGGCTAAACTAAAATCATAGGCTCCTATGCCACATTGTTGAAATCCAAGTTCCACTCTACCCAATCAACAACCCATAACCAATACATTCCCAATAAGTCCTCCATGACATTGTTTCACCACCAAGAACCCACCACATCACCAAAGCAGGCCAATAAATCCCCAAACCACTAAAAAAAATCATTGAAGTTGTATAATTTTGTTGAATTTAGTTAAAATTGATCAAATTGGGACATGCTTGTTTCTGGGTGGTATTAAAATTTTGTGTGGGATTCTTCATGGAGGGTAGAGATTGTCGTCTGCATAGTTTATTGGTATGGATTAATATCCGCCTCTTCATTTTGTGGCATTAATTTGGAAACCAAACTTAATTAGTTCAGGTGGTGTCTTTGATGGTGGTGGTGTTTTATGGTGAACTTTGGTGATCATGTGGTGGTCTCACCAACATTATTTATCCCCCAACTCAATACAATTTAATATATCAATACACCAAAATATATTAAAAAAATTATATTAAAAAGAAGAGGAGGAGAAAGAAAGGTTGCAATTTTCATTTGCTTACATTGCAAGTAACAAGCTGGAGTTTTCTATAAAGTTTTGTAAACAATCTTGCGATTACTATGTCAAACAAGGGCTCAACGCCAAAAAATTTGCAAATGATTTTTTTTCCCCTTTTTTTCTTTTCAAAAAAAAATAAAGAGTATTAGGTTAGTTCATCAACATTTGTAGAACTACTTTAATCTCCTCAAATTCTCATTTTCTTACAACCGTTTTTTCAACAACAACCAAACCTTAGTCCCAAAACCTAAATTGTCAAACTGCTTCAATTATATTATTTTAGTTTAGTTCCTCAACAAACTTCAAATCCAAAATTTGAGGAAAACCGAGCAAGTTTCCGGTAGCAATACTTGAATTAACAGTCTTTCATCCTTACTCAAATTAAACACACACAAAACTAAAGACTTTTATTGATTTAGCCATTGCATTTGTATTTACTAATAAAGAGAAATTAAACTATAAGTAGTAAATTGCAGGACAAGTTGTGGAGGAAAGAATGCCAGGAGCTAAAAGAAAGTTGATCCAAAATGCACAAACCATACACATATATAAAACAAAAAAAAGGGGGCAATAAATATATACAGGAAAACCCAAATAATTTTTTCTCAACAAAAAAGAAAGTTCAAGATGAGAGCTGAAACAGAAAAAAGCAAATACATAAATGAAGCAAGAATTTTTTTTCTAAAAGGTAAAAATTCAAGGGAAAATAATTACATTTTTGCATCATTAAAAAATATGACATGATTTAATTAATGATTTAATTGCATCGTTAAAATAATAACATTTTTGCAATGTTTCTGGTGTGCATAGATAACACCTCTCTTTTTTGGCATTGTTAAAGAAAATATAATGGGTCTTCCTGTAAGCCAAACCCAGATTCTATTGATCTGTTTGGATGACAGGATTTTGGCAAAATCAATCCAAATGACTAAAATATACGTGGACAGTATCTTAGGTATTGTCTCATAGTAAAATTACATGGCACATGGGTTTGGATTTGGGTGATTACAATCCAAATGACTGGTTTGGATAGTTTAAAAAAGGGTAAATGATTTGGATTTGACAAATCCATCAAGGTTTAAGTCCCTTGAATTTGAAATAACTTCTAAATCCATCAGACATACTTCAATATTTATAGACTTGGAATTAAAACATTTCGAATCCATCGCTTTAAAATTCAAATCCAAATTCAAGTCTAAATGCATTTACCTTATTAGCCCACATAAAAGGAATACAGCCATTGAAATATAAATAAATTTCCAGAATAGCAAAACCCCATCAGCCCATAAAGCTGCAGCATTTTCTTAATAAATAAATAAATCAAAGAAGCAAAACCCCATTAGACCATAAAATTGCAACATTTTTTTAATAAATAAACAAATCAAAGAAGCAAAACCCACTTCACCCAACCCAACAAATTTAATATTTTAAAAAATAGTAATAACCAAAAAAAAAACAAAACCAATGCATTGACCATTTCTTTAAAAGTGAGCATTAAAAATTTAAAATTTAATGATTAAAAAGAAAACATCACACAATTTAATGTAGCATAAATAATTAGGAATTGAATTGGAAAAAGAGTTACAATATGAAAGAGAAAGAAGAATAAAGAATGTGGGGACAAAAACAAAAAATACCTGTCTCTGTGTAACATTTGGTCGCATTGTTTGTCGTTTGGTCCCTTTCTTTTCTCTCTTGAAAGAGAAAGAAAAGATTTTTGCGGTGGGGTAGCAGTGAAACTCAAAATCTTCTTCTTCTTCTTCTTGTTTGAAACTTCTTTCTTTCTATTCCCGTTTCTTTTGCAAACTGAGCCCTTTTTGGAATGGTGGGTTCGTCGGAGTGGTGGGTTTGACGAATGGGTTCGTCGGAGTGGGTTTGAGTAATGGGTTTTCTGGGTTTCAGGGATGGGTGTGGTGGGGTTTGAGAAATGGGTTCGTCGGAGTGGTGGGTTTGGCGAACAGAGCACTCACCGTCGCGTGGAGGGGACGAGGACGGCGGTCTGACCGGCGAGGATGAGCTTCAGGTGGCGTGTGCTTGAGCTCTGTCTCAGTCTCTCTCTTCTGGTTGTGGTTTCCGGAAAATGGTTGAAGGTAAAATCAAAACAGAAACGATTTTACCCTTTGGCTGGGTTATTTTACGGTCAACGGGTTGCTGATTTTCCGTTGACCGTTTTTTCCGTGGGTGCCCAAACACACATAAGGTGCGAAACAAACGCAGCCTCAAGCCAAATAAAATAAATCAGTTTTTTTATTTTTTAATGAAAATAAATAACTTCTTGGACCAAGTCTTTTTACCCACTATTTTTGTCACAATTTGTTGAACTCTGTGATTAGTCCACATTCTACCTAATTCTTTTATTTTTACACGGATTTATTACTTTTTTTTTTTTTCTTTTTTTACCGTAGAGTTAATGTAATCACAAAGTTTTAAGACACCACAAAATTTCACATTTTCACACCATTTTTTGTGTTTTGAGTTGCAACGGTTTTGTTATGATTTTTTTTTTCTTTTTCATTTTATTATGAACTATGATTTCTTTTTTTTTTTTTTTTTTGTGCGTTTTGAGTTGTGGTGGGTTTATTATGATTTTTTTTTTCATTTTATTATAACCTATAATTTTTTTTTTGACTTAAGATAGGTGATGACTCAATAAAGATGGTTTTATAAAACTTGTGATTCCGAAGATTCACTTAAATAATATATTAAGTACAATTCTAGTTTTTTAGATTATATTCAAACATATAAATGCATTAAATTAACTTATTATTGAATAAAAATAACATTTTTTATGCAATATTGGTCAATAAAAATTATAAAATCATTTGTTGGAATATAATTTGAAACCCAATGCACTCCATCTAATTAATTATAGCTAGTATTGTCCCAAAAAAAAAACTAGAGAGTATATAATAACTTAAAATAATGTATAATGCCATGTTTGGCTGAGCTTATATATATATATATATATATATATATATATATATATATATATTTTTTTTTTTTTTACATTAATTTTTCCAATTGAATTTAATTTTTTTTAAAAAACTATATTATTCAATAATTGAATTTTTTTGAAATTTGAATAGGTGTCAATCAATTGAACTACAAGACTTTTAATATTCTATTTGTGGTTTATTGATCAATATAACAAAATATTAAATTTAATTAAAAAAATATACTATTACCAAACAAAACACTAACATTTTTCTTTGGGAGAACAAAACAATAACTAACATGAACTCATGAAAATAGGCTCCTTCACACGTTCTTGGGGTCAACAAGTTAAACTAAACTTGCAGTGAGAAAGAGATATATATATATATAATATATATATATATATATATTATATATATATATATTTTTTTTTTTTTTACATTAATTTTTCCAATTGAATTTAATTTTTTTTAAAAAACTATATTATTCAATAATTGAATTTTTTTGAAATTTGAATAGGTGTCAATCAATTGAACTACAAGACTTTTAATATTCTATTGTGGTTTATTGATCAATATAACAAAATATTTAAATTTAATTAAAAAAATATACTATTACCAAACAAAACACTAACATTTTTCTTTGGGAGAACAAAACAATAACTAACATGAACTCATGAAAATAGGCTCCTTCACACGTTCTTGGGGTCAACAAGTTAAACTAAACTTGCAGTGAGAAAGAGATATATATATATATATATATATATATGGTAATAGTGTAACTAAATTTAGCATACACAAAATAACAAACATAGTGTTTTGTTTATTTTATGTTTTGGTTTTTGTTGATAGAAACAAACATTGGGTCATGAAAATGAGGTTTTTAACAGTTCACGCGCATGCTGTGGTCAATGACAATATAACATCCATCCCGGCTTTTCACATTCACCCCGATATGTTCGTGTCGTTTCGTTTGTTTACCCTTTAATCTTCACAATTCATGTGTCTATCGATTCTATCTCTCTATCATTTTTCTCAAAAATATTAAATTGAACAAAACCAACACAATTAAAAGAGCAGTAAATGTATATAAATAAATTCATAAATCATAAATATAAAGGGCTGTCCAGCTCTTTAATGACATCTAAGGTTAGGTGCTTTGAAATTTTTTTTCTTTTTTTTTCTTCAATTTTTTAAGATGATACGGTTTGATGTTATACTTTTTTTTTTGAGAATTTTTTTTTTGTTAACTTGATATACTTATACTGCTGATGGATCTCCAAATATGCTATATTCAGAGTTTATATATTGTTTATACACGCGTGATAAAATTTATTTTATTAGAATAATAGTTAAATGATTAAATTCACTATTTTTTAATAATCAAAACTTTTATGATAATTATTATCTTTTGGTATATTTACCGGAGAAGATCATTCTCAACAAAAAAAAAAAAAACATTTATGGGAGAAGAAGGGACTCAAGTTTTGTCAATAATATGCTAAAGCATCTACAAATCATATGGTAGGAATATAAATAATCCCTAACGCGAAGGGAATCTAATCATATACATTAAAAGTTATGAGTAATGTTAGGGATATTACAAAATTTATTGTAGGTTATAACTTTCAACATGTTGAGTTCATATAGCAATATGACATATATTAATAAATTACAAGCAATGTTAGGGATATTACAAAATTTATTATATGGTAATAATAACTTCTAACATGTTGTGTTTTTTTTTATATATATATATATAATTTTTATTTTGAGAATCTAATTTATAAGTAGATAAAGAAATTTGAAAATCAACAGGAAATTAACCATATTTTTAAGACAATGTTTTAGTAGCCCTTAGGGTTGTATTTTTACCGGATTGTCCTTTAGTTTTGTCTTTACTTAAATATAGGGATGTAAGGGTATTTTAGAACAAAAAATATTCAACTCAAACAGGAGAAACCCCTTAAATAGTAGTATAGATGAGTAATTGTGGAGATATTACAAAATTTATTATAGGTATTATAAATAGATGTTTTAATTTTTAAAAATACAATAAAAATAATTAAGAGTGGGTTATAATTAACTCAATTGATAAAGTCTTTTGTTGCTGAATAAGAAATGTGGGATTCAAACATCGCCTACACAAAAAACTAATAAAAAATAATCATCATGGGAGTGGACACCATATGTTGAAGTATTATCATGTGTATGTATATATAAATAATTAAAAAAATATTTATTATTTTTTTAAAATATTAAGTATTTTAACACACACAAAGAGATAGGAAAATATCTTAAAGAAACTAACAATGGTGTATATTCAAAACAGTCTAAACTCTTGGATATATAACACGGACTTTAAATCTCTTTAACTTACACTCATTTTTCAATGTAAGATTAACCCATTGTTTTTTCTTTTGATAATACAAAATATATTTATTATGTTAATGATGTGGTATCGCTCATGTTTATTGTCACATTAATTTATAATTTTTTGTTGGGTAGTGAAACCGGCAGTAAGTTTAGCATTTTCGGACAACATTGAAGTTTTAGGATAAAATTATTAGGGATCATATATTTATCTTCATCATGTGTAAGAAAGAAAGGAGAAAATTGGAGCACTTATTGCTCGTACGCCCATGGATGGAAAAAACAAAAAAGTGTAGCATAGAAGTGAATTCTATGGTCTGAACTCTGAAGAGAGGTGAAAAACTTCCAAGATATTAAATGAGGAAATCCAAAAACAAAAAAGTTTATATAATTATATCCATGATTGCTTCCATATGTTTGGGATTTTTGGAGGGATAGACATGGAAAACTCCTTTTATTTTTTATTTTTTAATGATTAGAAATACTTACATAATATATGTAGAATATAATAAATTAGGAGGGTCATATGGGCACGTACCTTATCTTGGTATAGAACGAATCATCCACTTGTCAAATCTTTCTCATTGCTTGCTCTACAAAGTACAAACTTCTCCTTATGATCTTTGTACTTCTTGTCATGGGAGAGGCTACTAAAGTCTCTTCCACTAGTCCACACTTCAAATTCCAGGGTACTGTTGATAATATTCCTAGAGAGATGACTCATTGACTTGTTTAAAAGTCTCTTCCATTATTCCACGTTCCAGATTTTAGGGTGTTCTTCGAGAGAGATTGTGTTTGAAAAAATTGAAAGAGCCTATGGCCTGTTTAAGAGAGTAACTATAGGAGTAATTAAATTTTAAATACCAATCGGGATAAACCTACTATAAATGAGTAGTTCCTAAAAATAATCAACTACTCATTTTAAATACTCATACTCTATTACTGATCTTAACAACTCATATCAAGATTAATCAGTTTTAATTTAATTTAAAATTTAAATTTAAACTCATTTATCTGATAACTCACATGGACGATCCATGGCCATGGATGATAAAACTGGATTAAACTCAACCCAATTACTACCTCCCGCCTCCCAGCAACTTGAACCGGACACACCCCTTTCTCCCCAATTACCACCAACTCGCCCAATGCAATGCTAGATGGAATACTCTTTGATAATACTAATCTAGGCCCATGGTCAATGTTATCAAGAACTCAAAAAATGCACTCAGATTTGTTCCAAGAAAATGTCAGCCAGTAGAATCAAAATCACTCGCAATCTAGAACTACACGCAGCAGAGATGGTTCAAAATTTCCAAGAAATTGGCGGCTTCCTCAGAGAGACGAGCAAATAATACAAATGCAGCTTTTAAGTTGGGGCTTATATTGCAATTGTAATGCGGGACCACTTTTGGGTAAGCTAGTTGCAGCCATGCAGGGAATACTAACGTATAAAATCTCAACCAACTTCATATTGATAGCCAAGGCAGCTAAGCCATGCAGTTATAGCAGCCATTTTATTCGTGAAACAATAAAAGTTTGACTATAACCATGTTAAAATCTTATAATTGTGTAAGATTGGATCAATTTGTCATAATGTTTAGGTAATAGCTTGGGCCTAATTACCTTTTAGATTTGCTTACGTCAATAGCCTAACTAAGTCGTTGCTTAATAGTTGAAAAGTTCTTTGCTTGTTTTGTTACATACGTAGGAATTTTTTTTCTCTCTCTTTTTTAATCTTTTCTTTTTAACTATTTTTTCACAAAATGTTGACATAATAAGTTTTGAGTGATATGTAATCATAATTTGCCATTTCAAAGAATTGGGAAAAGTTAATTATGAAGTAAATCGTCTCACTAAACTTTGTGTTTTTTCAAGGTCGCAGCCTCACAGGTATTATTAGGTACATGTTCCCTTTCAATACAAACTTTTATGAACTATTAAAATTTTAAAAGTTTCCAAGTTTTCATCTTTTTGTATATATTTTGGTTTGTGGATTAAAAGCTACTAATGAAAATTCAAAATAAAATAAAAATTATTGGTGATTTTAAAAGAAGGCCTTGCACAGCAGGAAAAATATAATGAAAAAAGAAGCCGGTCAGAATAGGAAAAACATTAATTGGACAATTAAAACATTTCACGTAGAATCATTTTCTGCCTAAAAGTGAGTTTGGATGGTCTTGTTTTCATTGACTTATTTTGTTTTAAAAACTAAGCTACGTAAAACTATAACTGTAACTACCAAAACTGAAACTTAAACAAAATGTATATATAATTGGAGAAAATAAGCTGGGAATTTTAAGCTAAGACAAACAAAACAAAAATTCACTTGCCTCAACTGCCAAAGAGATTTCATGGTTAACGATGGTCCCTATTTTATTCCCTATCATTTAATTTTGTGTTTAGGAAGGGAGGCAAAAGGGGAGAGAAAAGAAGGGGGGTCACTGGAATAAAATGAAAATATAATACCTGCCCACATCTTCTAGTAGCTCTAGCTCTTTCTGGTTTTCATGAATAATTAGAAAATTAATTCTCGGAATTGCTAAACATGATATCTGTAATCCGTTATTACTGATAAATAGGAAAGAAGAGAGGAAGAAATAATTAGCTTTAAGCAATATCTTGTCTCTTAATTTAAAAAAGGGAAAAAATTGTGATATGTGTATCTTTCACTCACTCAACTTTCTGATTATAGACCTAATGGTGCAAGAATTTTTAAGGGAACTAGTTGCTTGGAGCACAAGAATTTAAAGTTGAGTGCCTGAAAAATCATGTTCTTGAGTAATATCTCTACTATTTTTTTACTATTCTATGATCCTATCTTTGAAACAAACAAAAATATGAGATCTAAATTTCAGATAGGTAAGGGTCCTGGGACCTTCCCTTCAGCTCTAGGCAAAGTGGTGTAGGGTTCAAAACCACGTAATATTACTTCATAGTGATAATAGAATATTTTGCACTTAAAAACAATATTCAAAACACATGCAAATATGAAAGGAGAAATGGAAAGACCCCCCTTCTTGGGTTGTCAGTTAAGAACAATTTCTGATGTCAAATTTGTATTTACATCTCTTCATATAAGCGCAAAAATTTTCACAGAAAAATCAGATTGTCTCCTCTTTCCTGCTAGTGTAGTATCCTTGTGGCAAATTTCATAGTACCTGGCATTGTCTCCTATATTTTAACTATACAAGTTGAGTTGCAGCAGTGTTAAGCCTCTGGTGATTGGTAAGTAAACAGCTAATGCATCCTTAGTGAGCATGCACTGGGTGGATAGGGACCTGAAATTACAATTACAAATAAATGTGAGTTCATTATATTACCAGTGTACATAAATTCCACAAAATTCAGCAAATAGACAAATAGATGTGGAAAAGAATACATTGGCAGGTTAGATCATGTGTAGTAGAAACATAGATCAAATGTTAAACATGCCTATGGACCATCTGCAGTGATGGTATTGACTAGTGAATAACTAGAGCTACTGTTGACTGTTGAGGGCCAGAACCGTGTCACCCATAACAATATATTTTCCTCCATACAGCCAAAAGTCATGAATCCTCCTAAGACACATTAAATGGTATATCCAGAACCTGATATAAGATGGCATATGCATGCAGCTGAAAGAATTCTATTCACATGCATGTTATATTGATCCGAGTTTTATTTTATTCTGTTTCTTTATTTCAACATTCAGTATCTCATTATTAGTGAGCAAATAATGTGTTAGAAACAACACTGGTTCCAGAGATGGAAACCCAGATCCAGCAATAATAGAAATTTTTTGGCACTCAAAAAAAAAGAAGTCTGTTGACCTTTAATTGACGCATCAACTGAATTTGATGAGTTACTCAACATCATGTCACGAGCAGTATCACCAGCAGCATGCTTACAAAACCCAGGGAGAACATCAGGGCCATCAAACGGTTCCATTTTAACCTCAGAAAACTTCCGTTTAACCAGCTTCATCTCAACATCAGAACTTTGTCCACATGCTGGGAAAATCATGTCATGGAAAGGAAGGGCGGGAATTGCTAGATTGCCTTCCAAAGGGCGGAAGATGCCCCATAGAAAAGATCTCACTTCCAATACTAAATTAACAATCATGAACATTAGTTTCTTTCATCACCAATAAAAGCTGTTATAAGTACTGCAACTCATTCATACAATAATTTTATCACTTTGATGTTACATTTTAAATCATTATCACAAAACTTGGGTTGACTTGCTTTAAGTCACTAGGTTTTTGACATTTTATAATTTCTACCTCCTCAGGCTTTCTAAGTGGTGCAATCACAAATGTTTCAGCATTCTATCTCTATTATTTCATTATCAAAATAAACTAGAGGAAATATTTTTTGAGGAACTTCTCTGCTAAAGATTACATTATTTTTCCTTTTTTCCTTTTTCACTCTTTATAAAAATCTTGAAACAGCCACGGCTTAATCCTTCTGCCTCACTGTTTCAACCATATCATTTACAAGCATACATCTTATAGCTTAAACTTATTAATAATCTAATATTTTGAACAATGAAGTTCTACCAGTATATAATAACAATTTATATCAGAATTCACACAAGACTCACCACAAGAATCCAGATGCAGTCTTTTAGAAGAAAAAATTAATAGTTCCACATCATTCACAGAACTCCTTAGTACCAGATCTTGCATCTCAACAAGCTCCAATAGGTTAAAGTACTGCTCTTTAGACCTACAATAGAAGCAGTCTTTCTATATTAACATACTATCATCTATAAAAATGTTGCAGATTAAGGCCTGCGCATTAAATTCATAAACATACCTCTCAAATTTTCCAGGGAAAAAGTATAGTGCAATATCATTTACAGTAGGGCAGACATTTTGAAAGACATCCACCCAAATATTGCAACAAGGAAGAAATGTACAAAGGAGCACTCCAGGCATGCGTTTTGAAATCTCGAACACTTTAGGATGTACAGTGACCGGAAGATAAGCCAGAAATCCATCATAGAATTCACTACGAGAAACCATGTCAAGGATCTCAAAGCTTCCACTAGCAAAGGAGAATCAAAATCATTAGAAAAGCAATGTCACTTAGATATGTATGATTTTAATATGTTCTAGTTGAGATATAGGGAATTTAAGTGCCACAATATATATATATATATATATATATATGTATGTATGTATGTATGTATTAGATTGTTAGAAGCATACAATTTAAAAGAATTTTGTGAACTTTAAGAAGAAATAGCACTTATGTTGAATTACCTACATGCCATAAATAATTTGAGAGTGTTTTTTCCCAAGTATGGATTGTTAATAATGGTTAAATGATTATATTCCCTATTTCCTGACAACTTAAGCTTTTAGGATTAGTGTTAGCTTATAATGGTATTAGAGTAAGTAATTCTGAGTTCAAACCCAATCTCCACTCTAGCTCACATTTAAAATTAAAAAAAAAAAAATTCCACGTGTTAGGCCCTCTATTTGAGGGGCAGTATGGGCCCCCACATTAGAGGGAGTGTTAAAATAATGGTTAAGTGATTAAATTTGCCTTCTCCTAATAGCTTAAACTTTTGGCACTATTGGTAGTTTATTATGGTCGGGTTTTTTATTTGGATAATTTGATAGTTACATTGGAGGGTGGGATTTAAACCCTGAACGTCTCCAATGGAAACACTAGGAGGTGTCATTTGAGCTACAAGGCTCTAGGCAATTTACTATGCTAGAATTATGAAACAAAAGAAAACTCAAGTAAAAATAGCAACATATTGTAAGATTATAACAGGGTTGAAAGAAACAATCGCCTAGAGTAATATATATATATATGATAGGTAATATTAGAGCAGTTAGTAAAATATTGAAATAATAATAAAACACAAAGCCCCATTGTCCAGCAATCGGTGTGTTGGGCCACTTTGCTCACTCAAGCTCTTTTATAATACATTGGTAAGAGAAGAAAGATAGAAAGACAGATGATTTATGAGGACATTAACAAGATAAAGGAGAAAGGAGAAAAAATTGGTTGATGGGGGAGTTCGAAAATTGTCATGGATTCCTCAAAACAGTATTAGTTCAGCACTCAAGTTGGTACTCAGAACGTGTAGAGTAGATACACATGCACTTTTCTTTTACATTGAAAATTTGATCATTAGCCAGTATGGAATTCCCCACTTATATGGTTGTTAACTACCATTACACATTTTGTTGTTTTGAATCTTGTTTTTTTTAACCCAAATGCATTTCTCAATAAACAGATGAGTTTGAGACATCATGAAAGAAAACATCACTCACCACCAGGTAGCATCTAAAGCAGGATAATTTGGAAGAAATTTCTCAATTTTGGGCAAAAAATTCAGAAGATCACTCTCAGCTTCCTCAGGTTTAGCAGTGCCATGGAAGATACCACCTAACATATGCATTTTTCAATTAGTAGATGAAACCAAATAGGCAAAGTATAATATTATTAATAGGTTTGTATAAACATGTAAAATTCAGAAAAGGCCGAAGAATTTTCCTTGCCTGTACATTTGGGTAGAGCATGAAATGGCTCTTTCTTGCAGACTAGGGAAAACTGCTCACATATGGGTCCATTCTTATATGCAGCAGGAGCTGTTTTATCTGAAAGAAAAATTGATAAGCACCCAAATTGTTTCCATGAGGTAGATACATCTACACTTTCAGTACATATATGTCATAAAGGAGCATGAATCTGGCACATATTCCATGTGAGTCAAATGTTAACAGTAATTAGTTGGGTGGCTCAGCTGGGTGCAGTTGACACAAAGGAAAGTCATAAATACCTTCTGCTTTATTAAATAACAACTACTGTCCCTTGTTAGACTTATAATTGAAATTGAAATATAGGCAATATGCCTTGGGAAAAAAGAATTTATATTTTACAGCAGGATCAAATCATATGCATATGCCAGATGTTTGAGACCTACTGGACACTCTACCTTTATGTTCAGATGTTTGAGACTTTTGTTCCTGAGAGACTGAATTGATGTCTACACTGCCACATACAGGAGGCTTGGAGTGTCCAGTAGGTCTAGAACTCTGATGCTCATTCACATTCTGCCCAAAAATTTTCAGAGATGAAGTTTTAAACTTGGATATTGTTGCCATGCTATCTGATTGAGCAGAACTAGAGCCCAAATCACTTGGTGAATACAATTCTACCATTTGGGCTCCTGACTTTTGTTCCTGAGTGACTGAATTGGTGTCTACAATGCCCTCTAAAGGAGGGCTAGAACCCCGAAGCTCATTCACATTCTGCCCAGAAAATTTCAGAGATGAAATTTTGTACTTGGATGTTGTTGCCATGGTATCTGAATGGGCATAACTAGAGCCCAAGTTACTTGGTAAATATGATTCTTTCAATCGGGCTCCAGACAACATTTTAACAGCTTCTTCAGGAGGAATAAACTTCACTCTGGAAGTTCCAATATGCAACTGCTTTTTAAGAGGACCTGTTTTCCTTGAATTCTTAGGAATCCTGCTATGACTCACAGATTGCAGAAAGTCACGGTTGGAAATCCTGGATTTCTTTGAGTTTAAAGCCTCAGGAAAGTGTTTCTTCATGGTAACTATTGGAGAAACTATGCCTTTGCTTGACAGACAGGCATCACAAAACCAAATTTCTGGAACAATGTGGAGCAGAACTCGCGTGCAGTAGCTGAAGAAAGAGTTCTATACCGTCATTTTTCAGAGCAAGTATCAACATCAATTATGCAATACAAAAACCAAAAAGGTTAGGAAGCAAAGATGTTAATTAGATCATTGTTTTGTAAGTTTCCATTAGAGGTTGTAAGTTCTAATCATTTCTTTCTGGTTTCTAATGTTTTGGCAGCAATGCTGCTTGGTTTTGAATTGATTGAGTATTAGCTTCTGTGTTAGAGGGTGGATGTAGCTAGTGTCTGCAGCTTGCTGCTTGTAATCTGGTAGTGTTGTTCTTGGTTTTTTGAATGAAATCTTATTCATAAAAAAAAAAAAAAGAATGTAAACAAAGAAAAAATGGAGCTGATAATATAACGTAAGTGCAAGAACAAGAACAAAAGGTTAAGGATATAAACTACCACGTCCAGGAACCTTTCAACACAATCTTTGATAGTGAAAGATATAGATACAGACAAAATGGACAGTTCAAGAATTTTGATAGAAACCACAACTCATTCAAACCATGTGAGCAAATAAAGTAGGTCCATCCTTAGAAAGGAAACAAGGATCTGAACAAAGAATACAATAACAACACATACACCCGTTCATGCTTGCACAAGTGTGCACACGTGCACACAGACACACGCAAGGAATTGGAGTGGGTGAGAGGAAAGAATTAATCATACATATGTTCATGGGCTAATTTGCAGTGAGAGCAAGTAACGAGAGTTTCTGCATAACCTACATGTCCACATATATCACAAGGTTCACCCTGCAAATGAAAAGATTGCATTAAGACTATAAATTTGGTTATAACTCTATACATATTAGAATTAATTTAGCGTGTATCAGCTGGTAGGATCCAATTCGAATCATTTTGACAAACATAATACATTAAATTTGGTCTAGCCATCTGCTCATGGTGATGTTGGACTCTATAGGGTTCAACCGAAGATGTATTTCACTAGTTCATTGTTTGAATAGTCTCGTGTTTCAGGTCCTAGCGATATTCATTTTATTGTAGATTTTATTGATTCTCTCATTTTGATTCTAATCACTAATTTTTTTAATTCATTAGGCTAACCTATGTACACACCATGTGGAAATGAGGAAGTTCCTCTTCATTAAGAAAGACCTTATTACTTATCACAAAAAATGGTGGAAACAAAATTCAAGCTATAAAGCTTTTAGTACTAATGTTGTCCTAAAGTGATCAAGGACAAATGAAGATCAAGCAACAAATCAACTATGACAATTCAAGCTGGCTCATTAAAATGACCTCAACATATTTGTAACATTAGTCTCAAATACTCTCTCTCTAAATATCAATGCTAAACAGAACCCTTTGGCACCATTCTGCGTATAGCTCACTCTGCCCTAGTGTTCATCCAGTTGAACTCTCTTCAGATAATTAATCATGAAGATATGAAGTGCAGTAGTGTGGTAAAATGTAAGGCAATAGATGTTTCCTATGAATGTTGCAAGACAGAACCTTATAGCTACAGCCTACAGCCTACAGCAGCAACCATGGCAAATTCACAATAGAATCATATTTGGATGGGACATGGGCAGTATATCTTCAAAGGGTTTCTATATACAAGTACTGTTCAGAAATTAATAAGATCATGTCAACCGGTAAAGACAAGCAAAAGACATATATCATGAATGACTAGAACAAACCTATGTCACTTCTAAAACATAAATTAAAACTTGGGTTTGTTTTCTTCCATTGGAACATGCAAAAGGAAAACAAATTCCACATAACGATTGTCAATATGTTTAACTATCCAAATTGAATTAATAATGAACTAACACCTCCCGGTGTTTCACATCCAGATTCAAATCCCTCCTCTCCTAATTATCATTTTACTTGTAAATAGAAATGGGTTAGCATCTAACGCTAAAATAGTGACTTTCATAGGCATTATATCGAAATCTTCAAATTGTTACTTGGCAAAAACTTTTTTTTGGATCTTGTTGAGTGTGAAAGAAAAAAAAATGCTTATAAACTCTCAAAACAAAAGAAAGCTACACTAGCTTGCAGCATTTTTCCTTTTTCTTTAACACTCTTTTATTTTAAGTTTTCAAAACCAAGCACCGAAGAGCAAAATGTATAGTCAAATTAGAAAGATTTTTAACCCAAACTTAAGACTCTAGCATAGCAAATGGCGTGTGTTCATCAGCTTAGTAAACAGAGAATAGAATATTAGTAAATAGTAAATACTCTCTCTCACACGCACACATAAAATAAATCCCATAAACAAGAAATTTGATGGGCAAAAATAATTAAATAAGAAAGAAATTATCAACCAATTTTCACCCATTTCCACTTGAACCTAGAAAAGTTACACCCAAAAAGAAGAGAAAACCATATACATACATATATATATATATAATATATATATATATATATATATATAATATATATATATATATATATATATATTATATATATATATATATATATATATATTTGTTGATGGAAAAGTTGCAATAAATAATCAAAATAAGTGGTTGGACCAGTACCCAATAAAAGAAAAAAAAAAACACAGCACAAAGTGACGCTCAAAAATAAATAAGAAGAAGAAAGGAAAAAAAAAAAAAAACCTTGAAGCAGACAAAGAAGAAAGCACTAAATGCCAAGAATGGTGAATGATTGCTGATGAAAGAGAAGAATAAAAGTTAGGGTTTTTACCAGGTGGGTCTTTCTTGGAGCTTGCATTTTGGGCAGTGATTTAACAATGTAACAGTATTCTTGCTTTAGTTTCTTATTGCGTGGTCGTCAAGTATCTCAGTATCTGGGACTTGGAGTTGACTGGTAGAGACTACAAGACCCAGAGAAGAAGAGAAATGTCAGCAAACACAATATTTTTTCAACAAATTTTATGTCTCCGCAGTTGCTGAGTTTTAATTAGTTTTTATTTACATCCATATCTTATGTCACTTTATTGTCAAACCTCAACTATTATATATTATTGTAAAAATTTGTGACAAAATAGTGGTTCTAGTTTTTTATTTTTTTTATTTTAAGTCTAATTCTAATAATAATTTTTTATTATTAAATTAAAATATTAATTAATTTTTAATGCATACAGAAATTAAATCTCAAATTTCTTCCACAATCATAAATTTTTTACTAATATAGTTCTTTAAAACTCACATGTTTAAGTTAAGTGGCTCAAGGCTTGTTGAAAGAAGAAAAGCTTCAGATTCTATAATTATAATTATGATGTTTTATTTTTGTCGACAATGTTACTGCTTACAAAGTATGAACAACCAAAAAAGGAAAAAAAAGAAAAAGAAAGAAAACCTATTTCACACCCTTTGTTTTAATAAAGCCTTTTGTCAAGGAGCGTGAAGTGCAACCATTCAAAAAGGAATCTATTAATAGGTCCCATAGCCACTGCATTGAGAAAAATAACAAGAAGCTAATAAACAATGTCCATTTCACCTGAATTTGCTCAACTCGCTAAAAATAAGTTAGTTTTTTTTTTTTTTTGAGGGAATAAAAATAAGTTAGTTTATTACAATAAAAATTTTAACTTTAATCAATGCAATTAGACTTCTTAAATAAATAAATAAATATATATATATATATGATAGATTATGATTAATACAATATTACCCTCGTTACTTTTATCATACACTAATAATAACTTGTTTTATTATGATGAATACAATATCACTCTCATTACTTTTATCATACACTTGTTATCTTATATAATTTTTTTATAAATGTCACCTCAATAATTTTTTTTAAATGTAAAATTTATTAGGCATATATTTTTTTAAAAAAATTAAGGATAATACGTGTGCTCCACAATTTACATGCTTTTTGTGAGGAGCCAAATGACATATTTTGTATGCAATGGGAAATTATACACATCCCATAAAATATTAGGTGCTCGAAGAGTTCTTAACACCAACGTTATTGATTCAATTCAGTTTAGGTCAAAATGACTGAAAATTTTCGAACCAATCAGCTACTCGGTACAAATCACCTATATGTTCTAGATTGACAATATGTTGAATGATTGGACGATGTAACATGAATGTATGTCACTATAGTCTAGAAGACCAGTTTCACCATGCAAGGTCGGTGCCTAACACTTTCCCATTTTATAACATAGCCTCCGAACTTAGATCAATGGTTAGAAGATTGAATACTTATTCATGTAATTTTCAATCTTTAGATTGTAACTAAGAAACAAAGTCATGTACTTTATTTTAGATTATATCTAAGAGCAAAATCATTCACATGGGTTTGGCCCATACCAATCAATTCAAAATGGGCGAGGGGTGTGGTCTCTCACAAACACACCTTAGGAATTTTTCTAAGTGTTGAAAACACATTTATGAATGAAGTTTACTAATATAACAATAATCTTTAACATTTGTTCTTGCTATTTGTTCTTCTACATGAACATGACCATCTTTGTTTTTTTAAATCCTTCTTATAGTCATTTTTTCAAACACGTGGAAACATATATAGAAATGTGTCAAGGATGTCTTTGCGACAAGGGCAAAAAATGCGAGAATGACCCAAGTCTCCCATTGGGTTCTTTAAAAGTGATTATTTGGGGAGAGTCAATCCCAAAATTCTAAATGTATGATGAATAAAAGGCTAATGATGCTTTAACAAGAGAAAAATCAAAATGTCATAATTGAAATACAAGAAAATGCAGAAAAGTACACAAGTTCAAAATTTTGACCTACAGTTAGCAAGAAGAGGAAATTGAGAGAAGTTGTGAGGAAGAGAGTGAAGGTTCCCCTGTAACCATATTTTCACCCTTAAGCTTCAAAATTGTGAAAGTGTTGGCTGGTTGAATGGGCTTTTGGTCTCAAGTTTCAACTCTATGGGGAAAACATATTTGGTTCATTTTGAATCTGATTGGGGCCTTTTATCGAGTTTGAGGTGCTCTAAGTAACTGGTTTTTGGTCAATAGAAGAGACTTTGAACCCCAAGGTCTCAATGAAAGAGGTTATGGTTAGATTTTCTTTAATTGAGTAAGAGGGTTGGTTTGCTTTTTGCATAATTTAGGAAATGGAGTGACCTAAATTCATGAACTGATATTTCCTCGACATGGTGGGCCCTTGGAGTCTACATTTGGTTGTTACACTAGACAAGGCTAGCCACTAGGGTCAGCTAGATGTTTTAGGCAAAAAAATAGAGCAGAAAAGTTGGGTCACAGTCAACTAGAGCATGAAAGCTCTTTTGAGGTGGAAATTTCGGGTACAAGACCTCCTTTATGAGCCAGAGGTGCTATCAGTGTCCCTTGCCCACTTGGTTGCACGCATGGGCTAGTTTTATCCAAAAGGTCTAAAAGGAACCAACCCATACCCTCCAAGCCACACTTTCTCAATTTCCCCCAATATGTCGCATGGGCTTGAGCCATGCTTAAAAGAATAAAATATAATATAATACATAAATAGAGCCCATAAGAAAGTCAGTCATGGTTGAATCGGGTTTGTAAAGAATGTGTCGTGAAAATGGGTATCAACAAAATGCAAATATTGAAATTACCTTTAGCATCAAAACAGAGAGCAAACTGTTTTGCTTGGCAACAATTCATTGTAAAAGAGACATAATTTAAATAAATAAATAAACACACACACACACAATACTTTTCAATATATAAAATAAGCTTGACATACCATATGGTTTTAAGAAGTAGAATGATATCCCCTCTCAAGAATATAGGCTAGCTACATTGAAATTAGCTCTTTTTATGGCATGAGATAAATTTAAAATCATTCATCTTCTGGTTAAGAGAGACAAAGGACGTCTAACAGTTCATATATCATCTTTTTGATTTTATAGGGGTGGTGGCAACTAAATATGTATGAAATGGTTGGGTTCAATGAGAAGAGGAAGAGACAAAGAAGGAGGAGAGAGAGAGAGAGAGCCTGAGGCATTAAAGAGCTTACATGGGAAATTAAAAACAATGGAGAAAGGGAGCCAAGGGTGTTATGGATGTAGAAGTGAAAACTATAGAATCGTTAAAAGATTAATAGAAAAAAAATAATTTTGTTTATTAATGGAAAGAAAATAATGACATAACTACTAATGTGACTCAACAACAATATAGTAACAATAAATGCAATATGCACCGATACAATAAAACACATACACACAACACACACACACACACACACACAACACACACACACACACACACACATATATATATATATATATAAAGTTGATAAATTTGAATTATTTTTAGCTAGACAAACAAATGGCATTGGAAGTATAATCTTTCAAACTCTCTCTTCTTCGAATTTTGGGTATATGGGGTTTCTCATAGTTCATTTATATTAGACTCCTCATAATCTGCACTAAATTAACTCACTTGAAACAAAAATTAAAAAGTTTAGATGAGACACATAACACAAAATTAAACTCTAATTGAAATTCAATTTAAATTCTAATTGAATTTCCTCTCAGCCTTGACTTTATATTTGAAAATTAAAAAAAAATATTAATGAACAAATATTCATTTAACTAAAATTTGCTTAACTCCCTAAAAAATAGTTATTCGATTACAATAAAAATTTCAGCCATGTTTGGTACACTATAATGATGATTAAAGTATAATAAGAATAAATACTACTAGTAATAAAAGAAGCTAAAATGGAATAATAATTCTTATTCATCCATTTGGTGATAACACATGGATAAGGTGGTGGAATGATATCATATTTAGTCAAAATTTCCAATACACCATTTTTACAAAATTTTATGTTTACACAGATTGGATTATGTTTTGAATTAATTTTCAATTTGTTAGGACTGATGTGCATGAAATATATATAATAAAGTACTCATATATTTACATATTTAGCCTTACTTTTATGTTATTTTGTGACTGATTATATAATATCTTTGTGTTGTAGGTAACAAGGGCTTTGCATGCTAAGTGGAGGGCATGAAGTAAAGAAAAGAAAAGCAACACAAGCTAAGCAAGAAGAAAGAAAATTAAAGAAAGGAGGTTCAGGCCTATTGATTCAAAGCCAACATGAAAAGAAGGACAAGGAGATACGTGAAAGAGCAAAGAAAATAAATAATTGATAGGAAGCTTATTCACGTGGAAGAGATACATGGGCTTGAGGTTTAAATGAACATTTGTTAATTGTTAGTGGGCCTCTCTATTTCTTATTGAAACACAAACACTCTTGGGCTAGTCTTTGGTTTTGGCTGGGCACAACTTGAAGCGTAGAGTGTGGCCTACAACTAATAATAAAGTCCTTGTCCGACTTGTAAGAATGTGTCAGGCGGCTTCATTCTTTTAAGTGGTATAGTTCGGTCGTTGTGTGAGATATAAATATGAGCAAACGATAGAAAAAAGGGAGACAACGAGGGCTAGGCTGGGGTGCAGGCAGCGGCAACTAGTTTCTTATATGGCTTTTCTTTACCACTGTTACTATTTTTTTCTCTATTTTATTTGTTTAGCTGAATGTTTAGTATTTTGTTTGTATTTTTTTTCAATTACTATGAATAGCTAAATTTATAATTAGGGTTGAGGATGAAACCTTGTTAAAGATTATCAGTAATATTTATATGATTTGATTTTTTCCACAATAGTTGTTCTTTAATGATTTAAATTGTTCTTGTTTCATATCAATTGACTAAAATGAGATTCTAGATATGAGGTCAATTATGTTTTTCTCATGATTTAGGATTTATTTTGATTAGTTGAATGCTTGGTTTATTAATTCTTGATTATAAAATTGGATATCACTTGTGATTTATCTGTCAATGGATACAATTTATGATTTATTTTTTAGAATTGGATATATCTTACGATTTGTTTGGCTACGGATATAATTGACGATTTGATTTTATACTTAAGAAGCGAAGAAGAACATGCTTTTGATTTTTAAAATAAGGATTTTAATGAGAATATTTTCCATCATAGCAAGATTGATTTCTAGATTAGCATGCAGTGGTTGGGAAAAATCAATGATCATAAATATATGCTGATATGAATTAATAAGATGGATTCCAAACCTTAATTCTTTTCCATTGATTGTTTACATCTTTTTATTGCTTTATAACTTTTGCTTAGTTTAACTATTTGCTTAATTTTATCATTTGCTTAGTTTATTTAATTTCAAAACAACCAATTTTTATTAAACTAGATTAGGATTAATTCAGTTAAGATTTGATTAATTTTTCTACATTTATACAAGTCACTATGAGTTTGACCTCATTCTTGTCAAACTATACTTCGGTACAGTTCGTACACTTGCGAGTATTTTAAAATTTCACAACAAGGACAGCAAAATAGATATAAACGATAAACAAACTTGAGTTTTTGTATTTGAGAATATCAAACTAGAAAAAACAAACAAACTGGCTCTAATCTTATGTTCGCAATAGATTGAGTTGGGCATTTTATCCTTTTTGTATTAGTTTAAAATGATAATTAATAGAAATAAATAATTAATGTAAAATGAAACTATTGATCTAGAATTGGGTTTCTCTTGACAGCCTAAAATAAAATAAAGTTTAGGGTCTCTTTGTTGTCGTATTGGAAGTGGAAGGAATAATAGAAAAATTAAGACAAGAAATCTCATCAATTAAGAACAAAGCCAAGAAAGACTATAGAGAGAATAAATGAGTTACGAAAAGATGTTCTAATTCGAATATGAGCTTTTTTTCTGGAACTTAAATTTGTATAAATTAAGGAATAACAATTACACTCCTTTTTCTAATGATTGGTTATTCTTCATTTTAAAGAATAATCATTCATAAAGAATAACTATCTTGTGTAATAAAAACATAACCAAACAATCGAATGGGCCTAATTGAGCTTGGTGAGAGAGTATATAATTAAGTGTGTGTGTATGTGTGTGTGTGTGTGTGTGTGTGTGTGTTTAACAGTTAGTTTGTTTCTAAAAGAAAAGTTTCTAATTATATCTAAATACATGATTGTATTGACTAATAAAGTATAAATTGTAAAAATAAAATAAAATTAGGTGTAGTTAAATTCAATACAGTTATTTGTTATTGTGGGGGGATGAGTGTGAGCTCAAACTAAGAACCCAAAGCCCAATAAGATCATTTTAGAAAGATAGGCCCAGCCTAAAGATATGGATATTGAGGTCCATTGCCGAGGTGATGTGCTGAACCTTCACTATGATGAATGATAAAAGAGCCACAGATATGACTAATTCCCCTTTGAACCAAGATGCCGCCTTCCATTAAACTCACCCCGAGAAGCGCAAGGAGGGGATAAGGACCACTGAAGCAGTCACCTCTGCATTAATGAGATTCTAAACCTAATCTCTTCCACATTAAATGCTAATTGATTGGCCTAAACAGTGGAAACACCCCAAAAAGTCCTATTTCATGATCAAAGAGTGGCATAACAGAGGGGTGTGTAGAGAGGAAAAATTCCCGACCTATCACAAGCTGACACATCATACTACCAAGTCCATAAAATACAACTAATTACAAAGCGCCATGTACTTCTGTTAGGTTTTGTTATCACTATTCAGAAACCAATAGAAATTTGCCAAGTGTCATTGAAATAGAGGCATAAAACGCATCATCATGTGTAAGCGATGACATATGCGGACCAATCGGGCTGTGACATGTGTCACCAATTAGACTCTGCCATGTGTCGCTCATCCACCCCCAAACTCCTATAAATAAAAGCCTTCCTAAGACATTTTGGGGGGAGATAAAAAAGGGACATCTAGAGCATAAGCAGCATTGAAGAGGATTCAGAAGCACTCAGAAGTACAAAAGCTCTACAGGAATCAAGCCCCGAAGCCTCCAAGAACTTCAACTTCAAAACCGAAGAATATTCGAAGCAAAAACCATCCAAGCTGTCAACCTAGATCTCAAAGTTCACTGGAATCAAGCTCGAAAGCCTCCAGAAACCTCAACAAATAACAAATCAACGAAGCTCTATGGATTTAAGCCTTTAAAGCACAAAAGAACTTCCACCACAAACCTTCGAAGACGAAGAATGCCAAGAACACGAAGAATGTATCAAGAACACAAATAATACAAAGAACAAAGAATTTCTAACAAGCTCATAGCCAGAGATTCATTATAATTTCGTTTCAAATATCGTCGATCCATTCTTCAGCTGAATTGAAGTATATTCAGAGTTTGAATCAAAATTATATTACCACAATTCCAATTAACAAATCTTTCAAGGAGATCGAATAAGAGGATCACTCTTTTGTAATTACAGAGAATTGTACCGTACATTCATCAATACAAATTTGTATTTGTGAAATTATTTTACTTGTTTGATTTATTTCAAACTAAGAATTTAGTCATCTACAAATGTTGGCACGCCCAGTGGGACCTCTCTGCCTCTCATCTCTTTCTCCTTCAAAAGAAAAGAAATTCGATTGGCTACCAGCTTCAATGGCCTCTAATAAGAATGCTCAAAAATCGGTGATTGATGCTTCTGTAGCGGATGATTATGTCGGTCCAATCACTCGTAGTCGATCCAAAGCTCTTGATCAACTGCAACCCTAACCAACCAAAGAAAGCAAGCTTCATAATACCATCTCTCTAGACTTTCTTGCAAATAGGAAAGCTACCACTAAGGATTCATCTGTCTTGAAAGATTTTAAGATCAATAAAGAATCATCCCCAACAAAAGACCTTTTCTATAAACTCTTCACTCGTGATGAGAAACTTAAGGAATAAAATACCTTTGACTCATCCTGTCTCATCCTTTTCTCCATCATATCTAGAGGTCATGCCAGTGATGATGACCAACACCTCTACCATGGAAGAAAAGATGGCTGAAATGGAACAAAGGGTCACCCTCTCACAAAAGCACTTGAAGATAAGGATGTCCAAATTGCAACCTTGATGAACAAACTGGAGGTACAAGATTTGAGTGAATCAAACCTTGACCTTGAGCACCCACCCGGCTTTACCTTGAAGGGAGTAAATGCTAGGGATGATAAGAAAAAAGGGGGTGAAGACACTTCTCAACAAGGACACTCCATCTCAATGGCCTCGATATCTGTCCAACAATTGTAGGACATGATAACGAATACCATACAAGCACAATATGGAGGTTCTTCAACAAATTCTCTCATATATTCAAAGCCCTATACGAAGCGTATTGACAATATGAGAATGACAAATAGGTATCAACCCCCCAAGTTCTTGCAATTTGATGGCAAGGGAAACCCTAAGCAACACGTTGCTCACTTTGTAGAAACCTATGAGAATGCAAGGACTCAAGGAGGCCTCTTTGTAAAGTAGTTTGTTCGTTCACTAAAAGGAAATGCCTTTGATTGGTATACAGACTTAGAACCCGAGTCAATCGATAGTTGGGTATAGCTAGAAAAGGAGTTCCTTAACTGGTTCTATAGCACATGGCGCACGGTAAGCATGATGAAGCTTACCAATACTAAGTAGCGGAAAGACAAGCCTGTTGTTAACTATATCAATCGGTGGCGTTCTTTCAGTCTAGACTGTAAGGATAGACTGTTTGAAATATTTACGATAGAAATGTGCATCCAAGGCATGCACTGGGGACTTCTGTACATCCTGCAAGGGATAAAGCCCCGAACATTCGAAGAATTGGCAACTTGTGCGCATGATATGGAATTGAGTATCTCTAGCCATGGAAATGCGAAATCTCCTATACCTGAAGAAAGGAAAGAAAGACGGGAAACAAAGAAAAATGACTGGAATACGAAAAGTAATGTCAAAGACTCCATGAATATCAACCTTGCTCTAGTCAAAATTTCAACAAGAAATGTGAACGCTAATGAGAAGAGGCCTGAGGGAGGCCAATGACGTGAGACGCGTCACTCATCACTCAAGGAATGGGAACAAAAGGTGTATCCTTTCCTAGACGCTGATATGCTTGAAATGCTAGAACACCTGCTCAAGTTGAAATTAATTGAATTGATAGAATGCAAACGATCAAAAGAGATAGGAAAAGTTGATGACCTGATCTATTGTAAGTATCATCGCCTCATAAGTCATCCGATCCAAAAATGCTTTGTTCTTAAAGAACTCATCATGAAGCTAGCCAAGGAAAGGAAAATCGACTTAGATGTTAGTGATGTTGCTTAGTCAAACCTTGCAACATTTGCTTGCGGGTTACCTAGTTGCATGTCTCCAACTACTAAGCAGGGGGCAAATACCATGCTCATCCGATTTGGTTCTTTGGAACCTGTTCAAGTTCAGCTTTCACAAAAAGCATCTGATTATAAATCAAATGCTGATAAAAAGTCAACAGTGAATAAGGAAGAGGGTTAGACGATGGTTACTCGCAGGAGATGGAAGAAGAGACGAGCATTCCCTTTTCATTTGATCGCCCAAGAGTCTAGAAGAGCACAAAACCAAATTTAGCCTCAGTCAAAAAGAAAGAATGATAAAAGGCAAGAAAGACTGAGAACAAGAATGTATGATGATTCGGCACAAGCCCAAAAATTTCAAAGTCTCGTCACATTGGAAGAATTCTTCCCCATAAAATTCTTTCAAAACAAGTCAACGGAGGCTGTTCACATTGTCTCTCGTTTCGAAGTTAATGACAAAAAAAAGGGTGTTGACCATGGTAGTTCAAATGAGACTTTGTCATCTTTAGAGCAACTCAAATCTCAGGTTGATGAAGTTGATCCCTCGCAGTCCTCCACCTCACCAAAAGAAGGGATCACCCAAGCTCTTGAAGAGCCAAAGATTTACATCCCTTATACCAATACACTTCAACAAACACAGGATTGTTCCGCGTGCTCTCCAGATTTAACTTTCACTGATGAGGATCTATTGTTAGGCTCTAAGCCTCACAATCGTCCACTTTATGTCTCTGTTATGCTCATGAACAAAAGATTGATCGCATTCTCATTGATGGAGGTTTAGCTATTAATATACTATCGAAAATGACAATGAGACGGCTTGGTCTTGCTATGGAGGAATTATTGCACAGTCGCTTGGTCATACAAGGTTTTAACCAAGGAGGACAATGCGCAATCGGTATGATACACTTGGAATTAATCATTGGAGAATTGACAAGTAACGTTTTTTTCCATGTCATTGATGCCAAGACAACCTACAACATGTTGTTAGGACGTCCGTGGATCCATAGGAACGGAATAGTGCCATCAACTTTGCACCAATGTTTCAAGTATCTTCAAAGTGGAATAAAGAAATTCGATGCCGACTTGAAGTCTATTTCTGAGATTGAAGCTCACTTTGTTGACGCGAAGTTTTATCTAGAAGATGATGTTCCTAATGAAGTTCTCCCAGTTGAAATCCCGTCCATGAAAAGCAAGCAGGGTGAAAAGGAGCATGTTAAATTCATTACTAGGAAGGATATTTTTTCCCCAAAGGAAGATCCAGGATATGGGAATGATCAGCCTAGTGAATCTATTAGTAATCCAGTGAGAGCGGAAATTTCAATGCCCTCCCCCTCCACTCCTCCGTTATGTGCCATTATCACACCACAAGAATGGACAAATCCAGGTGTGCGTTGACTTCTGTGATTTGAAAAATTCATGTCCCAAGGATGATTTTCCGTTACCCATCACTGAGGTCATGGTTGACGCCACTACTGGTTATGAAGCCTAATCTTTCATGGATGGTTCTTCAGGTTATAACCAAATTCAAATGAATCCTAAGGATGAAGAGTTTACAGCTTTTCGTACCCCTAAAGGCATTTACTGTTACAAAGGCATTTACCACCACCTCCTCCTCCTCCTACCAACCCCAAGATTCTTGTCTCTAACCCCAAAAAGAAGAGGAAAAATGAGGCTGAGGAGGGAGAGGTGGCGAAACAAAAGAAACTTAAGGAACAACAACAACAAGAAGCTGCGAAGGGTAGAGCGCGCGCCTGTTCTGTGGAGGTGGGGAAAGCCATGATCTGGCCGAAGTGCACCGCGCACGGGCCAACTGGTCTCCTGCACTAGAACTAGATGGAGTTCCAATTCCTAGCCACCCTAGCATCAGGGCGTTCCAGCAAGGACATGCCCACCATCTGGCCGAAGCTCTAGAACAACCCCTTTTCCAGCCAAAGGATATGGAAGCTTTAGGGAAGATGACCCAACCACACCTCTTTCTTTCCCTAAAAAGGGACTTGGCTTTGGTGAGTGTCCTCTTTCATTATCCTTCTACATAAAGTCTTTCATACGTGTTTTGATGTCGTTTCAACTATAATGCGTTTGTGCAATATTTCAACACAGGCCATTCAAGAGGTTTATGCTACAGAGAAATGGGTGAAGGACTTTTGGAAAAAGGAGACAGCCGAATTCTAGGTTAGATTCGAGACCAAGAAGTCTTTGGGCCGTGCCATGGCAGAGAATGAGGAGCTGACCAAAAGGTTGGCCGATGAGAAGAGAGAAAGAAACGGCGTCGAGGGCAGCCTAAAAACCACCAAGGCTCAAGTGGAGGGGCAACGCAAACTCCTGCACTAGAAAGACAAGGACTTATCCAAAGCTCAGCAAGAGAACTCTGATTTAAAAAAGGAACTTGCTCAAGCCAAGGAAGAGGCTCGTGCTTTCAAGGAAACCATGGAGGTTGCTAAGAAGGCCACTTATAATGAAGGGGTCGAGGCAACGGAAGCCCGTTTGACCGAGGAGCTAGCGGAACTGTGTAGAAAGTACTGCCAACAGGTCTGGGCCGAAGCCCTAAACGTGGCAGGAATTCCAACCAATTTTGAGTTGAGGAAATTTGAGAGCATTTGGATTCCACAGGACATCCGCGTGATTAAAGACCTTCCTCCAACTTTAACTACCTCCGAGGCGGTCCCCTCAACACAGGACCTCCAATTCAAGAACCTCTTCCATCTCCTAAAGAACTTACTAGTTCTGATAAAGAGAAAAAACAAGGTGATGGGACCGGGAAGCGCACAAGCGAGCATGCCAAGCCAAATGTTCCTCCCCCAGTGGCGAAGGACAAAGGGAAACAAATCCAAACCTCGTTTGAAGTGGAGCTCAAGCAAACAGAGGAGGAGGTTAAAACAAAAGAAGCTGCCAACAAGCCCAGACAGGATCCTCCCACAAAACTTTAGGCATAGACTACTGAGGAAGTTTTTCTTTTATGTAATTCTTTTCTGTTTTAGAACTTTTATTTTGATCCTTGATTAAACTTCATTCCCATTGTACTCAATGACAGAATTAATGACAAATTAAAAAGATTGTTCCTTAGTTCATTGTTAGTTTCCTATACTTAAGTATTTATCTCTTTAATCTTAATGCAAATTACAAACATAGTGCAATTGACTCAATATCTCAATGCACAATGAAACCTTTACAATGCCTCAATAAAGGCTATTATTGAATTTGTAATAACCTAAGTGCAACAGCATGCAGTTAAATATGTATGAATATATTTGAACTTAAAACAAAAGAAATATAGTTTAAGACTTGATTTGATATTTAGTTTGAGCATAAAGTAAATCATTAAGTTTATTATGGTAAATCGCTTAAGAACCAAGGCTTGCACAGTTAGATACTTAGAAAAATAAAACGAAATGTTAATCTCACCAAGATAGATAGTCCGAGGATCGGACGTTGCTAATGTTTTGTTTGACATTTAATAACATATCAATTTCCACGAGGTATGTGGTCCGAGAAGCCATGCATGACCAAGTTTCTGTTTGATACTTATAAAAATGAATCGTAATGTTAATTTCCCCAAAGTAGAAGGTTCGAGAACCCGACATAACTAAGGTTCTGTTTAACATTTGATAATATATCAATTTCCACGAGGTATGTGGTCCGAGGAGCCATGCATTACCAAGTTTCTGTTTGATACTTGTAAAAATGACTCGTAATGTTAATTTTCTCAAAGTAGAAGGTTTGAGGACCCGACGTAACTAAGGTTTTGTTTAACATTTGATAATATACCAATTTCTATGACGTATGTGGTCCGAGGAGCCATGCATGACTAAGTTTCTGTTTGATACTTGTAAAAATGACTTGTAATGTTAATTTCCCCAAATTAGAAGGTCCGAAGACCCGACGTGACTAAGGTTTTGTTTAACATTTGATATTATATCAATTTCCACAAGGTATGTGGTCCGAGGAGCCATGCATGACCAAGTTTCTGTTTGATACTTGTAAAAATGAATCGTAATAACAAATTGAAGCACAATACAAGGATAATAGAATCAAAACGACAGAAGTGCCTCTTATTAATAGTAATATCTTCGTAGCTTATTTACATTCCATGGACGTTGTACAACCTTTTCATCTAAGTCTACTAAACGATATGCTCCTATGCCCGCCATAGAAGTGATTCGGTATGGTCCTTCCTAGGTAGGTGCTAGCTTTCCCCACGCTGGATTCTTGGAAGTACCCATGACTTTCCTCAAGACCAAATCTCCAGGCGCAAGTGGCCTTAGTTTCACATGAGCATCATATCATCGCTTGAGCTTCTGTTGATAATAAGCCAGTTGAACCATGGCGGCCTCTCGCCGTTCCTCAACCAGATCCAAGCTTTTCTCTAGCAAACCATCGTTATTTTTTGGGCTGAAAGAACTTGTCCTTAATGTCGGGAACCTAGTTTCCAAAGGTATCACTGCCTCGGTCCCGTAAGTCATGAAGAAGGGTGTTTCTCCTGTGGATCTTCGTGGTGTAGTCCGATATGTCCATAAAACGTGTGGCAACCCTTCTACCTATCTACCATTTGCATCATCCAGTCTCTTCTTGAGTCCACTGACTATAACTTTGTTAACGGCCTCGGCCTGCTAATTTTCCTGAGGATAAGCTGGAGTGGAGTATCTATTTGTGATACCCAAGTCACTACAATACTTTCTGAAAACTTTACTATCGAACTGCATGCCATTATCTGAAATTCATGTGTGGGGTATCTCAAATCTAGTGATAATGTTTTTCCAAACAAACTTCTTGGCGTCTACATCCCTAATATTTGACAAAGGCTCAGCTTCAACCCACTTGGTGAAGTAATCAGTTCCCACGAGTAGCCACCTTATATTTCCCACAGCCCTCAAGAAAGGCCCTACTATATCCAGTCCCCATAGAGCGAATGCCCGGGGACTAGACAAAGGATTAAGGACATCATCAAGCTGATGGATGTTGGGAGCAAATCTCTGGCACTGGTCACATTTTCTTGCATAGTCCTGAGTTTCTCTTTGCATATTGGGCCACCAATATCCCTGGGTCAGAGCTCTATGGGTTAAGGACCTCCCCCTAGTATGACTCCCACAAATCCCTTTGTGCAATTCTTCTAAAAGCGTCTTCGTCGCTTCAGGGTGTACACACAGCAAGTATGGGACAGAAAATGAGCATTTATACAGCTTCAAATCCTCGGACAACCATGAACGAGGTGCCTTTCGACGAACTTTATCTGTTTCAGACTTCTCTTTGGGTAGAACGTCGCTCTTAAGGAAAGAAACTATGGGGTCCATCCAACTAGGTCCAAACCTAACCTGATGAATACAGATGGCACCTACAGTAGTCCGAGCAAGTTTCAACAAGTATTCGATGAGGATGATCCTAGGCAAACCCTGAGCTGAGGAGGTTGCCAGAGTGGCCAATGAGTCTGCATGTGTGTTTCCACTTCTAGAAACACGCGTTAGGATAAAAGAATCAAACTTGGATTGTAAACATTTGACCTTGGTTAGATATTCTTTCATTCTCGGACCTCTAGCCTCTATGGTCCCCATTACTTGGCCCATGACTAATTGAGAATTCGAGGACATATGAACTGACTTTCCCCCCATTTTTTGGACCATATCCATGCCAACCGAGACAACTTCCTACTCAGCTTCATTATTAGTGGTCGAGAATGTCAATCTCAATGATTTCTCAAAGGTAATTCCTTCAGGGGATACCAAAACAAGTTTGACACCTGACCCTCTCTGGTTTGCCGCCCCATCAACATATACTTTCCAAACTGGAAGCCCCTGGCACGTGATAATGCCAACTGATTTTTCATCCATGTGCAACTCCTTTGCAGTTTCTTCTAACGAAGGTTCGGCGAATTCGACCACCAAATCAACAAGGACTTGGCCCTTTACAGAGGTGCGAGGCATATATTTGATATCGAAAGCTCCCAGAATAGTCCCCCACTTGGTTATCCTTCCTAAGTAGTCAACACTTCGCAATACCGACTTAAGGGGAAGTTGAGTCAAAACAACGACAGTGTGGGATTGGAAGTAATGAGGAAGTTTACGCGTGGCGTGCACTACGGCCAGAATCGCTTTCTCCAACGGTAAATAACGCACCTCAGCTTCATTCAAAGACTTGCTCACGTAGTACACCGGTCTCTGTACACCACTGTCGTCCCGTATTAAGACCAAACTGACAGCATGAATGGCCATAGCTATATATGCAAATAGGACTTCATCGACCTCTGGCCAAGACATGATGGGTGGTTGGGAAAGATACTCTTTAAGTTGTTGAAAAGCTAAAAGCACACTCCTCTGTCCATTTGAATCATTTTCACTTATTCAGCAACTGGAAGAAAGGTCTGCACCTATCAGCAGACGGAGAGATAAACCTGCTAAGAGCAGCAGTCATCCCAGTCAACTTTTGAACTTCCTTTGGATTTCGAGGTGGTTGTAAACCATGAATGACCTTAACCTGCGCCGGATTTACCTCTATTCCTCTATAAGTCACCATGTAGCCTAGGAACTTACTAGAACCCACCCTAAAAGAGCACTTAGGGGCATGAAGGTGCAACTTGTACTTCATAAGCGTTTGAAAGGTGTTATCCAAATCTTTCACATGCATAGGTACCGTCTTAATTTTCACTACCATATCATCCACATATACTTTAATAGTCTTTCCGAGTCGCGACTTGAACATCTTGGTCATCATCCTTTAGTAAGTAGCCCCTGTATTTTTCAAACCAAATGGTATCACTTTATAGTGATAATTTCCAGTAGGAGTAATGAAGGCGGTCTTCTCCTAGTCACCCAGTGCCAAAGGTATTTGGTGATAGCCTTGGAAGGCATCTAAAAAACTCATCCGAGGATGCCTAACTGTAGCATCCACCAGCTGATTTATGCGAGGCATTGGGAATGAATCCTTAGGACAAGCTTTGTTTAAATCTGTGAAGTCCACATACACTCTCCACTTTCCATTTTTCTTCTTCACTATTATTGTGTGACCTAACCATTCAGGATAAAAGACTTCTTTAATTATCCCAGCCCTTTTGAGCTTGAGCACCTTTTCCTTTACAACCTCGGCATGTTCTTTAGAAGAACGCCAAGGTGGTTGCCTCCTCGGGACAGCGGTAGATTGACGTTTAAATGATGGCAAATGAAGCTTGGATCAACCCTCGGAGCTTCGTAGGGATCCCATGCAAATACGTCAACATTGTTTTTTAAAAACATCACCAACTCCAACTTTTCTCGATGTGGTAGCCGAACCCCAACCTGAAAAAACCTTTCAGGGTCATCATTGATAAGAAATCTTTCTAACTCTTCACACGTTGCCTCCTCTGCTATCACCGCATCGGGCACATCTAGAGTCGTTAATTGTTATAAATTTTTCGTAGCCGAGGCCAAGGATTCTGGTTCGGCCTGATGCAGCACTACAGCTGATAGACATTGCCTTGCCACTGATTGGCTTTCGAGAATCTCTTCAATTTGTCCTCCCGACGGGAACTTCACTTTGACATGTAGAGTTGAGGAAACAACACCCAGAGCATGCAGCCAAGGCCTTGCGATGATGGCCGTATATAGGCAACCACAATGAAATCCATATCAATTGTTTCTAGACCCGACTGCACAGGCAAGCGAATTTGTCCCTTCAGTATGACAGCCTTCCTTTTAAAACTTATTAATGGAGAATCATAAGGAGTAAGGTCTTCGAGCTTTAAGTTAAGCCCCTTAAACAAATCGGGGTACATAATATCCACACCACTACCTTAATCAACCGTCACTCTCCTTACGTCATAGTTTCCTATCCTTAATGTAACCACCAGGGTGTTATCGTGTGGTTGAATGGTCCCAACCTTATCCTCATCCGAGAATCCTAAAATTGGTGGAGTACCCCTTTTGATCCTCTTCGGCCTCGAACCAGACTCCTTGACCAGAGTATGTGACACTGTCATCACCCTTATAGGATAGGAGCCAGTCCTGCTAGGAGCAGCGAAGATGACATTAATCGTCCCCAAAGGCGGCTGAGATGAGTTATTCTTCTAGTTATTTGAATCTGAATGGCTTCCTTGTCCATTGGGCTAATACAAATGTTGCTTCAATTTTCCTTTACTAACTAGCTGTTCTAAATGGTTCTAGAGTGTCCGGCAGTTCTCAATAGTATAACCTACATCCTGATGACATTGGCAAATAAGGTTCTGATTTCGCTTTGTAGGATCTCCAGCCATCTTACAAGGCCATTTGAAGTATGGCTCCTTCCGGATGCTCTTTAGCAACTGATGTACTGGTTCTCAGAATATAGTGTTGACTGCTTGTGGTGTGGCCGACCTAGACTGTCTAGAGAAATCTCTCCTCGGCCTATTGTTATTGTATCTATCCGACCTGAAATCCCTCATCTCTTGAAGGATAACCTTTACTTTCCCCTTACCTTGTTGTTGATCTTCCTCAACTCTTTTATACTCATCAATGCGATCCATGAGCTGACGTACGCTCCGTATGAGCTTTTTGGTCAGAGATTTTCTTAAGTCGTGATCAGTTGGGAGGCCCACCTTAAAAGTGTTAATCGCCACTTCATCAAAATCGCCGTCGATTTCATTAAACATCTCTCAGTATCTGTCAGAATACGTTTTCAAGGTCTCACCCTCCCTCATGGCCATAGACAACAATTAGTCCAAAAGCCAAGGAACTCTGCTGCATGTAATGAATCGAGACGCAAATGCCCTAGTGAGTTCCATGAAAGAATCAATAGAACCCGCCTTCAGTCTATTAAACCATCTCATAGCAACAGGTCCCAAGCTAAAGGGGAAGACTTTGCATATTAAGGTTTCGTTCTGAGAATATACCGCCATCCTTTGATTGAAATGACTCACATGCTCAACTGGGTCTGTCTTGCCATTATAGATGGTGAAAGTGGGCTGGGTGAACCGTCGTGGAAGCTTTCCCTTCTCGATCCTGCGTGAGAAAAGGGACTTAGAGGTCTGGCGCAATGCCTTGCTCATAACGTCGTTTCCCAAGCCCCTAGAGGGAAACTTTTTATGCCTATGACCTGGAAGCTCATCCTTCTCGTACGAGAAGGTTTCACTAGGAGGAGTCCTGGACCTTGGACTATAACTGCTTCCCTGAGAGCCCTCAGAAGAAGGATCAGAAAGAGATGATGCCCGCCTCCGTCTCGCATGGCGTAACTTTTTCTTAAGGTGGTCAATCTCATTCTGCATGGCCTTAGCATCATCCTCATGGGTGGCTCTGCTTCCACCATGCGAATGGCTTCCACTGGGGTGCATCGTATGCATACTTCCCTCCCGATCCCTCTCACGTTCGAGACGTTCGACATGATCCTCACGCTGGGACCCTTGAGACTCTGCATGATGCGAATTTGAGCCTGCCATAGTGTTCCAATTCCTTTAACACAAGATTTTCCACAGACGGCGCCAATTATAAGTGGACAATTTGTACCCAGTCCAATCACGAGATGGACTCAGGCCCAAAAAGCCTTATACAATAAAAAATTGTAGAGTGTGGGCTTGAAACCTAAGTCTTATGGAAATTGGACAACAAATGGAGGGCTTGAATGCCCCCCCACACACAATCAATGGACAAGTATAACAGATACTCTCCTCAAATATTAGCCGAGGATAGCTTGTATTATCTTTCTTCCTTTAAACAATAGATTACAATTGAAGTTCAAGTCTCTAATGCCTTTCTTTCTTCTTTTTTCAATTTTTTCTTTTTCATGTCTCTCTTCCTCTTTTATACCAATCTTCTCCTCCTTTTCACCTTCCATGTGTAGCACAGATCACCCAATTAGATACTTGTCACATCCACCATCTTCTTGATATCCTCAAACAGTAGCTGGAAGGTTGAACATTACTGTTCAGAGGTCATTTCTCCATTAACGCAGCCAGGGAGGTAGGTGCAGGGTCTTTAATGCGGTGGTAGCAGCATTTTTCCTTGATATTTCACATACGTTCCTTCTCTCAACAACAGGTATGGAACACGTCTTTACCCACCAGGCCTTCCAGAATTCTCTCCCTATGCATCATGACACGTCATACAATCTTTCACTGACTTGGCCGAAGAGATGCCTCTCCTCGGATGACCTCACCAATCTACCTAGCACGAGTTGACTTGTGGGCTTCGAAGGCTCTGCTCGGACAAGTTTGTACCACCAAATCAAGCCTAAGGCCCAAATGCATATTTTAACCATTTCACCCCCACAGTTTCTATATATATATAAGCCTATTTTGATCCTTTTGTTTCTTCAATTTGCTGTTTAGATTTCTCATTGTGGAATATTTTCCCATCTTTTTAGAAATTAATTGTGCAAGTAATTTTTCCCACCGTTATCAATTTGGTGTTTGTTTTTTATCCCCACAGATATAATATGCTCTCTTTTTGAAAACTAAAACAAACCCAATATAGGGAATTTTTCCACCGTTATTTTTTTTTTTTTTGAGAAAGAGGTGGCATTAATATGGGAAGGTAATAATACATGTAGCAAAAACCAAAAAATGTTGTAAAAGGGAATTAACATTAGCACTTCGTGATGTTACACCATTAACTTGACTAAGTTGACTCCAAATCGGATATGCATCTCTGCCTAACTCTATATAGTCAAGGTCTAAACTATTGTGACCTTTGACATTAAATAATGGAACATATTCACTTTTCCAACTACAATATTGATAGTAAGAAAACATTGCAATTGCAAGTCTCTCACGATAAAGCATAATTTTAAGTAAAATAATGTTCCATCTTGACTTCCAGTCTCCAGGATGTGCTTATCAAATTCTAAGAGTGCAAAACAAAATTCAATACAACATTATGGGCTTATCAATTTCCCTGTTCATGCTCATGCACTGTCTTGCTCTACTTTCGTTGTATAATCTTATGTTTGCTAGCTCTTCTTTAGTGCAACGATTATGCCATGATGATAAGAGCTTCGCCTTGTTGCAAATTAAGTAAAGCTTTGTACAATTACACCCTTTTTTTTCAAGGATTACTTATTTATCATTTTAATGAATAATCATTCATAAAGAACAACTATCTCTTGTGATAATCAAACAATTGAATGATTATTTTTAAGTTATAATTATTCCATTATGTAAAATACTGAGATTATATATTATGATTAATGCAATATCATCATTGTCATTTTTATATATACTTATCACAATGTGTCACTTGATCCAAACAAAAAAAATGTCACTTTAATAATTAGAAAAAAAAAATTATATATCAAACTTTTTTTTTAATCCAAAATTAAGGAGAATCTTTGTGCCCCACAATCAGCGTTCGTTTTGTGAGGAGCTGAATGAGATATTCCATATAGAAAGAGAGATAATATCAGGTGCTCAAAGAATTTTAACCCACTAAAGTTTAAAAAATAAAAATAAAAAACGGCATTCATGCTTGCATTAAGAAAAAAGTATCTAGTACAATTTCTTAGAAGTAATACATTAACTGATAAAGTATAAATTGTATTGACTAATAAAGTATAAATTGTAAATTTTTTTTTCTGGTATAGCTAAATTCAATACAGTTATTTGTTAGAATTTTATTCTAATTAAATTCAAATACATGATTGTATTGATTAATAAAGTATAAACTGTAATTTTTTTTCCTATAGTTAAATTCAATGCAATTATTTGTTAAAATTTTATTGGATACCTAATATACTTAAAAAAAAAAAAAACTAAAATAAACCCAATACGATTAAAAAGATCGGTTCTTAAAATTTTTATCCTTTGCATTATATTAGATGTCATTAATATGGGAAGACAATAATACATGTAGCAAAAAACCAAAATAGTATTATAAAAGGGAATTAACATTAGTCTACGGGATGTTATACCATTGTGATGTTACACCATTAACTTGACAGAGTTGACTCCAAATCGACTAGCAACATAGAGCAAAGTGAGTTCTTTTCTGCATTATTCTAATCTAATATAGTATTTGCTAGAGTGGTTATTGGCATGGCATTGAATATGTGTATTTGGGATTAGCTTATAAACTACTCTTTAGTATTAATGGCTTTTAAGTACGGTATTTTTAAAACTTCAAAAAAGTATAATTTTTTAAAACTTTTTTTTTTCATTTTTTTTAAGTATAAGTATATTTTACCACACTTATAGTAAAAAAAATTTATTAATGCTAAATAAACTACTCTAAACGGACATGCATCTCTGCCTAATTCCATATAGTCAGTCTAGACTATTGTGAGCTTGACATGAAATTATGGAACATATTCATTTTTCCAACAACAATGATGATAGTAAGGCTGCGTTTGGTTCAGCAGTAAATGGTTTCCGGGTGTAAAATGATTTCAGCTGAAAACATTTTCGGGAAAAGAAAATATTTTTAGGTGTTTGGTAAAATTTGAAAAAATACTTTGAAAAATATTTTAAAGTGTTTGGTTGTCATCTTGAAAATATTATAGAAAATACATTTTGTATTTGTTGCTCACATTTTCTCACATTTTCTCAACTTCCAAACAAATATCATTTCCTGATCTAGAACAACAAAACCCAAAAAAAAAAACTCATCAAATTTTCTCAATGAAGCACAACAAAACCCAAAAATAAAAAAAAGCTCATCATCAAAAACCAAATCCGGTTAGAGAGAACGAAGACAGAGAGAGAGAGAGAGGCGACTGGCGATGGCGAAGGGGAGATCGCGCCGGCGCGGTGCGGCGATGGCGAAGGCGAGATCGCGCAGCGCGGCGACTGGCGATGGCGAAGGCGAGATCGTGCGGCCCGGTGATGGCGATGGCGAAGGGGAGATCGCACCGGCGCGGCGATGGCGATGGCGATGGCGAAGGCGAAGGCGCGATCTTGCTGGCGCGGGTTGGGGCGCAATCTCGCAGGCGCGGGTTGGGGCGCGATCTCGCAGGCGCGGGTTGGGGCGCGATCTCGCCGGCGCGGTCTGGGTGCTCTCTCTCTCTCTCTCTTCGTGCTCTGTGTCTTTGTTTCTTCGTGCTCTCTCTCTCTCTCTTCGTGCTCTGTGTGATAATTTTCTGGAAAATTTCAATTTGAAGGTAAAATAGACATGGAAAACGTTTTCCGGGTGGGGAGGGTTTATTTTCCGGTCAATGGGTTTGATTTTCCGTTTGACCAAAATTTTCGGTGTTGCCAAACACCCGCAAATGCCGAAAACATTTTCCGGAATTACTTTACCGTCGAAACAAACGCACCCTAAGAAACACTGCAATTGTAGGTCTCTCATGATAAAGAGTATTTTTAATTAAAATAATGCTCCACCTGGGCTCCCAGCCTCCAGGTGTGCCTAAATTCTAAGAGTGCTAAATAAAATTCAGTACAAAATTATTAGTATATTTTAGCATATTTTCAGTAAAAAGTTTTCATCAAAAAACTATATAAGCTGCTCCAAAACGATGTGCATCTCTTCCTAATTCCATGTGGTCACAGTCTAAATTTGTGAGCTTGACATGAAATTATGAAACACATTCATTTTTCCAACTACAATGATGATAGTAGGAAACATTGCAATTGCGGGTCTCTCACGATATTTTTGATTAAAATAATGTCCCATCTCGACTTTCCAGTCTCCAAGTGTGCTTAAATTCCAAGAGTGCAAAACAAAATTCAGTATAACATTATGGTTTTATTAATTTCTTTGTTCATGCTCATGCACTTGCTATACTTTCATTGTACAATCTTATGTTTGCTGGCTCGTCTTTCGTGCAACCATTATGCCATAATGACAAGAGCTTCGCCTTGTTGCAATTCAAGGAAAGCTTTATACAATTACACTTTTTTTTTTTTTTAAGGATTAGTTATTCTTCATTTCAAATAATAATTATTCATAATGAACAATTATCTCTTGTAATAAAAATATAACCAAACAATTGAATGATTATTCTTAAGTTATAGTTATTCTATTATATATTGGGTCTATTACAATACTTGTTTTTTAAAAGTATTCCCATAAGCACATATATCTCATGTTGAAGAGGATGCACTATTAGGGTCTGTTCTGTTGGAAGAGTGGAAAATTGTGGGAGGATGAAAAATATTTAATTTTCCCTCTTGTGTGTTTGGTTGGAGGGGTGGAAGAGTGGAAGGGAGGAAAACTCTTTTGTTAGGTTAGAGAGAAAAAGGGAAGGATGGAAAATGTAATTTATATAAATTGACTATTATACCCTTGTTACATAATATATAAGAAATAGATTTATTTGTACTCATTACATAATATAAAATTTATCACATCATATATATAAATTATTATTATTTTTATTATTATAATGTAAAAAAAAAAAGAATGTTGAATAGGGTCATTTTGAAAAAAAAAAAAAACGTCAGGTCACGTTGTGAGAAAAAAAAAAAAAAGAACGTGACCTAGTGGAAAAAAAAAAAAAACGTCAAGTCACGTTGAAAAAAACATAGGTGGGAAGAGGTCATTTTTGTAAAAGTGCTACCATAGCATTTTTCTCTCTAGATTTTCTTTCTGATTTGGAAGGAAAAAAAATGTGGGCCCAGAGAGAAAACTCTCCCCCGGGTTTTCTCTATTTCTTATTTTCCTTCTCCAAACGAATAGTGAAAAATAGTATTTTCTATCTTATTTTCCTCTCTCTATTTTCCATCCTCCCTATTTTTCACCCAAACGGACGGACCAAGAAATGCTACATAAGATGCACAGCAGAGTCAAATAGGTAACACGTGTGATTGACACGTGTATTCACTCATTCAAACGATGCGTATTTCAAAAGCAACTCTAACTCAGTCACACGGTGCGTTTTATCTCATGCCAATGAAGCAACAGTTAGTTACTAATTCCAGAATTCTGTTATGGCAGGTGTTTAAGTGGGATAATCTGTTTTGGTTGTTAGAAGATATTTTTGAGTGATCCGAGCTTTCTGGATTCTTAGGTTGACTATATATACCTGTACATTGCGTAAATCTTTCATATAGTGAAATAACAAACTTCTCTTCCTCACAAATCTCTCTCTCTCGTTTCACTCTTTCCTTTTGCTCTCTGTGTGTTTATTCTGCAATCTTCAGTAAGTCTTCTTGTAGTTCTCTTGTAAAAGCTTAGCTTTTCTTCATCTCATACATCATCCACAAATCTGAGAATTTCCCTAATCTCATTTCAGTGCAAATCTAAGAAGTATGTACCATTTTATTCTAGTTTTTCTTTTTATTCTTATGTTAGAGATATATTAGCCCATTAACATAAGCCCAAGCCTAATTCTACTTTGTGTGCAAGCCAAGTTTCCTATTTGTACTAGAAGTCTATTAGTTTAGGGTTTAGTCTATTATATATATACATGTTATGGTTCATTGTAACACAGGATTTGTTCTACACTCTAATATATTATTGATGTAGCCCTTTAGGGTTTCTTCCGTGAATGTAGACCGTTAGGCTGAACCACGTAATCCTCTTGTGTTATTGTGTTCTATACTTTATGTTTTTGCTTCCGCATCCATAATAGCATATTCAACATGATGTATCAATGCTAATATTTAACATGGTATCAGAGCTGCCTTCCTATGGCCATGGTTTTCTATCCTTACGGTGTCTTCCTCGGTGTTTTTTCGCTGCGTTCATCTTCTTTGGTTTTCCACTGCTGCCGTCAAAATTCTCCGGTACAGCCATGTCACCGTTAGAAGTCGCATCAACACTGCAAGACCATTGCCTTTCTCAAGCCACCGTCACAGAGCCAAACTTCATTCAAGGGATCTTTTCAACCTAATCAAATATCAAGATTTCATCAAATTTCCATCTTGAGTTTGAGAGGGGGTGTTAGAGATATATTAGTCCATTAGCATAAGCCCAAGCCTAATTCTACTTTGTGTGCAAGCCAAGTTTCCTACTTGTACTAGAAGTCTATTAGTTTAGGGTTTATTCTACTATATATACACATGTTATGGTTCATTGTAACACAGGATTTGTTCTACACTCTAATATATTATTGATGTAGCCCTTTAGGGTTTCCTCCGTAAATGTAGGCCGTTAGGCTGAACGACGTAATCCTCTTGTATTATTGTGTTCTATACTTTATGTTTTCGCTTCCGCATCCATAATAACATATTCAACATGGTGTATCAATGCTAATATTTAACATCTTAAATTCTGAGAGTGCTAAACAAAATTCAGTACATCATTATGGGTTTATCAATTTCTCTGTTCATGCTCATGCACTTGCTTGCTCTACTTTCGTTGTATAATCTTAAGTTTGCTAGCTCTTCTTTCGTGCAACCATTATGCCATGATGATGAGAGCTTCGCCTTGCTGCAATTCAAGGAAAGCTTTATCATCGATCAGTCTGCATCTTCTGAAACTTCTGCTTACCCGAAGGTTTCTTCGTGGAAGCTTGAAAGTGATGATTGCTGCTCATGGGATGGTGTTGGGTGCAACAAGGACACCGGTCATGTGATCAGCCTTAATCTCAGCAGTAGTTGTCTCTATGGTTCTATCAACTCCAGTAGTAGCCTTTTCCGTCTTGTTAATCTCCAGAGGCTAAATCTCTCCGACAATGACTTTAATGCCTCTCGAATCCCTGTTGGTATTAGGGAGCTTTCGAATCTAACTTATTTGGACCTCTCTGGATCAGGATTTGCAGGCCAAATCCCAGCCGAAATTTCACAGCTTTCTAAGTTGGTTTATCTTGATCTCAAACTCAATTCATTGAAGCTCCAAAACCCTGGCTTACAAAGCCTGGTTGAGAAGTTTCCAAACATGGAGGAGTTATATCTTACTCAGGTTGATATATCTTCGACAGTTCCCAATAACATGGCAAACCTTACTTCTTTAACTTCTCTTGTACTTAGAGAGTGTGGTTTGCATGGTGAGTTCCCGGCAGGAATTTTTCAACTACCAAATCTAGAGATCCTCAGTGTGCGGTTCAATGCAGATCTCACAGGATTTGTTCCACAAATTAACAGAAGCAGCCGCCTTAAACTCTTGAAGCTTGCGGGTACGAGTTTTTATGGTGAGCTACCAGATTCAATTGGCGACCTCAAGTTGTTATATGATTTTGACGTTCGGAAATGCAATTTCTCTGGACCAGTACCATCCTCACTTGGGAATCTTACTGAGCTCATCAGTCTGGACCTTTCATATAACGATTTCAACAGTGGTACTTTGGATTGGATCGGTAAGCAAACTAAATTCATTCATTTGGGCCTAGCGAACCTCAATTTGAATAGTAGCATCCCATTTTTTATTCAAAACCTTACCCAACTTACATATTTAAACCTTGGTTATTGTAATTTAACGGGCCATATTCCATCTTGGCTAGCAAACTTTACCCAACTATCTGATTTGGGACTTGAAAGCAATGGTTTGCATGGTTCAATACCATCATGGATGTCTAGGCTTATGAATCTTGAAACTCTCTATCTGGATTCTAATCACTTTGATGGTATAGTTGAATTTGAATTTTTTTTGAAACTCCAAAACCTCTTTAAGCTCTACCTATCTTACAACCATATTTCATTGCTGACAAAGCCCAGTAACAACATAACTTATCCAAAATTTCAGATCCTAGGACTGGAATCTTGTGACTTACATGAGTTCCCAGATTTTCTAAAAGGCCAAGATGAATTGGCGTCTTTGGAACTTTCCAATAACAAAATTCGTGGCCTAATACCAAAATGGATGTGGAACTTAAGTAAAAAAACTCTCTGGAATCTAGATCTGTCTTACAATTTTCTAACAGGTTTCCACCAACTTCCCGTTATTTTACCATGGACCAATCTACAATTTTTGGATCTTAGTAACAACAAGTTGCAGGGATCACTTCCTATCCCATCACCTTCCATCATTACTTACTCAGTCTCAAATAACACACTAACCGGAGAACTCCCACAAATGATTTGCAATCTATGTTCTCTTGTTTTCCTTGACTTGTCATATAACAACTTGAGTGGCATGCTTCCGGATTGTTTGGGAAACCTTAGTTTTTCCTTATCAATTCTCAATCTAAGAAGGAACAACTTTCACGGCAACATTCCTCAAATATGCATGAAGGGAAGCAAGTTGAAAATGATTGATTTTAGTCAAAATCAATTACAGGGGTGGATACCAAGATCATTGGTGAATTGTACTATGTTGGAAACTCTTATTCTCGGAAACAATCAGATAAATGATTCTTTCCCCTCTTGGTTGGGGGTTCTTCCAGAATTGGGGGTTCTTATATTACGATATAATCAACTCCAAGGTGCAATGGGGAAACCTGAAAGTAGTGTTGTATTTCCAAACTTGCATATCGTTGACTTTTCTTACAATAACATCACTAGAAAGTTACCATTTGAGTACTTCCAAATTTGGAAAGCCATGCAAATCATTGGTAAGCATGGTCAAATGTATATGCAAGCAAACATGGGTTTCAATCTACCTGAATATTCATGGACATCTCACTACGCTTACTCAATGACATTCACAAACAGAGGCATAGAGATTGCATACGAGAGAATCTCATATTTTTTCATAGCCATGGATCTTTCAAGCAATAACTTTGAAGGAGAAATTCCAGAACTCATGGGGAATTTGGAAGGAATCCAGTTGCTCAACTTGTTCAACAACTTACTCACAGGTTTTATCCCATCATTCCTGGAGAAGTTGACAACGCTAGAAGCATTGGACCTTTCTCAAAACAAGTTGGCTGGAGAGATCCCTCCACAACTAACACAGCTCACCTTCCTTGCATTTTTCAATGTCTCTAACAATCATCTTATAGGGCCTATACCACATGGGAACCAATTTGATACCTTTCAGGACAAGTCTTTTGGTGGTAATCCTGGATTGTGTGGAAGTCCTTTGTCAACAAAATGTGGAAATTTCGACAGCTCATTGCTCCCTCCTTTAACCTTTGAAGAGATTAATCAAGACTCAAAGTTGCTATATGAATTTGGCTGGAAAGTAGTCGTGATCGGGTATGTTTGTTTTTTAAAATTGGAGTTGTTATTGGGCAAATTGTGATCACAAGGAAGTATAATTGGTTTATTTATCTTCACTTTGCAGTTCAACACCGAATAGGAAGATAATTGACTGGGAGGGGATCTTGATGTTAAATTCAATCAGGCTAGATGTTACCCAAACAGAAATAAATCTTGGTGTGTGTTGTTATCATTACTATATATGCTTTTTCCTTTTCCTTTTCCTTTCTTTTTAGAGATTTAGGTGGGTAGCATATTGTACCAAAATCTATGTAATATGTCAGCGTTGTGCTTTTCCCTTCCCTGCCCTTTCTTTTTGTGATCTTTTATTGGCTTTGGCCAGAGATGGTCTTCTGGCAAAACTATTAATGAAATTAAGTTATTGTGTACTAAAATTGGACTCCAACTCTCCAAGTCCTTACATAAAATTAAGGCGTTGTCCTTCTTATATATGGGGTAATAAAATTGGATTACAATCCCTTTTATAGCGAAATTGTCAGGAATTCTAGGTTTTACCTAAAAATAGCAATAAAAGAATGAAGAATAAAATGTTATCTCACATATATATTATATGTGAAACCGTGAAAGTGTGTTGTTCTTTGTCTTTGGTTTGAGAACAAGCTAAAATTAAAATAATAAAAAAAAATTATTGCAACCAAAGTTTTTGTATTAGGTGTGGTAATTGGGTTTGGTTGGGCAGATTTTAAATTTTGTCATAAATGAGTTAGGTATAATATTGTGTCACATAAAAATTAAGAATGTTACATATATTTTTTTTACACCCATCAGTTTTTGGTGTAAACGGGAATTAAACACTAAGGGTCCGTTTGGATAGAGCTTATTGCTGAAAACTGAAAACTGAAAACTGAAAACACTGTATCAAAATAATTTTTAAATGTGTAAATAGTACTGTGAGACCCATTTTTAATAAAAAAAATTCTGTAAAGTGAAGTTTGTGGGTCCCATGAACAGTACACGGGGCCCACATATGTGCTGAAAAGTCAGCAAATGCGGCTACTGTTCATGCACAGTAGCATGAACAGTAGTCGCTGTCCCCCCTGACCTGTGCATCAGCAGAAAAAAAAAAAAAAAAAAAAAAAAATGCAGAAATTTTTCATCAAAACGCAAACGCCAAGTTATCCAAACACACGCTAAATCTCTTATTCAACTATCAGAAACTTCACATGTTGAGCTAACTGGAACTCACAATTTTACATGTTATTATTCTAATATATATATATATATATATATAATATATATATATATATATATATATATTTTTTTTAAATTGAATTTAAATTTGATTTTATATTTAAACCCCCCAATTAGAATCTTGGTATATCATATTTTCTTTAAATAGTAGACTATATAATTCTATAAACACACAATTATAATAATGTCTTTTAATAACTATTATAATTATGAAATTTCATATTTATGTTAAAAAAAAGTTGAAAAATTATCTTATATTAAACTTTGTAGTACATTCCATAAGTTACCGTTCAGTATACAGAGACAAGAGTGGTTAAAATCCTCTCACTCCCACACAAACACATATGACTATGTGTGTGTGTGTGTGTGTGTGAGAGAGAGAGAGAGAGAGAGAGAGCAGTATTACAAATGCCATACTATATTGACTGTGATATAGTACCAGGATGGCAGGAACTAGTAATCTGATATTGTTAGGGTGAAAATAATGATTTAAAGCATTAATGCATGGCATACTGAGAGATAGACAAGGTAGAAAACAATTTGATGTAGTAAATTTCATTTTTTTGGAAATTGAGGCAAGATTGAAAATTGCTTGAAATGATGACAAATGGCATTGTTTTGACCTACTTCAAAGTGGTTTGAGTAGTTGTAGAAACAAACAGATAAGGCAATGACATGTGCAATACAATCAATATGGGAGCAATTGCTTGAGGGAGTTATAAAAGGTTACCACAAACAGTTGGTTGCGCAACATATGGCATTGAGATTCAATTAGGGAGTGACATATGCAAAGCAAAATAGGAAGTAGCCACTACAACCTCAAGTATAAATGAAGGCCCACTTTACAAGAAAAGACACCGCGAACACACCAAATAAATTATTGAGATCAATTCTTAGAGCAATTGTCCTTATTTTCTTAGGAGATCTTCTAATTCCTAGGATTTATAAAGAATTTATGCTTGGGAGCGATTCCTTTGTAACTAGTGATCATGTTTAATCAAATTTAGGTTAATGTAATATTTAGTTGTTAGTATGTGGTTGATCTAGGCTTATTTTTGCTTTCAATCATTTGATGTTACAATAATGGCTTAGGATCTGATCTTTACTTTGAATTAATTTTCTTCAAATCAATTCACTTCAATCTAGATTACTTCAAAACAGTTCACTTTGAATCAATTTACTTCAAATTAATGGCATTGAATAACTTAGACTTAGTAATTGGAATTTAGTGTCTTACGAATTGTAGTCAATTTAATTTCTTATCTTTCATTATCACTTGCATTACGATAAAAAGTCCTCTTAAGTGAGGTAACCTTGAACTCTAATCCATGAAGTAAAAAAATCCCTTGGAATTAGGCTTTCACCTCAAGTTTCACTTAGAGTTAGGCCTGTCCAAGACAAACCGAGTACCTGACCCACCCGAGATTCCGATCGGCCCGATCCAGGAACCGTTAGATCCGAGTCCAGTGACGGCGGTGGTTTTCGAGGAACCTAACCCGATTCCGGTGGGTCAGTTGGCGATTCCTTGCATCTAAACCCGATTTTAATTGACCCGACCGATTCTACCACCCAAAAAGCCGCCGATCTCCACCGTCCACACAGTTTCTCAGTCGAATCTTGCCATATCCAGCGAGATCTAGTTGAGATCCAACGTGATCTCGTCAAGATCCGGCGAGATCTCCTTAAGATCTGCCTAGATCCGACGAGTTCTTACTATAAAACGCTATTTTTTGGCCAGATTCGCTAGATTTCGGCCAGATCTACCTAATTTTCAGCTAGATCCAGTGAGTTTCGGCCAGATCCGACCCAACCGAGACCAGACCATTTTTCGGCGAAGAACCATCCGATCCGACCCGACTCTCTGATCGGTCAGCTGTGGATCTGGAAATTTTTAGCCTGAGGAAGCCTAATTCACCTCAAGTTAGACCAACTTGCAAACACTAATAAAGGACTAAAATTAATTAAAAATTGGTTTATGATCAAATAGATATAGCTAACTCCTTGAAACAAGTGGATTTTTTTTCAGATACAAAGATAGAAATTCTACTCTAACCTAATTTAAGTGTAAATGTGTGTGAAACTTTCTCCTAAAGACTTGAACCTTAACCCTTCCCCCCCCCCTCCCCACACCCCATAAGCACTTATACTTGTGAAGTGACTATTACACCAAGTGTGTACAATGGTGAAACATGTGGATTTAAATACCCAATTATTTCAATTTGTATCTCCTATTTTGATAATTACAAAAAAAAAAAATCTATTTAAGCAAGAGAGAATAATTTGTTATTTGAATGCAAAGACAGAGTTCTATTCTTAATATAGTGTTGATTAGGATGAAGATACATACCTTTGTAGAAACTAGAATGGAATACCTGCTTGCAGAATCTTGCTCTTTACTTGCTTTACAAACTCATCATCACTATCTATTCACCTTATGGAATACCTTCAAATCACTGGAGAGGCTACTAGAGTCTCCCATATATTCCATGCTCCAGATTATGGAGCACTGTAGATGGTGTCCCTAGAGAAAAATAATCTATATAAGAGAGCGCTCACAAATTATATGTGTGTTCTCTGTTCTCACAATATTCACTCTTCATGATTAGTTAATTGACTCAAGGATGGAGCCACCATTAGACTAGGGGGGCAATTCCCCCCCCCCCTCCCCCACCTCCAAAGTTTGTTTAAAAAAATATTATTATATGTGTACTAATTTTAGCATTTTTGTTCTATAAAATTACATTTTGTTTTCCTTAAAAATTATTATTGATTCTTTTAAGAGTAATGTTATACTCATAAATTTTTTTACAACATTTTTACAAACTGTTTTGGTGGTAAATTTTTATTGGTTCGCATATGGGCCTACCACTCACATTATTTTTTTACTTACTAGTAACCACTTATCACATCAGTAATTTATAATAATAAAAAAGCTTGTAGCTTTAGCATTTTCCTCATTTTAGTGACCATAAAAAAAATTATAGATCTAGAATTTAAAACAAAATATAAAGCCCAAAAAAAGAAATAACTCAACAACAAAAATTACCAATAGTAAAACTAAAAATATTAAGCTCAATTAACCAATTTTATCTAAAATAAACAACCTTGCCCTTTAAAAAATTTTAAACAAAAATAATTTTGTTCTTACCCACACAAAAAAAAAAAATCTCAACAACTAAGTAGTAATATAGTTAAAGATTGAAATCATCGCACACAACTAATAGTAGAGCCGCCCCTAGCTCAAAGTTCTAGCTTCGTCTTGGTTTGACTATTATAAGTATAATTAAATATCAGAATAGATTCACTCAATATCAAATTAGTAATTATTGTTAGATTGTCAGATAATTTATATTGTAACAGTTTTGAGAAATTTTAAACAATGTTAATTAACAATCAAACCATTCCCTGAACATATGTTGATTTTAAACATCCCATCCGAATCCTGAGGTTCATATACATAATTGTTTTTAACTTTTAAGTACGATGACACTAATGAATGTTAGCAATGTATGCTTGCTCCACATAGAATTTGTCTCTTTTTCCTCACAGACCAATTGTTGATAAATAGTTGACTGACGTAGGCCTTTTTTCATTTGAGGTTTTTTTTTTTTTTTTTTTTGGATAGAATAAGTTGTCATGTTCAAACTTCAAGCTACATAATCATTTACATTATATTTGTTAAATTAAATTACAATTTTGATCATTCTCAAAAAAAAATTACACTTTTGATTTTTTTTTTTTTTTGGACAAGGAATTACACTTTTTATTTTGATTCTTAATTTTGGAGCTTTTTATTCATGTTTGTGACTAATTTGGTAGTTAAGAGGAGTTTTAAACAAGAAAAGAAACGAAATAATTTTACTAGCACTAAATAGCTAGATCAGTTATACATTTGGGCAAAAAGACCATTTTGAAAAGAAAAAAAAAAAAAAAATCAAACTTGAAGAACCAATATAAAAAATCTCAAACTCAAGGGGCCAAAATGAAAATAACTACAAGTTTTAAGGGTCAAAATTGTAATTTAGTCCCTTGGTTTCTAGTAGAATTTACATATATTTTTTCTTTTTTAGAGGATAATTTTAGTATATCTTTGTAGGTTCCAATTGGTTCAATAATAAAGTTTCCAATGATTAAATAAGAGATTTTGGGTTCAATCTTGGTTTACACCAAAAACCAATTGGTGTCTTGGTCTAATGGTAAAGATCTATTATTAAGAGCGGATGTCATAGGTTGAAACTCTAAAAAAAAAAAAAAAAAAAAAAAGAGTACATCTTATATATGCTATTTAGGATCTACATATCATGCCCAAAAAATAAAAACCCAACAAAGCAAAAATAATTAAAAACAACTAATTAAATTGCAATTAGGACTTCTCATAATCATTTTATATAATCCATAGCTATCTAGCACACATCCAAAGTGGGATTGACACACCCACACAAATCTTTCATCATCTAAAATTCCGAATTCACACAATCCAGGCCAGCTTTCATAAACCCCATTCCCCACCCCAAACAAAACCCAATTATACTTTTGTATAATAAGTATAATTAATATTTGTGTAGTGTAGACAAAGCACGTAAACAATTCAGTAAATTATAAGCGGGAGCTGTGAAGTGCAGCCCACATTCTGCAACTAAAAGCAGAGGCTGAGCCTATGACGATAGGGTTTTTAAAAAATAAACTTATAGCATGTGGATCTCCATTTAAATCTTCCAATTTCTAAATTATAATAGAGCCTTCGAATGGCTTGAAAAAGGGATTATGAGAATGGCATTTCTAAGAAGACACATTTTTCACTCACACGCATACGACAGACCCACCAATTGTGGCCTCCCACTATTTTGAGGATTTTAACTCTCAGACCAAGCAGAAATCATTAAAAATCTCACGTTATGTGATAGCATAGTTTGGTGTCTCTGGTTTCTCAAAAAAATATGTTTGGTGTTTGTGATTGTGACATAGACACACGTCTAGCACTCAAAACTAAAAAAGTGTTTAGTGGTAAATGCCGACATAAAAATTAAAAACTAGTGTTTTTTTAGGACCCTTGCCTTGCTACCTCTATGGCCCCAAATTTGCAGTTTATTGAGACAATTGATGCCATCTTAGGCTTGCAAGTTATTAAAGTATCTGTTCCTATTTTTTTTATATAAGATTTGAATTTTCGATGTTTCCAATTGAAACTTATAATTCAAATTCCAAATTCATGTAAATTGAGTCACTTTTTTACCTTTCTACAAATTGGGTTTAAAAAAAATACCCAAACTACCCAAGCGTGAGAATTTACAAGCCTAAAATTAAATCGTTTAAACAAATCGCAATTAAATAAACTATTCTCCCCCCATGATTCTATAAGTGAAAGAAAATTCATGGAGGACTAGAAGTGACAGAATGTCCTGCATAGACAGAAAATAATGGAATGCATACATCCTTTGCAGATCTGACCATTTATTTCCACCTATGTCAAGAGTCAAGACAAAAGAACTGACAAAATCAGAAAAGATTCACATGCATATCACATTCTCAATATTTCATAGAAATAATGATTTCATGATCACCGGCATAAACTTTTCACGTTGCTTTAACCCCACAAGGATTGAATGGGACAGTGCAATAATAGAGACTCATGGTTTAAAGTTGAAACTTCAAAACATTAACAACATCAAGATGGTAGATACTCCAACAACAGGTGTATATTACACAAAAACACTGCAAGAATGGATGAGGAATTCCATACAGCTGCCTTCCATTTATTACCATAAATAAATAAGATCAGAATAGCTTGTAACCGCAATACAGCCATCTGTTTGAACTTAATTTGGTGTAATCTAATGTACTGCACACCTGCACCTAAAAAACTGTACCTAAATTTTGCACAATACATGTTCAAGTTGAACTTTCATTACATGCTAGATTAGTGATTATGTTGTAAAGCACCGTCTCATTTCACAAGACCAACTGACCAATACAGCCAGATAAACATTCAATGCTGAGCAAGATTCGTGATCAGTGCAATAAGGCACTTGTGGCTATTACTGATTTCTTCTAACTACTATGGCTCCCCAAATGTACATCATGGTTAAGGAAATTCTGCATAAATTTCTGGGATACAGTTGATTTTATTAGTCTTGGCCATTGTACAGGTTTAGAGAAAGGAGATTAGATGGTTCTGGGTGGTAAAACACAGTACAAACTCAACCCAGGTAGCTTTCTACCTCCAATGACACCTAAAATTTTCATTAAAAACCAAACAGAGCCAACTCAAATTGATATCCAACTCAGTCCAAGCAGAAAAATACCTAATTACCCATTAGGTTGGATCTGAGTAAATATTGTTAGGTTGTCAAATAATTTATATTATATCAGTTCTGAGAACTTTTGAACAAATTCAATTAGCAATCAAATGTAACTAACCCCCTCAAACCATTCCCTGAACCGAAGTTGGTTTTAAACATCCCATCCCAGATCCCGAGTACATAGACATAATCATTTTTAGTATGACAACACTAATGAATGTTGGATATATATGCTTGCTCCATATAGAATTGAATCCTATTGTGAAATAAAACCTCTTCAGTCTTTACTCTACATGGAGGCACTCCAAGGATCAATTTCAAATGAAGATGATCCTTTTCCCAAAGGTAACAGACAATCACAGTGATTTAAAACACACATGCATACTATGTACGAAGGAGTGATATTAAAATGCGATGACCATCTAGTATAAACTAGGAAAATGGGCAGCCTAACTCTCATAAAATTAATACTCTCTCCGTACCATTTAGTTTGTCTTCTATTTTATTTTGGAATGTCCCAAAATATTATCCTGTTTCTAATAATAAAAGTCATTAATTTACTAATATTCCTATTATACCCCTATTTAATTTTCAAAAGTACTCCATTTGAAAAGAAATTCAATTTTTTGATAAATTTATTTAAGGGTAGTTTTGGAAACTAATACATTTTTAAAAGTTAGACAAGACAATAAATGATGTTCCCTTAAAAAGTTTGACTTTTCAAACAGGACAAACTAAATGAGACAAAGGGAGTAATTACTAATAAATATTCTAGATCTAGATGTACAAAAAGAGGAAAAAAGGAGGAGAGTGAAAAAGAACTCTCATAGTCCCACCAGCAACACAACAAAACTACCAAAAGGAATCATAAGCCCAAATTTTACTTAAGTCGGAGGGAGAAGAAATATACAAAACCTAGCAAGATAACATGAAAACCTTCAGAACAACAACCAATCACATGCACATTGAAATGCAGCATCACCTTTGACCACCTTACCCCTCCACCATCACAGGCAGCCACTCCTTTTTCTCTTCAACTCCAGCAAAACATCAAGCCCGTAAACAAGATGGTCATGAAGAAAGCGAAGAATGTGGTGTCTGCAAGTCTAAGCCCACCATGACTGTCATCTGTATTGATGCCAACTACTGATGGACATATGCCGGTACCAATGCCTCCTAGCATTCCATTGGAAGGTGTTGTTGTGTAAGGAGATGCGGTTGTTGGTGTGGTGGTTGTGGGTGTGGTGGTAGATGGAGTTGTGGTTAAGGGTGTGGTGGTGGATGGTGTTGTTGTCACAGGAGTTGTACTGGTGCCTGCAGTGCTGTGTTAAGAAAACAAGCCAAGAGTCACCAAACCAACCTCAAAAACCAGAAATCCATAATCAAGCACATCTTCGAAAACATAGGTTGAATCATAAAAAATTTGAAAAATAAAGACAGGAGTTTAAGCTAGTTAAAATATAAAGACTTCAATGCCGCTAGTTTTACATTTACTAGAATTTTACAGAGTCTACAAGATTTAATATCCATTGCTTCCACGGAGAGCTAGAAACCAAGATGGCAATAGTTACTAGTATTTGTGCTTTACAACAGCTAAGTTTATAAAAGGAGAATGCCCCTTGTTTGTTAAATAAGCTTACTAAGCTCAATTGTTTCACTTGTCATTAAGCCCCATAGCTTGGTCCACAATTTTGAGATGGAAAATGGTATTATCATAAACTTTGCTCTCTAGATCATTCCAACAAGACATAGGAAACACAATACCAAGTCCTCTAATTTTTTGCAAACTCAAGAATATATCACTACAAAATATTAAAGGGCAAGTTTCAAGTATTTTGACAGAATAACACTACAACAAAATGTATTTTCAGTGACGAAAAAATTCGTCACTAAAAGTCCAGTTTTTCATCACTAAGAACCTTTAGTGACAAAATCGGACTTTTAGTGACGAAATTCATTTCGTCGCTGAAACCCAGTCGCTAAAAGTCTTGGTGACGAAAAATTTCGTCACTAAAAGTCCAATTTGATTTAAAAAAAAAAAAAAACTTTTAGAGACGAAAACGTTTCGTCACTAAATGTTTTCCTCACTAAAGACACCATTCAGTGACGAAAATATTTCGTCACTAAAAACACTTTAGTTTATTAAATCATATTTAGTGACGAATAATTTCGTCACTAAAACTATTTTCGGGTACATATAGTGACGAAAAAGTTCGTCACTAAAACTATTTTTAAGAAAATCCATGCACATATAGTGATGAAAATTTTCGTCACTAAAACCATTTCTTACAAAATTTTGCTACATTTAGTGACGAAATATTTCGTCACTAAAACTTATTTTCTGTTTTTATTTTTTTTCATGGCTTTGATATTAACCTGTTGTGGCGGGTGAAAACTCCTGAATAAACATTTGGGTTTTGGGCCTGATTGGTTGGTACCTGTTTGTTTTTGATCAGGGCCTCCAAGCCCACAAATCAATCTACATTGTAAAGGTCCGAGGAGTTGTCCGAGGAGGAATGTCTCCTCAGATAGGCTTGGCAAGAATCCCGGGACTTGCTAAATGGATTAAAGGCAGAATTCTGGAAAAAACTAATGGGTAAGAGGGTGATCCTAGCACCCTCTAGAAGTGAGGATGTGAGAGAAATATCTAAGAAAAAGGCTGCTACCACTACATTAAAGACCTTGCATCTACCTCCCTGGCCGCATTAATGGGAAAATGACCTCTAAACAGTAGAATTCAGCCTCCCTGCTATTATTTGAAGACTTCAAGAAGGTGGTAGATGTGACAAGTATCCAGGGAGGGAAGATTTGTATGACACGTGTATGAACCAATGAAGAAGAAATATATAAGGAAACGAAAGAGGAAAGAAAGGGGGGATCTCTGCACTTTCCGCTGAGAGAAAACAGGAACTAGGAATTGTAAACTTTGACATAGAAAGAGAATATATATACACATATTGTCCTCGGCTTACGTTCGAGGAGGTCTCTTTGTCATATTTGTCTACCAATTGTTTAGATTGTGGCACTTTAGTTTGTTAATCGAACTTCCAACATCCTGAACCTAGATTTCAAACCCATTCTCTATAAATTTTATTGTATAAGGCTCATTGGGCTTGAGCCCAACACTTGTTTTTGGGCCCGGGTGCAATTGTGCACTTACAATTGGCGCCGTCTGTAGGAATCTAGCGTTGAAGGAATTGGAACATCATGGCAGGTTTAGGTTCACACTATGCAGAATCTCAGGGATCACAACCCGAAGATCTTTTTGAGCGTCTTGAGAGCTGGAGGGATCGAGAGGGAAATGTTCATACTGTACATCCTGGCGCGAGTCATACGCGCGATGGAGGCAGTGCCACCCATGAGGATGATGCTAAAGCCATGCAGAAAGAGATTAACCACCTAAAGAAGAAGCTGCGCAATGTCAGACGAAGACGGGCTTCACCCCCATCCAATCCTTCTTCGGGGGAATCCCGGGGAAGCAGTTATAGTTCAAGGTCCCAGACGGCCCCCAGCAAAACCTCCTCTTGCGAAGAGGATGACCTACCAGGTCGCAAGCATAGGATGCTCCCCTCTAGGGGCTTGGGGAACGACGCTATGAGCCGAGCATTACACCAACTCTCCAAATTGCCCTTCTCACAAACGATTGAGAATGGAAGGCTCCCCAGGCAGTTCATCCAGCCCACCTTCACCATTTATAACGGCCGGACAGACCCAGTGGAACATGTGAGCCACTTTAATCAGAGGATGGTGATGCATTCTCACAATGAAACCTTGATGTGCAAAATCTTTCCTTCTAGCTTGAAACCTGTTGCTATGAGGTGGTTCAATGGACTCAAGTCGGGGCCTGTCGGTTCGTTCAGGGAACTTACTAGAGCATTCGCGTCTCGATTCATTACATGCAGCAAAGTTCCTCGACCATTGGACTCGTTATTATCTATGGCCATGAGGGAGGGCGAGACGTTGAAAGCATACTCCGACAGGTATTGGGAGATGTTCAACGAGATAGATGGAGATTTTGACGAGGTGGCGATTAATACTTTTAAGGTGGGCCTTCCCACTGATCATGACTTGAGGAAATCCTTGACCATAAAGTCCATACGGAGTGTACGTTGCCTCATGGATCCTATTGACGAGTACAAAAGGGTTGAAGAAGATCAACAACAGGGTAAGGGTAAGGCGAAGGTTATCCCGCAGGAGAGAAGGGATTTCAGGTCGGACAGGTATCACAACAATAAGCCGAGAAGAGATTACTCTGGGCAGTCTGGCTCAGCCACTCCTCAAGTAGTTAATACTGTGTTCCGAGAACTAGTGCACCAACTACTGGACAAAGTCCGTAAGGAACCCTACTTCAGATGACCCAGTAAGATGGCGGGGGACTCTACGAAGCGGAATCAGAATCTTTTTTGTCAGTACCATCAGGATGTGGGTCATACTACCGAGAATTGTCGGACCCTCTGGAACCATTTGGAATAGCTTGTTAGCGAAGGGAAATTGAAGCAGCACCTGTACCAACCTAACGGGTAAGGCAGTTAGTCAGGCTCGAATAATCAGAAGAACAACTCATCTCGGTCGCCCTTGGGAACGATTAACGTCATCTTCGCTGCACCTAGCAGGATCGGTTCCTGCCCTACCAGGGTGATGGCAGTGTCACACTCCCAGGCCGAGGAGTCAGGCTCGAAGCCGAAGAGGATTAAAGGGAATGTGCCTGTCTTGGGATTCTCGGAGGAGGATAAGGTTGGGACCATCCAACCCCATGATGACGCCCTGGTGGTCACTTTAAGGATAGGAAATTACGTCGTCAAAAAGGTGATGATTCATCAAGGCAGCGGCGCGGATATTATGTATCCCAACTTATTCAAGGGGCTAAGGTTAAAACTAGAGGATCTCACTCCTTATAACTCCCCACTGATAAGCTTCAAAGGGAAGGCTGTCATACCAAAGGGACAGATTCGATTGCCTGTACAGCCGGGCTCGGAAACGGTCGATGTGGATTTTATTGTGGTTGACGCATATTCCCCATACACGGCCATCCTTGCCAGGCCTTGGTTGCACGCTTCGGGTGCTGTCTCTTCAACTTTGCATGTTAAAGTAAAATTCCCCTCGGGGGAATTCATCGAAGAAATTCTTGGCAGCCAAGTAATGGCAAAGCAATGCATATCGGCTGCAGTACTACATTAAGCCAAATCAGAGTCCTCGGCCTCGATTATGAAGGACTTATAGCAATTAACGACTCTGGATGCGTCCGATGCGGTGACAGTAGAGGAAGCCATGTGTGAAGATTTGGAGAGGTTTCTAATAGCCGATGATCCCGAGAAATTTTTTCAAGTGGGGATACGGTTACCACGCCAGGAGAAAACGGAATTAGTCAAGTTTTTGAAAGACAATATCGATGTCTTTGCTTGGGATCCCTAAGAGGCTCCGGAGGTTGACCCAAGCTTTATTTGCCATCATTTGAATGTCAACCCCGCCGTCGTTCCTAGGAGGCAGCCACCTCGGCGTTCCTCCAAAGAGTATTCCGAGGCTGTTAAAGAAGAGGTGCTCAAGCTCAAAAAGGCTGGGGCTATTAAAGAAGTTTTCTACTCGGAGTGGTTGGCGCACACAGTTGTGGTGAAAAAGAAGAATGGGAGTTGGAGAGTATGCATGGACTTTACAGACTTAAACAAAGCCTGCCCAAAGGACTTGTTCCCGATGCCACGCATCGATCAGCTTGTGGATGCTACGGTTGGGCATCCTCGGATGAGCTTTTTAAATGCCTTCCAGGGTTATCACCAAATTCCATTGGCGGCGGATGATTAGGAGAAGACTTCTTTCATTACTCCAATAAGGAACTATCACTATAAAGTGATACCGTTTGGATTGAAGAATGCCGGGGCTACTTACCAAAGGATGATGACCAGAATGTTTGAGTCGCAACTTGGGAAGACCATTGAAGTATATGTGGATGATATGGTAGTGAAGAGTAAGACAATACCTACGCATATGAAAGATCTGGACTACACCTTTCAAATACTTAGAAAGTACAAGCTGCGCCTTAACGCCTCAAAGTGTTCTTTTGGGGTGGGTTCTGAAAAGTTCCTAGGCTACATGGTGACTCATAAAGGAATAGAGATGAATCCGGCACAGGTTAGAGCCATTCAGAGCTTGCAACCGCCTTGGAATCCAAAGGAAGTTCAGAAGTTGACTGGGATGATCGCTACTCTCAACAGATTTATCTCTTGGTCAGCTGACAGGTGCAGGCCTTTTTTTCAACTGTTAAATAAATGGAAAGGATTCCAATGGTCCGAGGAGTGTGCTTTAGCTTTCCAGCGACTTAAGGAACATCTTTCCCGGCCACCCATTATGTCTCGGCCGGAGGTTAATGAAATCCTGTTCGCGTACCTAGCTGTAGCCGTCCACGCAGTCAGCCTGGTCCTTATAAGGGACGACGACGAGGTGCAAAAACCGGTCTATTACGTCAGCAAATCCTTGAATGAAGCTAAGGTGCGTTACCTGCCTTTAGAGAAGGCACTCCTGGCCGAAGTCCATGCCACGCAGAAGCTTCCTCACTATTTCCAGTCCTACACCGTAGTGGTTTTGACCCAACTGCCTCTCAAGTCAGTGTTACGCAGTGCTGACTACTCGGGAAGGGTAGCTAAGTGGGGAACTATTTTGGGAGTTTTTGATATCAAATACATGCCACGCACCTCGGTGAAGGGCCAGATTCTCGCAGATTTGGTGGCAGAATTCGCTGAGCCATTGTTGGAAGAAACTACGAAGGAATCACACATGGATGAAAAATCGGTTGGTGTAATCATGGACAAAGGACCTCCGATGTGGAAAGTGTCCGTTGATGGGGAAAGCCAACCAGAGGGGGTCTGGTGTCGGACTTGTTTTGGTATCCCCTGAGGGAATTGTCTTTGAAAAATCATTGAGATTAGCGTTCTCGGCAACTAATAATGAGGCCAAGTACGAAGCAATCTTGGTCAGCATGAACATGGTACGTAGAATGGGGGGAAAGGAAGTTCATATGTTCTCGGATTCTCAGTTAGTGGTTGGCCAAGTGATGGGGACCATGGAGGCTAGGAATCCAAGAATGCAAGAGTACCTGACCAGGGTCAAATGTTTACAATCCGAATTCGATTCCTTTATCCTTTCTCATGTTTCCAGAAGTGAAAACACACATGCAGACTTGTTGGCCACTTTGGCGACATCCTTGGCTCAGTTTTTGCCTAGGATTATTCTCATTGAAGACTTGCTAGAACCAACTCTGACCACTGCAAATGCCATCCATATCCATCTGATAAGGCCCGGACCTAGTTGGATTGACCCTGTGGTATCTTTTTTAAAAAGCGACATTCTTCACGAGGACAAGACTAAAGCAAATAAGATTCGTCGAAAGGCGCCTCGTTTCTGGCTGTCCGAGGATCAGAAATTGTACAAACGCTCATTCTCTGGACCATACTTGTTGTGTGTACACCTTGAGTCAACGGAGGCACTTTGGAAGAATTGCATGAGGAAATTAGTGGAAGCCACACTGGGGGAAGGTCCTTAGCCCATAGGGCTCTGAATCAGGGATATTGGTGGCCCAATATGCAGAGGGAAGCTCAAGACTACGCGAGAAAATATGACCAATGCCAAAGGTTTGCTCCCAACATTCATCAGCCTGGGGGAGTCCTTAATCCTTTGTCCAATCCTTGGCCTTTCGCTCAATGGGGATTGAATATAGTAGGGCCTTTTTCGAGGGCTGTGGGAAACAAAAGATGGCTACTCGTGGGAACTGACTACTTCACCAAGTGGGTCGAAGCTGAGCCCTTAGCAAATATTAGGGATATCGACTCCAAGAAGTTTATCTGGACGAATATTATCACTAGATTTGGGGTACCACACACACTTATCTCAGATAATGGCGTTCAATTCGATAGTAGAGCTTTTAGGAAGTATTGTAGTGACATGGGCATCACAAACAAATACTCCACCCCAGCTTATCCTCAGGGAAATGGGCAGGCCGAGGCCGTTAATAAAATCATAGTTAGTGGACTCAAGAAGAGGCTGGATGACGCGAAGGGTAGATGGGTAGATGAGCTACCACTTGTTTTATGGACGTATCGGACTACACTGCGCAGATCCACTAGAGAAACACCATTCTCTATGACTTATGGGGCTGAGGCGGTGATACCTTTAGAATCAGGTTTCCCCACGCTAAGGACAAGTTCTTTTAGCCCAGAAAATAACGATGGTCTCCTGGAGAAAAGCCTGGATTTGGTTGAGGAATGACGGGAGGCCGCTATGGTCCAAATGACTTATTATTAGCAGAAGCTTAAACGAGGGTATGATGCCCATGTGAAGCTAAAGCCACTAGCGCTTGGGGATCTGGTGTTGAGAAAAGTTGTGGGTACTGCCAAAAACCTAGCATGGGGAAAGTTAGGACCAAATTGGGAAGGACCCTATCGGATCATCTCTGTAGCAGACATAGGATCATATCGACTAGCTGATCTAGATGAAAAAATTGTACAACGCCCCTGGAATGTAATCAACCTACGAAGGTATTATTATTAATAAAAAGCACTTCTATCGTTCGTGGTTTAAATTATCAATATGTACTTGGGCTTATCAGTTACTATTTCTAAGTGTCAAACAGAAACTTGGTCATGGATGGTCCTCGGACCACGTACCTTGTGGAAATTGATATCTTATCATTTGTTAAACAGAACCTTAGTTATGACGGGTCCACAGACCTTCTACTTTAGGGAAATTAACATTTCAAGTTACTATTTCTAAGTGTCAAACAGAAACTTGTTCATGGATGGTCCTCGGACCACATACCTTGTGGAAATTGATATCTTATCATTTGTTAAACAGAACCATAGTTATGTCGGGTCCACAGCCCTTCTACTTTGGGAAAATTAACATTTCAAGTTACTATTTTTAAGTGTCAAACAGAAACTTGGTCATGGATGGTCATCGGACCACATACCTTGTGGAAATTGATATCTTATCATTTGTTAAACAGAACCATAGTTATGTCGGGTCCACAGCCCTTCTACTTTGGGGAAATTAATATTTCAAGTTACTGCTTCTAAGTATTAACTAAAAACTTAGACATGTATGGCTCTCAGACCACATGCCTTGCAAAAAATTGACACCCTATTTGTTGTTGATGGGAAGTTTGATTACGTCGAGTCCTTGAACCCTCTATCTTGAGAAGATTGGCAAAAACTATATCGCATTAGTATTGAAGTGTTGTTGAAACACCTGGATTGCTTATGTCCCAAGTTAAATTCTAAGTTAAGTTTTTGATTGTATATTGTTGTTTCACACATGTTTTGTTTGCGGGTCATGATTTGCAAGGTATAAGCTAAGTATGTGTGTTTCTATTTCAAGTCATGACAAATTCAAATATTGCAAGTGGTGTTAATTGTTCCATTCATTCATGTTTGTGCTGATGAGCATTATTATACTAAAAATTGCAAGGTAAATGAAAATCAAACCAAAGAGTTTGTCATTAATTTCTGTCAATATACATACAAAGCAAAAATTCAAAAAATTTGTTACACTATAAAAAGAGAAGTCCTAAATAGCCTAAACACTAAGCCTTAGAAGGAGGGTTCTGCTCGGAAGTGCTGGCAGCTTCTGTGCTTTTTAGCTCCATTTCAAAAGAGGACAAGACTTGTTTTCTCTTGTCTGTTGCCACTGGTGGAAGGGCATTAGGCTCGGCGCTTTAGCTAGTAGCCTCCTCAGCACCTTCACCCTGTTCCTTCTCTTTATTGGAACTCGTTGGTTTTGTAGGAGTAGGAATGGGCTCTGGGATCTTAGGAGGGAGCATGGAAGGTGCTGTCTCAGGGGCAGGGGCGACAAGAGGAAGTTCTTCTATCTCCCGGATGTCTAGGGGAAGCCAAACATTTTCGGGCTTCCTCAACTCGGAAGTTGGGGAAATCCCTGCCATGTTTAAGGCTTCCTCCCAAACTTGCTAGCAGTACTCTCGGTACAGCCCGGCGAACTCCTCAGTTAGCTGGTTTTCTGTCGCCACTACCCCTTCCTTGTAAGCGGCCTTCTTCACGGCCTCCATAGAGTCCTTGAAGGTACGAGCCTCGTCCTTCATCCTGGCAAGCTCCTTCTTCAAGTTGGAGTGTTCCTATTGAGCTTTGGATAACTCCTCATCCCTTTGACGAAGAAGCTTGTGTTGCCCCTCCACCTAGGTCCTCATTGTCCTCAGGCTAGCCTCGGCACCATCTGTTTCTCTTTTTAGCTCCGCCAACTGCGTGGTTAGCTTCTCATTCTGTGCGAGGGCCTAGCCTAAAGACTTATTGGTCTCCAGCTTGAGCTCCAATTCAAGTCCAGCCTTCTTCCGAGAATCCTCCACCCACTTCTCGGCAGCGAAGACTTCCTGGATGGCCTGCGGTGAAATATCAAAATAAATGCACTATTAGTAACACAAGTCTCATAAATACAGGGCGAGGATAAAACTTAAATGCTTACCAAGGCCAAGTCCCTTTTTAGCGAAAGGAACAGATGGGGCTGGTTCATCTTGTCCAGGGCCTCCATGTCCTTGGGCAGGAGAAAGGGACGTTCCAAGGCATCGGCCAGGTGGAGAGCATGGCCTTGTTGGAGTGCCCTAATGTCAGACTAGGAAGGGATTGGTGCCCCATCCAGCATAAGCTCGGGAGACCAGTTAGCCGGTGCACGGCGCATCTCAGCAAGGTCCCTGTTCTCCCCACTTTCTACTAAGGAGGCACATACCTTGCCCTTGTTAAGTTTTGCTGGTGGGGTTGCTGTTGTTGTTGTTTCTGCTTCTTCTGCCTTTCCCCATCTGCCTCCTCGGCCTCACCTTTCCTTTTCTTCTTAGGCTCCACAACGGGAGGCTTAGGATCAGAGGGAGATGGGGGTGGGGGCAAGGATGGAGGGACTTGTGACCCACCTGTCCCCTTTTGGGAGACTCTCGCGCCCCTTTTGTGCATTAATTGCTTTAGCGCGTCCATTTCTTCTTCTTCTTCGGAACTGGAGTCAGGCTGAGCAATCACCAGACCTTGTATCCCCGAAGTCTCGGCGGGCGCGAGCTTGTCATTCGAGAGAATAACAAATGGATTCCCTCGAGTTGAAAATTGTCTATCTCTTCGTCCAACGAGTGGTGCGAGGATGCTTGCTCTTCTCGGATGGCGGTTGTCTAGGATTGCGTTGAGAGGGGAATTGTCGCGATAGGGCGTGTGTATAGAATAGTGGTGGGATCGTCGGGAATTTCGCGGTCGAAAAGGAAGCCTGGTCTAGCTACGTCTATCCTTCTGCGTCACTTATCTCCTGCGATGATGGCGTTTTCAATTTCTTGAAAGTCCCCCGATATGGGGTCATATCCCAGTATCAGGTGGGCAGCTCTCAATTGTAGGTCCTCACTGACGAATACTTCAGAGCGAAGGACACGGTTCAAGTCAGCAACGTTGCAGAGGCTAAGGCGTGCACATACGTGTTGTTTATCTGTGAGGAGAAACATCCAAGAAGAAGAATATGGTCAGACTAATGATAAACATCAAGACAAAAAGGAAAAATATGAAATAAAAATTAAAAATGGTAATGGCAACGGGGTTGAATCATAGGTTAGTAAATCTAACTCCTAAGGATTCACACCTGGTTCTCCCCATACGACTGGGCAGTGAGGACCGTCATACCAGTTTCCTGAGGCGATGAGGTAATCGTCCTTCATGCCTTTGTTGGATTTAGGAAGACAAGAGATCAATCTAACTATGCTAGGTCGGGATTTGATGTAGTATCCTACATTTTTGAGTTTGTGGCACTCGTACATGAAGGCAATGTCGTGCCATGTGAGGTTTAAACCCATTTGCTCGTTTAGAGCATCGACACTGCCTAAGACCCTAAACAAGTTTGGTGCACAATGGTCTGGACATAACCTATGGTTGCAAAGGTATTCACTAGTCACATTTTTCATGGGGAGAGTCATCCCACCTTCTATGAAGGCAATCATGGGAATAATGACTTCTCCGTCTCTCCTAGCACTACCTACGGCTTCTACTGGACAATATCTCAAGCCTATGTCATTGGGAATATGGTATTTGGCCCTAAAACCCTCCATACCGGCGTCAGTATCAACTAGACACTTAAATCTACCCATTTGGGAGAAGCGAAAATGAGAGTTTGAAGAAGAAAAGAGGTCTAGATGGGAGCCGAGGACAAAAGCCGAGAAGGAATGAATAAAGAAAAACGAAAACTTACTAGAGTTGGTTATGCAATTCTTCATGAGCTTCTGGAGAGAAAGGGTGATGAATGACACTTTGATACGATTGATTTCTGAAGAAATGAATGAAGGCGCGGGTTTCCAGGCGTTTTGACGTGCGAGAGGCGGCCTCGAAATTAAATTTGTCCCGCTTAAATTTTCAGGGGCTAACCTGGACCATTGTAGGTTCATCTTATCGTTGAACGTGGGGAACAGGATGTAACTTGCGGTCATAAATGCGCGCGTTCCGAGTTTCGAAGCGTCAGAAGCGTTTTCAGGGAACGAAAGGACCCATACACGCGTGGCGGTTTACAAAACGTGTGGGAAGTACTATGGTCGGATCAAAACTCTATTTCTCTCCTCGGATGGGTGGAAAAAATAGAGTTTTAAGGGGCTTTTGTGGGGGGCGAAAACTCCTGAATAAACATTTGGACTTTGGGCCTGATTGGCTGGTACCCATTTGCTTTTGATCAGGGCCTCTAAGCCCACAAATCAATCTGCATTGTAAAGGTTTGAGGAGGAATGTCTCCTCGGACAGGCCCGGAAACGACCCCAGGACTTGCTAAACGGATTAAAGGCAGAATTCTAGAAAAAACTGATGGGTAAGAAGGTGATCCAAGCACCCTCTAGAAGCGAGAATGTGAGAGAAATATCTAAGAAAAAGACTGCTATCACCACATTAAAGACCCTGCATCTACCTCCCTGGCCGCATTAATGGGAAAATGACCTCTGAACAGTAGGATTCAGCCTCCCTGCTATTATTTGAAGACTTCAAGAAGGTGGTGGATGTGACAAGTATCTAGGGAGGGAAGATTTGTATGACACGTGTATGAACCAATGAAGAAGAAATATATAAGGAAACGAAAGAGGAAAGAAAGGGGGGATCTCTGCACTTTCCGCTGAGAGAAAACAGGAACTAGGAATTGTGAACTAGGAATTGTAAACTTTGACATAAAAAGAGAACATATATACACATATTGTCCTCGACTTACGTCCGAGGAGGTCTCTTTGTCATATTTGTCTACCAATTGTTTAGATTGTGGTACTTTAATTTGTTAATTGAACTTCTAACATCCTGAACCTAGATTTCAAATCCATTCTCTATAAGTTTTATTGTATAAGGCTCATTGTGCCTGAGCCCAACACTTGTTTTTGGGCCCGGGTGCAACTGTACACTTACACCTGTAACCTGTTATTACATTACTAAAACCTCACATTTTAATAATACATTTATTTCAACAACACATTTATAAAAAAAAGATCCATACATTCCACAAGAAAAAAATAAAACAAGTATCCAATTCAAACTCCTTCCATACAATAATTGTTTGCAATACATACAATAATTGTTTGCAATACATACAATAACTCAAGATATTTTATAACAATACAAAAATGGTAGCATAATATAATTAAAACTAACGGAAGATGTCTTCATATGTCTTCAAGTAATGCCAAAAGTAAATCCCCTAAAAGTCACCGATAAGAAATCTGCACAAATATAAAAACAATACTACATTAAAATCGTAAAGTAAAAACATTAACTATGTTATAAGAAACATTTCTAACAATGCATTAAGAGTAGCCACACTAATAAATTAAAATCACAACTCCTAATGTATAAGTTGTAGAAAGCAAATATAGATTTTCATGTGTAATATAATACAATTAGTTGACAACACTAGCTCTAATCCTCCATAGCTCTATTTTCATGTGCAAATATAGATTTTGGCTAAGCTTTGGTCTTTGACTTTCATAGATCTAAGCCTCTTTCTATTCCCCCACAGCAACCCAAACAATCACTAACCTTGTCATCACATTCAACCAAAAACCTTGTCACCAATACTAAAAAAAAAAAGCCCTCAGATTATGTCACCAATTGGCATTCATCAAAAGCCTTTACAAACTATATACAAAGAAAATTCAATTGATGGGTCTCCTATTAACCAAACCCATATAGCCAACAAACTAATAATATCAACAAAGTGCACAGAGAGATAAACTCCAAAAACAATTCATTTATGTCACCATGTCCATTCCTAAAGTATTAAGCATTAATTTGACTTACAAAAGGTTCCTATCAGAAACGTATTTCCTATAAAATGAAAAAAAAAAAAAAAAAAAAAAAAGAAGAAGAAAGCAGCCAGTTTAGCTCAAACATTAAAAAAAAATTCAACATGCATATCGCCCAAGCAAGATGGAATCAATTTAATAAAAGCTCTTAATCATATATGACAATGAACACCCATGTGGGGGTATATGTATATTACCTAAATCTATAACTTTTCATTTATCTAGATAAATTTTAGACCGTAACCAAATCTCATAATATCTTTCAATCAAGATGGAAAGGTCAAATTACACCTATTATGCATCAATTTTAAACTTTTATGTTAAGTACATATATACCAAAATCCTTAAACTTCTACCTTAAAGTGCATTGGCAGTATTTAAAGTAACATTAAAGTGCTTCTATTTAAACTAACCAGTGCCATCATGATCCTCATCAATACTAGTGTTAAATTCTAATTCCACAAAACCATTCACTTCACCTGTAATGTCATTCATATATCTTTATAGTCTATATCCTCATTCTATGCTAATCCCAAAAGATTTGAATTTAATCTTATGATAATTGATAACAAAGGACCCCACCCCCCAAAAAAAACAACCTTCATCAACCTGGTTTTAGAGACAATGCCATCCTAATATTCCTTTCTCAGATTGAACACTCATTTTGTCATCAAAATGGATGATAGAAAAAACTAGCAATTAGGGGAAAAAATCTCATCATTTGTCTTGCAAGAAATATTAATAGAGTAGCACAACGTATCTGAAACATAATCTAGAGAACAATCCCCCATTAAATCAAGTAAAATAACAATCAGAGGACACAATCCCATTGTGAAATCAGAGTATCATTACCTAAGCAATAATCAACAAAAGAAAATTTAGAAGATGGGTAATCTCATTTTGAGTTCATACATTACACCTAATGTATAGGAACTTGTACACTACATATATCTAACACTGGTATCAATGTGGAAACCAAACCAAGAGAGTGAGGATCCAAAACTAGAATCATCCAAACAATAAGAACCATAGAAATAAAAAAGAATTACAGCAATTGATAAGTACGTATATAAGAAACTTTCTTCACAACCATTACACAGTAAATATCAAATACCCAAACTAAACAAAAATGTATATACCCATTATTGTATCAAACAAAGAAATACCTAAAGGAACTAGAATCATTAAAAAAAAAATTAGCATCAAGCATTTAGAATCATTAAACAAAAATACCCAAAGGAACTAGAATCATTAAACGAAAATTAACAAAAAAAATTAACTCAAAAGTGAAAAAAAAAAATACCCAGGCTTGGGGGTGGGAGGCGAAGGGTCGCCGGAAGCGTCACAAACTGAAGCGTTATTGGATGAAGCATCGCCGGATGAAGGATGAAGCGTAGCGAACTGAAGCATCGCCAATAATCGGCGACCTGAAGCGTCGCGATCTGCGAGTTGAAGTGTCGTCGATCGCGACGCTTCAGGTCGCTGATCGTTGGCGATGCTTCAGGTCACAGATCGGGACGCTTCAGCGTCGCCAACGATCGGCAACCTGAAGCGTCGCGATCTGTGACCTGAAGCGTCGCGATCTGTGACCTGAAGTGTCGCCGATCGCCGGCAACCTGAAGCGTCGTCGTTGAGCTTAATCGTCGACGGTGGCTTCACATGCGGTTTGGGTTTTTTTTGGTTTTTGACCGAAATGGCTCTTGGTTTTTTTTTTTGACCGAAATGGCTCTTGGGTATTGAAAATGTTTTATGGTTCAGCTAGGTTTTGAAATTAGGCTTTTAAGGTTTTAGTGACGAATTTTAGTTTCATCACTAAAGACCGGGTTTTGTTAAGATTTTTAGAGACGAAATTCATATTTCGTCGCTAAATCATATTTTTAGTGACGAATTGTGATTTCGTCACTAAAAACATATAAGTGCAAAACTATTATTATTTTTAGTGACGAAATTTATATTTCGTCACTAAAGCTATATTTTTAGCGACGAAAAATATTTCCTCACTATTTTCGTCACTAAAACTATTTTCGGGTACATATAGTGACGAAAAAGTTCGTCACTAAAACTATTTTTAAGAAAATCCATGCACATATAGTGATGAAAATTTTCGTCACTAAAAACACTTTAGTTTATTAAATCATATTTAGTGACGAATAATTTCGTCACTAAAAGTCCAGTTTTTCATCACTAAGAACCTTTAGTGACAAAATCGGACTTTTAGTGACGAAATTTATATTTCGTCACTAAAAATTTCAACTTTTAGCGACGAAATATTTGGTCACTATAGACTAATTAAACTCGCGCCAAAGTTTCCCTCCACTGGCGCCCATTTTTCAGATCACAATATCGACAAAATTCATTTTTCGTCGCTAAATGTTATAATTTTTTTCATTATTAGTGACGAAATTTATATTTCGTCACTAAAGCTATATTTTTAGCGACGAAAAATATTTCCTCACTATTTTCGTCACTAAAACTATTTTTAAGAAAATCCATGCACATATAGTGATGAAAATTTTCGTCACTAAAAACACTTTAGTTTATTAAATCATATTTAGTGACGAATATTTTTCGTCGCTAAATGTTATAATTTTTTTCATTATTAGTGACGAAATTTATATTTCGTCACTAAAAACATATAAGTGCAAAACTATTATTATTTTTAGTGACGAATTTATATTTCGTCACTAAAGCTATATTTTTAGCGACGAAAAATATTTCCTCACTATTTTCGTCACTAAAACTATTTTCGGGTACATATAGTGACGAAAAAGTTCGTCACTAAAACTATTTTTAAGAAAATCCATGCACATATAGTGATGAAAATTTTCGTCACTAAAACCATTTCTTACAAAATTTTGCTACATTTAGTGACGAAATTTATATTTCGTCACTAAAAACATATAAGTGCAAAACTATTATTATTTTTAGTGACGAATTTATATTTCGTCACTAAAACCATTTCTTACAAAATTTTGCTACATTTAGTGACGAAAATATTTCGTCACTAAAGCTATATTTTTAGCGACGAAAAATATTTCCTCACTAATTTTCGTCACTAAAAACACTTTAGTTTATTAAATCATATTTAGTGACGAATAATTTCGTCACTAAAAACATATAAGTGCAAAACTATTATTATTTTTAGTGACGAATTTATATTTCGTCACTAAAACCATTTCTTACAAAATTTTGCTACATTTAGTGACGAATAATTTCGTCACTAAAAACACTTTAGTTTATTAAATCATATTTAGTGACGAATAATTTCGTCACTAAAGCTATATTTTTAGCGACGAAAAATATTTCCTCACTAATTTTCGTCACTAAAAACACTTTAGTTTATTAAATCATATTTAGTGACGAATAATTTCGTCACTAAAAGTCCAGTTTTTCATCACTAAGAACCTTTAGTGACAAAATCGGACTTTTAGTGACGAAATTTATATTTCGTCACTAAAACCATTTCTTACAAAATTTTGCTACATTTAGTGACGAAAATATTTCGTCACTAAAAACACTTTAGTTTATTAAATCATATTTAGTGACGAATAATTTCGTCACTAAAACCATTTCTTACAAAATTTTGCTACATTTAGTGACGAATATTTTTCGTCGCTAATTCTTCTTTATAGCGATGAAAAGATTTTCGTCACTAATACTATCCACAGCAATACCTACAGTTACGAAATATTTCGTCACTAAAACCATTTCTTACAAAATTTTGCTACATTTAGTGACGAAAATATTTCGTCACTAAAAGTCCAGTTTTTCATCACTAAGAACCTTTAGTGACAAAATCGGACTTTTAGTGACGAAATTTATATTTCGTCACTAAAACCATTTCTTACAAAATTTTGCTACATTTAGTGACGAAATTCATTTCGTCGCTGAAACCCAGTCGCTAAAAGTCTTGGTGACGAAAAATTTCGTCACTAAAAGTCCAGTTTTTCATCACTAAGAACCTTTAGTGACAAAATCGGACTTTTAGTGACGAAATTCATTTCGTCGCTGAAACCCAGTCGCTAAAAGTCTTGGTGACGAAAAATTTCGTCACTAAAACTATTTTCGGGTACATATAGTGACGAAAAAGTTCGTCACTAAAACTATTTTCGGGTACATATAGTGACGAAAAAGTTCGTCACTAAAACTATTTTTAAGAAAATCCATGCACATATAGTGATGAAAATTTTCGTCACTAAAAACATATAAGTGCAAAACTATTATTATTTTTAGTGACGAATTGTGATTTCGTCACTAAAAACACTTTAGTTTATTAAATCATATTTAGTGACGAATATTTTTCGTCGCTAAATGTTATAATTTTTTTCATTATTAGTGACGAAATTTATATTTCGTCACTAAAAGTCCAGTTTTTCATCACTAAGAACCTTTAGTGACAAAATCGGACTTTTAGTGACGAAATTTATATTTCGTCACTAAAACTATTTTTAAGAAAATCCATGCACATATAGTGATGAAAATTTTCGTCACTAAAACTATTTTTAAGAAAATCCATGCACATATAGTGATGAAAATTTTCGTCACTAAAAACACTTTAGTTTATTAAATCATATTTAGTGCGATGCGCGGACTACTTTACTATTTTATTTGAAATTATTTTTACGTATATTAAAATCTACATATAATACTTAATACTTATTTTGTTGTATAATATTTATGTTTGCCCACAATATTGTTAAATACTTTGAAACTTGATTTTTTTTAATTCATAATTTATTTTAAAAAATTGTATAACATTGTAAGATTATAATATGTCATAATATTTACCGTTAAAAGTAGATTTTATTTTTCAAACTGATTAAATGATTGTGAAATCTACAAATACGAATTTAAAATATAAAATACTTTTATATCCTAAAATTATATAAATTTAAGCAACGTACCAAACACTTTCTCAATCACTCTATTCTCACAATCAAATATGAAGACCCTGATCATAAACACCCAATTAATTGTCTCAATGGAATTAAGAAAATCATTTGTAAGTATCAAAATAAAGAAAACATGATTAAACAAATAGAAATGTGCTCAAAACACATTCATTTATTAAAATTCAATTGACTTTAGTTGGGCTTCTGTATCCTTTAAAAAAAGCGAAAAATACTTTTAAGTTACCATTGATTTTTGTTTTTACCACTATGGCTAAATACAAAGAAACCTACAAATTATGAATTCTAACACACAAAAAAAAAAAAAAGAAGCCAACTTCATAAATAATCAATTAGAAGGTTTCTTTTTCTTTTTCTTTAGTTCTAGAATAAAATACATTTATAACTTTCTCAAACCAAAATCACAAACACTCAAAGACTCCAAGCGAATCATAACCTTTACAAAATCTACAATGTCTGACTTCAACATCAAAATCGTAAGCTACCGTCACTGAATAAAAGATGCAAGCCCCATTCCTTGGTCATAGCCTACTCATACGGGTTACAATCATATAAAACTGAAACGTTGGAGTTATGTAGGTATCATTGAAAGGTTGAAGCTAAATGACATCATTTTTTGTCTAAAAGGCTATGAGCATGTGTATATAGAGCAGTAAAAGTGAAAATGATGAATAAAAATGCAAAGAGTTTTTTGTGTGTGTGAGAGATTGAAGGTCTTGAGACATTGAACCAAATGAAATAAATAGTAATCTTAAAACATTGAATACAAAATGTAACAAAAATTAGTTTTGAAACATTGAACCAAAAGAAATAAAGAGTCTCTACTTTTAAATTTGTTTTTATCTCTAATATGGTTTAAGAGTATCTCAATTTTCTTCATAAAGTGCGCCACATGGCAGAATCTCATGCTCTCTCACATGAGGTCTCTGCTTTTATATATATATTGATTATACAATTAAACCCAATTAGTCAATTCTCTCCATGTGACATACTTTTCATAGAACAATACCCAACATGTGATTGGCCCCACAAGAGAACAACAGGTCAAGAACATATAATTAATGATTGATTTTAGCAACATTTTTTTTCATGCAATTAAAATCATTACTTGAACCTATTACTAGGGATTTAGATTATCCAATCACGTAGAATTTTGAACAATATTTTCCTCAAATGAGATTTATCCAATGGTACACACCAATCTTTAATAAAATAAGAATAACATAGGGCAAAGGTAGCCTAATTAAGCCTATATTGCAAGAATCTTCTCCTAGCAAAGTTGATCATATCGAAAGTTCATTCTTTTTCTCTTCCCAAGTTCATACACTTCACCGTTAAGAATGGTCTTATTTTAAATTTAAAAAACAAAAAAGGTATATCCTTATTTGGTTCATTTTGTTTTCAACATAAAAAGGAAATGATACTTCAGCAAAATAAAAATAAAAAGGAAATGGTACTACAAGGAGCGTCCCATAAATACGGTGAAGTGAGAGGTGGCGTATGTTGTTTTCGTGATGTCGTTCACTCCCATGTGAGGGAAAAATACATGCAACAGGAATAGCATATATTTCCTCGTGAAGTGGCGGTAAAAGATGCACAATCCACGGGACATTAGTTTCAAAAGTAGACTAAAAGCTCCAAAAAAAACTTGACCACCCCAAGTCTATATATATTAGAATGAATCACGCATAATACTTGCCCCCCGATCAAAAAGTTGCAATAGCACTGTTTTTCATAATTCTCATAGTAGCCACAACTTTTGACTCTTGGGTATCCCTACATGTTCATGGCACTGTAGATTACCCAAAGACAAAAAAGGTATTGAACACAGCTGGGTTCAAAAAGGGACACTGTTGTCTTTTTCTGGTACATATTTGAGTAACTTTATTTTAAATATATCAATTACTTTTTTGAATACATTTGAATATCAATTATATAAAGTCAGTGTAAAACAACTTTTTTACAAAATTTTCACCTGCAGATAGATTTCTTTAAGCAAATTTAAATTGGCTAATCCCACTCCCACAAAGCTTGTGTACAAACTTGTCCACAAACTTCTTGCAAGTAGTGGCATCATGAAATAGGTTTGAGCACAGAGCCGTGCACTAACTTTATGCAAATTTTCACAAGCCTTGAAAAATTCTTATCAAACTCCACCCTTGGAACTTGTTCATCTGTAGCCCAAAAACTCTTTGCCCCCTTTCCTAGAGCTAATTAAATTTATTTCCCACAAAATGCCTATTCGACTTAGCACCTGCAGGGGAAAAAGATACTGCATAAAGAAAATACTCAATAGAGTAATCTAAAGAAAACCACTTTTATTAATGCTCCGTTTGTTTCGATGGAAAACTTTGTGTAAAGATAGTTTTCCTTATTTTTCAGTGTTTGGTAGCATAAAAAAAGATGAGTCAAAGAAAAACTATCTTTAGCCAATATAAAAAGCGATAAGGAATATTTTCACCAGTTACAAAAATTTTTCCAACACCTTAGAGTCTTTGGTCACCAAAAGCATCATGAGCTTACCAAAAGAATTGTCGGCCACAAAGGAAGCGTGACACTGCGTGACGCACTCCGCCCTGACGGTCTTCATGTATCAATGGGTCGTCAGGTACCAAGGGGTCGTCAGGGACCAAGAGGTCGTCAAGTACCCTCCCTGATACCGCGCGACACCTTCTGCCCTAATGGCTGTCATGTATCAATGGGTCATTAGGTAACAAGGGGTCATCAGGGACCAAGAGGTCGTCAAGTACCCTCCCTAACACTGCGTGACACCCTCCGCCCTGACGGTCGTCATATGTCAATGGGTCGTTAGGTACCAAGGGATCGTTAGGGACCAAGTGGTCGTCAGGTACCCTCCTTGACACCATGTGACACCTTCTGCCCTGACGGTCGTCATGTATCAATGGGTCGTCAAATACCAAGGGGTCGTCAGGGACGCAGCGGTCGTCGGATACCTTCCTTGACAACACGCGACACGCTCCGCCTTGACGGTCATCATTTATCAAGAGGTCGTCAGGTACCTAACAGTCTTCAGGTACCTTCCTTGACACTGCGCAACACGCTCCGCCCTGATAATCATCACTTATCAAGAGGTCATCAAGTACCCAACGGTCGTTAGGTACCTTTCATGACACCGCGTGAAACTCTCCGCCCTGACGATCGTCACTTATCAAGAGGCCGACAAGTACCCAACGATTGTTAGGCACCTTCCCTGACATCGAACAACACCTTCCACCCTGACGGTCATCATGTATCAATGGGTTGTTAGGTACTAAGGGGTCGTCATGGACCCAGCGGTCGTTAGGTACCTTCCTTGACACCACGCGACACGCTCCTCCCTAACGGTGGTCACTTATCAATAGATCGTTAGGTACCAAGAGGTCATCAGGTACCCAACGGTCATCATGTACCTTCCTTAACACCACGCAGCATGCTCCGCCCTAACAGTCATCACATATCAATGGGTCGTCAAGTACCAAGGGGTCATCAAGGACCTAGCGGACGTCAAGTAATCTTCCTTAACACTGCCCAACACGCTCTGCCTTGACGATCGTTACGTATCAAGGGGTCGTCAGGTACCCTACTCATCGACACTAACTCTTATAAATCGATGAGACACTTTTTGCAGACGATCCACCTAACTCGTCTGCTTCCCATTAGCAGACGGGGATCAAAGCGACGACACCATGAAGGCTGACGGCCCCACAGCACCTAACGGCCATCCACTTAAGATGACGGGTACCCTCAGGAGAAGCAAGAAACCGACGGGTACGAAGAGGCTGACAAGTTTGAAGAGGCTGACAAATTCAGCATAGGCTAAACTTGATCCCCACGAATGTCTATACAAGGATACATCTTGTACTCCACGATTGACCTTAATCAAAGGAATCTCTACAAGAAAAAGATCCTGCAAAATACGTGTATTAATGAAGATCTTTCCTGCAAGGAAAGACCTTCCTCGCCAAGAAACGAATGTCAGCTCTATGCTACTATAAAAACCCCAAAGCCCTCACAGATCAAAGTACGCACAATTTCTCTAAAGCTCAAACTCTCTAGTATTGTTGGAGCTCTCTTTTGACTTAACTTTCGGAGGGTTTTTGATCGGTACCCCACCGGTACCCTTTCATTGGTTCTTCTCTTTTTTATTCTTCAGGTGCACCCATGGACATGTGTGTGAACGATTAACTCACTGACAATTTTTGTGCATCATCAAATAGTATGGCTTATTTTTAGAGATTGTTTTCCATTAAATATTTTTGGAAAACAACTCTATCTCACAGTATACTAAATAAGGGAAGTTAGGAGGTTGTTTTTCAACTCATTTAAATTTATTACCAAATATTGAAAAATGATCGAGATAGATTTATAGAAAATGCTTCTTGAAAAATGACTCATTTTTTAGAAAATATCATTGTTGAAACAAACAGAGCGTAACTTTACACTCCACATTCAACTTTTCCAACTGCACACATTTTATCAAAAATTCTACGACCACATAAAAACCAAAATTTTATGACCACACAAAACCACAACAGTCTACATGACAAACTATGAGTGGTAGAGAAAAAAATAGTAGATTCATGAAAGCGACAAATAATCAGTTATATTCTGTCAATAAAATAATTGTGACTTTTTAAGTGGTACTTAAAACACTATTATTATTTTCGTGTATGTTCTAATAAGTACTACTGTTTACTCAAAAAAAATTTCCTTGCATGTTATTATAAAAAAAAAAAATGAAAACTTTATTTCATGTAGTGCCTGTAAATCTGTAATGCTACATTTTCCCTTATATAAATGGGGAATTTTCTAAGTTATAATGGTTTTTTGAGTCTGAATACTATTTAATTTCTGGTGTTAAATTTTTTATTTTGGGTAAATTACACTATCCTACCTGAGCTTTGAGGTAATACCAACTTACCAAGCACATCCGAAGGTTTTAGAAAATGACCAATTTGGTCCTTATACACTAACACCATGTTATGCCGTTTGTTGACTCTCATGACTCATCCAAACAATTTTCTAGTTCATTTTGTTCTCTATTTCTTCATTTTCTCCCTTCTTTGTCCAGAACACAAACACCACCTCATTCACTCACTCTCAAGCTTAAACCAGTATCAAACGATATACATGACCATGTATTTAAGAAACATACAGAAAAATGAAATCAAATCTGTATTCATTTTCCAAAACCAAACCTAGTCTCATTTGGGGAAAAAAATTTACAGAGCATTCAAAAATAAAAACAAAAAATCTACTATTTTGTTCTTATAAATTTCTTTCACTCTTTCTCTCTATCATTTTCGCAACGAAGCTCCCTTCTTGTAATGAAAACCACCCTTCAATCCCAATAAGACGCAAAACTCTTTTCCCTAGAAAGACCCAAAAAACTAAAAACAAAAGGCACCCTTTGCATCTATTTTGCTAGAACTGAGATAAAAAATTGCTGACTCTATTTTTTTTTTTTTTTCTAGAAGGAAACATAGATCAATTCAACCAATCAACCATCCAACATCACTCCTCAAACAAACCCAAATAAAAAAAATTCAAAATAAAAATCCATACCCACAATGGCAAGAATCATGAGACCCACAATCATCCAACATCACATGATTTACTGTTCAAACCCAAATCAAATCTTAAAAACAAAAACTCATACCCATGACGGCAAGCTCCAAATTGTGACCTTGCCACTGCTGCCCACCACTTGTCTCAACCCAGCAACCGCTGCCACCATCCTCGTAGATCCTGACCTAATCATTGTCCACCATTCTCGTATGGCGTGAGTTTTGTGGGTGAATCGACTCTAAAATAGTTCTGGTGGCAGAGTTGTTGGTCATTTACTTAAGTATGAAACCCTTGTGGCTTGGGCTTGAGAGAGAGAAATTTTATGGCATGAAGAGAGAAATTTTTTGGTGTGAAGATCGAAGGGAAAAGCAAAGAAAAGGAAAACTAAAAACTAAATAAAAGGATTTAATAAACGGTGCACAAACGGCGTTAATGTTTAAGGGCCAAATTGGTCATTTTTAAAAACTTTTTGATGTGCTTGGTATTACTCCAAACCTCAGGGTAGGTTAGTGTAATTTATCCTTTCATTTTTTATTTTTCACAATTGGATACCTATGAGTATCACTATCATTATTTTTCTTTAATGGGATTTGTATTGCCCCACACCATTAATTATCCCCTGATAAGCTTTGATCCAGGGATGAAGCCCTTTATTCGGTTTTTATTGTCATACAGATAGCGGGCCCTCATTTTCAAGATTATCAAAGGACCCATTAGGGCCACCAAGCCCACCACCATGGCACCACATCCAAACAAGAAAGTGAAAGAAATGCCAGTATCTCCAAATCTTCTATCCTATTTTTTCTGCTCCACTCTATATTTTACCAATAAAAACTTGTCCCATGTTCACCTAATTAATTTAATACTACCATTATTGACTCATTAATACTACCATTATTAATTAATGGTAATATTTAATTAATTAGGTAAACATGTGGCAAGTTTTTATTGATGGAGTATAGAGTAAAACAAGAAAAGTGTTGTAGAAGATTTCAATTTATTATAATTAGATTTTCTCTGCTTCTTTTTTTGTCTAAATATACTATAATCACTTAGAGCATCCACATTGGTGGAGCTATTTTTTTAGTTATTTAGCACCATAAAAGGTTACTTTATCTATTTTACCTTTTCACTTTACTAAAAAACATCCAACATCAGTGATTTCATTTTAGCTTCAACATAATAAAATAATATAAACAACATAATAAAATAATATATCTATTACATTAAACAATTTTTATATATTTATTATTTTTTCTCTATTCTTCATTGTCTTCATCACTATCTTTAGGTACCACCTCCACCACTAGTGTGAAACTCAGCACCCAGCAACCCCAAATCAGCAAAAACCCAGCACAAACTTAGCACACAAACATAAACCCAGCACAAACTCGGCGGAAACCTAGCACAAACACAAACACAAACACAAATCCAGCACAAACTCAGCGGCAATGGGGCTTGGCTTGGGTAACAGATCAGAAATTGGGCTTGGGGAGATGGGGTCTTGACGAGATGGGTCTGGGGAGATGGGGTCTCGGCGGAATGGGTCTGTGAGATGGGTTGGCGAGATGAGATGGGTCTGTGGGTTGGCGAGATGGGTCAGTGAGATGGGTCGGTGAGCTGGTTGGCGAAGTAGAGAGGAGATGAGGGTGATGCTAGAGAGAAAAGAAAGTGAGAAGGAAAAGAAAAAGAAAGGAGAGAAGTCGGAGAGAGAGAGAGAGAGAGAAAATATTTTTTTAATGAGAGAAGAGAGAGAATTTTAATAAAAAAAATTTTAAATTCTTGCTACAGTGCACAGCCATTTATAGTTGTGCAATGTAGATGAGGAGCTAAATTTTTTAAGTTTAGCTCCACCATTGTAGCTCACTTTTTAGAATTGATGGTGCTAAAAATAGCTATATAGCTATTTAGCACCACCATTGCTAGTGCTCTTAATCACTACTACTATTATAATGATTATCATTAACTACTTGTTATTATGATTTGTGTACATGGCAAATAAGCAAAGAAAACTAGTATACCTAGCGCTAGAAGGGTATGGACAACCTGCATTGCCTGCAAATCATCAAAAACAGATAGAAAATAAGAAGAGTTACGCATATGAGTTCTCTGATTTTCAAACTTTTTTCCCTTGCTTAATATAAAGTAAAATAAATATTGTTTAACAAAGAAATTAAGGGAAACTTACTAGGGTCAGGTGTAGAAATGGTAACTCTATTGTAAAACTCTTAATCTAAAAAGAAAATAAAATCAGTCGAACTACCATTTTGAGAGGCACCAACGTAAACCCACCCATTCACATGGGTTTGGCCCATCCCAATCAATTCAAATGGGCTATGGGTGCAATCTCCCACAAACACACCTTAGGAATTTTTCTAAGTGTTGAAAACACATTTATGAATGAAGTTTACTAACATAACAGTATTCTTCAACATTCGTTCTTCCTATTTGTTCTTCTATATGAGCATGACCATCATTATTTTTTTAAATCCTTCTTATAGTCATTTTATCAAACACGTGGAAACGTATATAGAAATGCAAATATTGGAATTACCTTTAGCATCAAAACAGAGAGCAAACTATTTTGCTTGGCAACAATTCATCGTAAAATAAACATAATTTAAAAAATCACACACACACACACAATACTTCAATATATAAAATAAGCTTGACATGCCATATGGTTATAAGGAGCAGAACGATATCCTCTCTCAAGAATATAGGCTTGCTACTCTGAAAAATGAGCTCTTTTATGGCATGAAATAAATCTAAAACCATTCATCTTCTAGATAAGAGAGACAAAGGATGTCTAACAATGTATATATCATCTCTTTGATTTTATAGGGCTGGTGGCCACTAAATATGTGATAGGCCAAGAATGTATTGACCCCTTGTGATAAATTAACCAATTAATTAGCCAAGTTAATTAATTAATTCAATTAACATGTAAAACGAGTGGTACCACAAAAAAATCACCAACTAAGTTAATATGCAATGGAAAAAAAAGCTGACGCCGTGATTTGTTTACGAATAGGAAAACCTCCAAGGCAAGAACTACATAGGGTGATTTTAAGATCACCACTCTCGAGAACCCACTATAATCACAGCAAGCGGTTACAAGTAAAGGAATCTCAATACCTTATACCAACCTATAGTTGAACTCTTACCCCAATACCCAATTGGACTTGTTCTGTAGTGACATCTCTCCTTTTCAATGCACGGATCCCAAGACGTGACTAACCAATCAATGCATGGATTTAAGTACGTGACTAACCACCAACTTGATAAGGATATTGGCTGCAAAGTTCTTCAATTCATAAACACGATGAAGATCACAAAGCTCCTTGGTTACAAAACCTTATGGCGTACAAATACAGCAACTTCTTCAAGAGAAAGATGAACAAGGGCATATGTCTCTGGTCACAATATGCTTGTGAAAAACTTTTTCACTCAGTTGCATCAGCTGTGATGGCCCTTAAAATAATCTTTATATATGTTTAGGGTTGTGAGAAAAAAAAAAAAACCTAAACAAATTTACACGGATTGGTGAGAAATTAGATTTAAAAAACTAATTTTCTTAAATCTTGATAGATAGGTTATCTATCGAGCAGCTGTCGAGCATCGGGCTAAACAAGCCTTTTAAACCTCAATAGAGTCTATTTGTTGAGCTAGCTATCAAACTTTAAAATCCAGCACTTCTTCACTTTATTCTTGGATAGATTTGCATGGTTTTAACACTTGGACTTGAAATCTTGTTCTTTAAAATATTAAACACATCCTAGATCTACCCAATTACAATAAAGTGCGTTTTGTTAAAGGATTAGCCAATTCTAAATGACATATGTTCCTAACATGATTCACATATGTCCTAACAATATGTATGTACTGGTTGGGTTCAATGAGAAGAGGATGAAGAGATAAGAAAGGAGGAGAGAGAGAGAGAGAGAGAGTCTGAGCCATTAAAGAGCTTGTTAGGTTCTAACAGTTTAGAACAATTGGCAAACAGTGAACACAAACTTGTCTAGGTATAGATCTTAGAGTTTATAGGATTTATTAGACAATACTCAAGGTGTTACAAGTCAGAATTAATTTCAGTGAAGTTCGACCGATCGAACTTAAGCCTCGACCGATAGAAAATCGTAGACTAGATTTTCTGCAGAATTCTATTTCAGGCCCATGCTCGCGAAAACATTTAGGGTTTTAAGTGAAACACTTCTTAGTATAAAAGGATAACCCTATCTACATTTTCAATGTTCTTAAAGGCTTTAGAACCAGTAGATCTAAAGTTGCTGCAACAAGATCATACATAGCTGATGATTTAAACCTTTAAGGGTGATCTTGAAGTCACAAACAAGAGAGTTTGTGTTGCTAAACCTTTGAGTAGGATCTCAAAGCCACAAACATGAGTATTTGTGCATAGCAAATCCAAGAAAGAGAGAGTCTGTGGATTCGAAGCTTGCACGTAGTCGTGTTAGTAAGTTACTATTGGAGGTAGCAATAGATTTAGGGTTAAATCTTTTGTAAAAACTACAATTCTCTATTAGTGGATTTGTTTACCTTAATTATGGTTAGGTCAAATCTTTCCCAGGTTTTTGCCTTGAAATGATTCGTTTCATTGGTTTTCCTGAGTAATTATATCTGTGTGTTATTTTCTTTTCCGCTACCATGCATGATATGAATTATTATTGTTTAGCCTAAATCTCATAATTGAACTAAGTAATCACTTGGCTAATTCATTAGGTTAAACTAATCTGTTTTAAAGGGTCTAAACAAACAAACAGAGCTTACATAGGAAGTTAAAAACAATGGAGAAAGGGAGTCAGGGGTGTTATGGAAGTAGAAGTGAAAACTGTAGAGTCGTTAAAAGATTAATAGAAAAAGAATGGAAATAAAATAATTTGATTTATTAATGAAAATAAAATAATGATATAGCTGCTAAAGTGACTCAATGACGACATAGTAACAATAATTATTAAGTTATAGTTATTCCATTATGGGGTCTATTACAATACTTGTTTTTTAAAATATAGAGATGATAGTTAGATTATGATTAATTCAACGTCATCACTGTCATTGTTATTATACACTTACAACAATGTGTCACTTGATCCCAACAAAAAAAGTCACTTTATTAATTAGAGAAAAAATATGAAATTGAATATATATCAAACTTTATAATATGAAGGACAATCTTTGTGCCCCACAATCCACGTTCTTTTTCTGAGGAGCTAAATGACATATTTTGTATGGAAAGAGGGATAATATCAGGTGCTCAAAGAATTTTTAACCCACTAAAGTTTTAAAAATATTATATATATATATATATATATATATTAAAAAGTGGCATTCATGCTTGCATTAAGAAAAAAAGTACTTAGTACAGTTTCTTAGAAGTAATACATTAAGTTTTCTAATTAAATTTCAAATACATAATTGCATTGACCAATAAAGTATAAACTGCAATTTTATTTTTTTTTGGTATAGTTAAATTTAACACAGTTATTTGTTATAACATATATTTTTTTTAAATTATAATAAACCCAATATGAATAAAAAGAACGGCTCTTAAAGGTTTTTATCCTCTGCATTATATTTGGTGGCATTAATATGGGAAGACAACAATACATGTAACAAAAAAACCAAAAAGTATTATAAAAGGGAATTAACATTAGTCTACATGACCACCATGCATCCTTGACATTATTGATATTACTATATTAGTGTCATTATTATCGACTAGCAACAGAGAGCAAAGAGAGTTTTCTTATCAGCCTTATTTTAATCTAATACTATAGTATTTGCTAGTCATTATTGATACTAGCGTAATTATTAAGTTATATCCGTTCTATAAGTTATCTCCGTTCATCACTACGTAATTCCATATAGCCAAGGTCGGCTCAACTATTGTGACTTGAAATTATAGAACATGTTCATTATTCTAACAACAATGATGATGGTAAGAAAACATTGCAATTGCGGGTCTCTCACGATAAGCACATTTCTGATCAAAATAATGTTCCATCTTTACTTTTCAGTTTCCAAGTGTGCTTAAATTCTAAGAGTGCAAAACAAAATTCAGTATAACATTATGGGTTTATCAATTTCTCTATTCATGTTCATGCACTTTCTTGCTATACTTTCGTTTTATAATCTTATGTTTGCTAGCTCTTCTTTCGTGCAGCCTTTATGCCATGATGATGAGAGCTTCGCCTTGCTGCAATTCAAGGAAAGCTTTATCATCGATCAGTCCGCATCTTCTGAAACTTCTGCTTACCCGAAGGTTTCTTCGTGGAATCTTGAGAGTGATGATTGCTGCTCATGGGATGGTGTTCGTAAATGCGATAAGGACACCGGTCGTGTGATCAGCCTTGATCTCAGCAATAGTTGTCTCTATGGTTCTATCAACTCCAGTAGTAGCCTTTTCCGTCTTGTTAATATCCAGAGGCTGAATCTCTCCCACAATGACTTTAATCAATCCCGAATCCCTGTTGGTATTAGGCAGCTTTCGAATCTAACTTGTTTGGACCTCCAAGGATCTGGATTTGCAGGCCAAATCCCAGCCGAAATTTTCCAGCTTTTTAAGTTGGTTTATCTTGATCTCTCTTTCAATTTATTGAAGCTCAAAAACCCTGGCTTACAAAGCATGGTTGAGAAGTTTCCAAACATGGAGAAGTTATATCTTATTGAGGTTGATGTATCTTCGAAAGTGCCCAATAACATGGCAAACCTTACTTCTTTAACTTCTTGTACTTAGAGAGTGTGGTTTGCATGGTGAGTTCCCGGCAGGAATTTTTCAACTACCAAATCTAGAGATCCTCAGTGTGCGGTTCAATGAAGATCTCACTGGATATTTTCCAGAATTTAACAGAAGCAGCCCCCTTAAACGCTTGAAGCTTGCGGGTACGAGTTTTTATGGTGAGCTACCAGATTCAATTGGTGACCTCAAGTTGTTATATGAGATTGACGTTTGGAATTGCAATTTCTGTGGACTAGTACCATCCTCATTTGGTAATCTTACCAAGCTCACCGATCTGGACCTTTCATATAACAATTTCGACCGTGCTACTTTGGATTGGATCGGTAAGCAAACTAAACTCAATCGGTTGGGCCTAGCGAATCTCAATTTGAATAGTAGCATCCCATTTTTTATTCGAAACCTTACCCAACTTACATATAAAAACTTGGTTCTTGTAATTTAACGGGCCATACTCCATCTTGGCTGGCAAACCTTACCCAACTAGTTGATTTGCAACTTGGAAGCAATGGTTTGCATGGTTCAATACCATCATGGATATATAGGCTTATGAATCTTGAATCTCTAGATCTGAATTTCAATTACTTTGGTGGTATAGTTGAATTTGACAATTTTTGGAAACTCCAAAACCTCTATAGGCTCCGACTATCTTCCAACCAAATTTCATTGCTGACAAAGCCTAGTAACAACATAACTTTTCCAAAATTTCAGATCCTAGGACTGGGTTCTTGTGACTTGGATGAGTTCCCAGACTTTCTAAAAAGCCAAGATGAATTGGAGTTTTGGTACTTTCCAATAACAAAATTAGTGGCCCAATACCAAAATGGATGTGGAACTCAAGTAAAAAAACTCTCTGGAATCTAGATCTGTCTTACAATTTTCTAACAGGTTTCCACCAACTTCCTGTTATTCTACCATGGACCAATCTACGAAATTTGGATCTTAGTAATAACAAGCTGCAGGGATCACTTCCTATCCCACCACCTTCCATCTTTAGTTACTCAGTCTCAAATAACACACTAACCGGAGAAATCCCACAAATGATTTGCAATCTAAGTTCTCTTGTTTCCCTTGACTTGTCATATAACAACTTGAGTGGCATGCTTCCGGATTGTTTGGGAAACCTTAGTTTTTCCTTATCAATTCTTAATATAAGAAGGAACAACTTTCACGGCAACATTCCTCAATTATGCAAGAAGGGAAGCAAATTGAAAATGATTGATTTTAGTCAAAATCAATTATAGGGGGGGATACCAAGATCGTTGGTGAATTGTACTATGTTGGAAACTCTTGTTCTCGGAAACAATCAAATAAATGATTCTTTTCCCTCCTGGTTGGGGGTTCTTCCAGAATTAGGGGCTCTTATGTTACGATATAATCAACTCCAAGGTACAATTGGGAAACCCGAAAATAATTTTGTATTTCCAAACTTGCATATCGTTGACTTTTCTTACCATAACATCACTGGTAAGTTACCGTTTGAGTACTTCCGAATTTGGAAAGCCATGCAAATCATTGGTAATCATGGTCAAATGTACATGCAAGCGAACACGAGCTTCAATGGACCTGGATATGCATGGACAAATCAATACACTTATTCAATGACATTCACAAACAGAGGCATAGAGATTGCATACGAGAGAATCCCATATATTTTCATAGCCATGGATCTTTCAAGCAATAAACTTGAAGGAGAAATTCGAGAACTCATAGGGAATTTGAATGGTATCCAATTGCTCAACCTTTTCAACAACTTACTCATTGGTTCTATACCCTCATTCTTGGAGAAGTTGACAGCGCTAGAAGCATTGGACATTTCTCAAAACAAGTTGTCTGGAGAGATCCCTCCACAACTAACGCAGTTCACATTCCTTGCATTTTTCAATGTCTCCAACAATCATCTAATAGGGCCTATACTGCATGAGAACCAATTTGATACCTTTCAGGACAAGTCTTTCAATGGTAATCCTGGATTGTGTGGAAGTCCTTTACCAAAGAAATATGGAAATTTCGAGGACTCATTGCACCCTCCTTTAAATCAAGACTCAAAGTTGCTATTTGAATTTGGCTGGAAAGTAGTCGTGATCGGATATGGTTGTGGATTCATAATTGGAGTTATTATAGGGCAAATTGTGATCGCAAGGAAGTACAATTGGTTTATTTATCTTCACTATGCAGTTCAACACCAAATAGGAAGATAATTGACTGGGAGGGGATCTTGATGGTAAATTCAACCAGGCTAGATGTTACCCAAACAAATAAATCTTGGTATGTGTTGTTAGCATTACTATATTTGCTTTTTTCTTTCCTTTCTTTTAGAGATTTAGGTGGGCAGCATCATTGTACTGGATGGAACCGTTGTGTGCACCAAAATTATTTTTTTTTTAAAAATCTTGTTATGTGTTGTTAGCATTAATAAATTTGCTTTTTCCTTTCCTTTCATTTAGAGATTTAGCTGGGGCAACATTATTGTACTGGATGGAATCTTTGTCTGCACTAAAATCTATGTAATATGCCAGTGTTGTGCTTTTCCTTCCTTGCCCTTGTGTTTTTGTGATATTTTCTTAGTTTTTGTGGTAAAACTATTAATAAAATTAAGTTATTGTGTATTAGGTGTGGTAATTGGGTTTAGTGGGGCGGGTTTTGAATTTTGTCATAAATGAGTTAGATGTATAATATTGTGCCACATGAGAATTTTATATGTTTTTTTGTTTTTTTACATCAATTGGTTTTTGATGTAGGCGAAAATTTGAATCTTAGATCTCTTATTCAACAATCAGACTATCAAAATTTTTACCTATTTAGCTAACTAGAACTCACAATTTTACATGTTATTATTCTAAAATATATTTTAAAATTGAATTTCTTTTTTTTGAGAAACATTTTAATATTGAATTTAAATTTTATTTTATATTTAAATCACCTATTAGAATCTTGGTACATCATATTTTCTTTAAATAGTAGACTATATAATTCCATAAACACATACAATTATAATAAATTTTTATTGATAACTACTATAATTATGAAATTTCATATTTATGTAAAAGAAAAAAAAAAAGGTAGAAAAAATTATCTTATAATAAACTTTCTTACACATTGCACAAGTTACCAATCAGTATATGGAGATATAAGTCTTAGTTGATGGTAAATCACGTTTATTATGGATTGAATCATTTGGATTAAAAATCCTCTCTCATATGAGAGAGCATTATTACAAATAACATACTATATTGACTGTGATATAGTACCAGCTACTAGTAATCTGATGTTGTTAGGGTGGAAATTAATGGTGTAAAAAACGAACACTTGGCATACTAAGAGATAGATAAAGTAGAAAAAGAAGAATTATGTGGCAAATTGCTTCTTTTTTTTTTTTGGAAATCAAGGCAAGATAGAAAATTGCTTGGAATGATGATATAGAGTAATGCTATGACACATAAAAATGCACAATTTTGTGACACAATTCGTCACGTGGTGAGTTGTGATTGGTGGATGTGTGATGGTGGACCATGTTGGGACACACTTCCACCATTTACAACTCGCCACGTGGCGAGTTGTGGCATATAATTATGTATTTTTATGTGTCCTTAGCATTACTCGATAATAAATGACATTGTTTTGACTTACTTTAGAGCAGTCTAAGTAGTTACAGGAACACACAAACAAGGCAATGACACATGCAACACAATCAATACGGGAGTAGTTGCTTGAGGGAGTTATAAAAGGTTACTACGACTAGTTGCTTGCGCAACAAATGGCATTGAGATTCAACTAGGGAACGACATGTGCAAAGCCACTACAACCTTAGATATAAATGAAGGCTCAATTACAAGAAAAGACACTGCGAACACACTAGGTAAATTATTGAGATCAATTCTAAGAGCATTTGTACTTAGTTTCTTAATTAGGAGATCTTCTAATTTTAGGATATATGATGAATTTATGCTTGGAAGTGAACCTTTGGAACTAGTTATCATGTTTAATCAAATTTAGGTTAATGCAATATTTAGTTGTTAGTATGTGTTTGATCTAGGCTTATTTTTGCTTTCAATCATTTAATGCTACAATAATGGCTTAGGATCTGATCTTTACTTTGAATTAATTTACTTCGAATCAATTCACTTCAATCTAAATTACTTCAAAAAAGTTCACTTTTAATCAGTTTTCTTCAAAATTAATGGCATTGGAATTTAGTGTCTTAAGAATTGTATTCAATTTAATTTCTTATCTTTTATTATTACTTGCATTTCGGCAAAAAGTCCTCGTAAGTGAGGCAACCTTAAACTCTAATCCACAAAGTCAAAATTCACTTCAAATTAGGCTTTCACCTCAAGTTTCACTTAGGTGGCGTTTTGTATGGGGTAAAGTTTTAGAATTCTCAAAAATGTTAAAAGATTTCCACATTTGGTAACAAATTACATAAGAGAATAAGATGCCAAGGGTATCTAACTTCTCACTCAACCCCCTTCTTGTAAGAATGTAAATTCTCTTTGAAATAGGTGGGTATCTAAATTCCCAAACTTCAAAAAATTACATTTGTTATAAATTGAAAATTGTACCATTGTTCACTTATCACTTAACCAATGGAGAAAAAACATAAAAATAAATAAATAATTATCAATATCTATTCCATTATCTTTATCTCTTTCTGCCACAACTTAAATGCAAAAATAAAATAAAATATTTATATCTCCTATTTGGGATCGGTTAGGTGCTAAAATAAGATAAAATATTAATTTTTATTAACAAAACATAATGTCATGATCTCCATAAAAACAAGAAATTAAATTGTTATTTTTGTATTATACATGTCATTTTGAAATTATAGACGATAGCTTTAATGAATTTGTCATAATTTATAGTTTATATTTTGTTTGTCATTATTTATTTGGAGGAAATTTTTTCATAAAAAACTTGATATTGGGTTTATAATATAAAGATAGTATGGGGAAAGTAAATAATTCCTTTAAGATTATTAGGAATATACCAAATATAGGAATAGTTACATATCAAGATATCCAAATTGCAAGATATCACATTCCAAGAAATCTAGATGCCGGAGTAATGTGGATTCTCCCGTACCAAACAACCCCTTAGAGTGACTTGCAAACATTAATAAGGGGATTATGCTCAAATAGATATAGTTAATTCCTTGAAACATATGGATTTAAATACTCAGTTATTTCAATTTGTATCTCCCATTTATCTATATATATCTAAAAGTTGAAGCGTAGCATTTATTGTTACTACGCTCTAGTTGAGCCACATTGACATCCGTCTCATTATCATTTTTCTTTCCAATTTATAATTGTTTTTAACATTTACTACCAATTCCATTCTATGCATATTTTTCTCTCACAAAAAAAGGTTCTCTCTCTCTCTCTCTCTCTCTCTCTCTCTCCTCTCTCTCTCTCTCAATTTTTGGTGGTTTTTTATTTTTCTTGCGTCTCTGATTTAGGTTGATAAATTCTTGTGTTCTTTAAAACTCTACTTTGGGTTAATGTGATTTTTTTTAATAAAAAAAAAAATTGTTGTTTTTCTTTTCTCTCTCTTTAATTGTTAAATGTTATCCAATTGTTGTTCATTCTTATAACTCTAATTAACGTTGATGGTCATTTTTTTGTTAATTAAGGTTGATGGTTCTTTCTTACAAAGAAGAGAAAAGATTGAAAACAATTGAATTCCGTATAGACCTATACCTAAAGGAGATAGGAGCCTTTATTTATTGGATTAGAGACAAGATATTAAAGAGTCATATCATTTGGTCATTGGTCATTGCATTGGATTTCTTAGAGGATAAAAGATAAAGCATGCCATTATAGGAAAAACTTTTGGGTGGGGATAAGGGTGGCATTATAGGAAAACATTGCTTTGCATTTTTACATGTATTTTTTTATTTATCTTTTTATCTCTACAAATATATCATTTTATTATTTTTTTTGTGTTTGATTAATATTTTTTAAGGTGAACCATATTCTTCTAATTTTGTTGTAGTGTGTTGCATTTGCCTAATATACAACTCATCTCTTAAGGAATAAGGAAATTATAATAATAACAAAAATTCATCACAAAATTACAATGTTATTTTAACCAAAATTAAAATGAAACTAAATAAATAAATAAAATAGATTTTATAATAATTTATTAGTCAAACAATTGGTAGGCATATACAAATTCCTATTTCCAAAAACAACTAAGTCTTAATCCAAACCAAAATTCAATCAAATTTATAAAAGGAAAAGAGAAGACTTTACGATGGGAAATTAAAAAAACACAACTAAAACACATATTAAAAAAGAAAAAGAAAAAGAACCATCAACCTTAATTAGAGTTGTTAGGGTCATGTGTTTTGGTATTGTCAAACCATGCCAAATTATGCGTATTTTATTGAGTTTTGATGTGTTTTAAATTTGTAATTAAAGACCAAGTTGAAGACACAAAGTTTGCTAAAGAAAAACACATTTTCAACATGTACCTCAATAGCAACTTGATACCTCTCAATAGAAGCTAAAAACTTACTACCTCCTCGACACAAGCTCGATCTATCAAGATTTTGTTCTTGACACAAGCTCAATAGCAGTTCAATCTATCGAGCTTCATAGATCAGCAAAAATCAAAAACACAAAAAAGCCCATAACTTATTCATTTGAAGCCCAAATTAAGATCTGTTTGAACCAGTATTTAAAGGACATCATAAGCCATCTATTAAAGAGTTTTTAGATAGAGAAATACTCTGTTTATGCAACTAGGGTTTTGTAACCAAGTTTTCTCTATTTCACCAAACCAAAGAGTTTCAAAGTAGATCTGAAGATTCCATTGGTGAAGAAGCTGAAGTCATAGCAACCACCACAGACTTGCTATTGTGAGAAAAACCTTCAAGAGGTTCTTGAAGTCAATTGGAGGTTCCAATTGTGATTGTGAGTGGAGCGTTCATATATTGAAGAGTTCAGAGGTTCTAAAGTGGTAGAAGGTTTTTGCTCTAAGTTCATCTACTGGATTGTAGAGTTTAAGAGCAAAGATTTTTCGCTAAATCTGAAACTTCTCTTTATTATAGTGAATTGATTTTTGGGAAGGTTTCCCCCCAAGTTTTTTATTGTGAAACTAGTTCATATCTTGCCTTATTTACTATTTCGCTGTGCATGATATTGACATGATATTGATGTTTGAACAAGGATTATAATTTTTTTTTTCCAATTAACCTTAAATTCCTAACAATTTCGTTAGTTGTCCCGTTTCAAAACTATATGGGAAACTAGCATCTCGAGTTTTTAAAACTCAAGATCAATGCATAACTCAAGCAACTAATACTTGAGTTCAGGATTTTTTTTCATTCAGTAACGTGGAAAAATTTTCCACGTGGATGAAGCCACTTTTACCATGTTGAAATCGAGTTTATAATACTCTCTTATAAACTCGAGTTACAAAAACTCGATTTCTGACTACTTAAAACTCCACCTCGCTCGTCGCTCTCAAACTTTCAAACTCACTCTCAAACTCTCCAACTTTCAAACTCACTCCTCCCTCTCAAAATCACTCTCAAACTTTCAAAATCACTCATCACTCTCAAAATCACTCATTCTCAAACTTTCAAAATCTCTCACTTAGACACCCAAATCAGTCACTCCCACAATGAAACACTCTCACCCTCAAACACTCTCCTCCTTTAGACACCGAAACCCACCCAAATCACACTGAAACACTCTCACCCTCAAACACTCTCATCCTTCAGCACTGAAACCCTCACTAGGGGCCACACATTCAGACAGCCAAACACTGAAGATGCTCACTGAAACCGTCTTAAGGTATGTTTTTTCCTTTCTATGTTCATTTATAGTTGGACCTGATTTCTTTGTTCTTCTGATGGATTTTATTTGGTTTGTACCCATTTTTTGTTTGGCTATTGTTAATTGGTGTGTGTGATTGACGAAAAAAATGCTGGAAAGAAATGATTTTGAGTTGGGTAATAGAGTTTTTGAGGGTATAGTATGAGTTAGCTTTTTAATTTTCATATTCTTTATATTTTTTAAATTAAATTAAGGTTTTGGTTGATGAAATATTGTAGGAAACAAAAAGAAAATTATTCAGATATTAGGTTCTTAGGGAGTGCTATGTATGAAGTGCTATGTATTCTCTGCTAAAAAAGAGAGCTGGAATTTTTGAAGTGGGTTATGCTGAGGCAATGGGTTACATGAACAAGGGTTTATGTGTGGTGGTCTGTATTGGGTTGGTGTTGATTTCACTGCCGCATTTGGTGTTGGGCTCACTGACCCAACTGATAGTAAAGAGCAAAATCACATTTTTCTATTTATGTTTGTTCATAGTGTTCTTTTAGTTTGTTTGGTTGTCGGGAATGTGGAAAGGAAAGTTATTGAAAGTTGCTTCTTTGATTAACATTTCATTAGAGGTTGTTTGGCACATGAAAACGTATTGGAATATGTTTTCTTAGAATCATTTGTAATTTCCATGATTGGAAGTTGGAGGGCGTAGAATCATTGATGGATTCTTTATATTATTGGATTTCTTTTCTTGGAAGGGTGGGTTGGATGAGTTGGGGACCTAATAGTAGTATAGCACCTATATGATCAGTGTTCGATTGTAGTATGAATGATTGGGATATGCTAGTAAAATCCTATTCTCTTGGAGATGTATCTGGAACAGCATGTTACCTAAGAAGGCAGTTTTCTTTGTGTGAACTTCTGGTTAGGTAAGATTTCAAACATAGCCTTATAAAAATGAGTGGCAAATCTGCTGATCATCTTTTGCACCATTGCCAGGTTAACTATGAGTTATGGTCCTTTGTTTTCTTTTATTTTTGGGTTGCATTGAGTGTTGTCGTCTAAGGTGATAGATGACTTTTCTTGTTTGATAGAGGTGCATGGAAGGCATCATAATAGTACTGTGTGGGTTGTGGCTTCTCATTATGTGGTTAATATGGATGGAGTGGAGAGATCTATATTGGAATTTAAGTTATATTGAAGCAAGCATCTTATTAGAGGTTGCTTCAACAATGTAATTTCTTGTTTACATGTAACAAAATTATTATAGCAGGTAGAGTTAAATTATTAGTAGATAATTTGAGCTTGTAATTAAAGGAAGGGGTAAGCTTCAAAAGTGGTACACACAGCACCTACTTCAGTTGAAATAACCAATAAGTAGGCTCAAAAGTAGAATTATGATCCCCTTCTATACTCTTAGGAGCTGGAGAATTGTCATCACTTATCAAGAGTATGATGCACAGGGCACATGATTGAGTGTTGGGCTAGCCAAGAATTATAGCCTAGGCTGTGGTACTTGGCACTTTCCTATTTGGGTCAATAATAATATTCCATTTTGCAAATGTAAAAACTGTTTTTGTTTCTCTCTGGGAAAAAAGATTCAAGATCTTAAAAATTCCATGGGCATATCCAATTCTCCATATCAAATGCTTTGATTGATTTACAGCTCATACTACATACAATTTATGTTATGTGATGTACTCTTTAAACAACTTCCTATTGCTTTCACGTGCAATTGGTGAATAAGATAGAGCAAAGAGTCATGAAGGAGACAAAAATATAAAGACAAGTCTATGACTCATGGAAGTCCATGTTAGTCCTTCCTTGTCGCTTTGGTCCTTACATGTACAAGAAACTTAATTCATTGCCTAGAATGGTTGTGTTTTGAGACCACGAAATGCTATGACAGCCATATTAAGCCAACGGAATGAGAAATTGGAAGTTATACAAATGGCGTGTAAGAAAGTTTTTCTGTACCTAAATATGATATATTTTGAAATTCTTTTAGCCCTCTGTAACGGTTCCAAGCATAAATGTTACAATGGGTTTAAATGATCTCACAATAGCACTCTTTGCAATATGGACCCTCGGATCGATAAGGAACCAAAGATCGTGCGCCCTGGTCCCATTGATATCTCAATGCTAACGCAACAATCAAATCATCGATCAACCAATATTTGGAATGGCGAGGTGAAATATCTAGTTCTAACAACCGTTTTAATTTTTACATTCTCTTTGACTTTTAGCAAGTTCTTTCAAAGTTGTATATCTAGTTCTAACAACCGCTTTAATTTTTATCGATTTTGCAGGACCCAGGGCCACTTGATTGTCATGGTCACTCTAAAGAGATGGCAAAAATATCGATGTTGGACAATCGAGTGATAGATATTATCAAGTTGGTGGGGCTAGAAGGATTGTATAGGGTCTCATCCAGAGAGATAGATCATGGCTGTAAAGTTGAATTTATTCAACTATGTGTTGGCTTTATATTAGGAAATATGTGAATCATGTTAGGAACATATGTCAATAAAGAATTGGCTAATCCTTTGACAAAACACACATTACTTGTAATTGGGTAGATCTAGGATGTGTTTAATACTTCAAGGAATAAGGTTTCAAGTCCAAGTGTTAAAGCCATGCAAATTTGTCCAAGAATCAACTGAAGAAGTGTTGGATTTTAAAACTCGAAAACTAGCTCGACAGATAACATCTATCGAAGTTTAAAAGGCAGTTTTTGCTCTATTCTCAACAGTTGCTGAATAGATACCCTATCTATCGAGATTTATGAAAATCAGATTTTCAGTTTTGATTTTCATCCAATCTGTGTATACATGTTTAGGCTTTCTTTTCTTACAACCCTAAACATATATAAGATTATTTTAAGGGCCGTCATAGCTGATGCAAGTGAGTGCAACTTGATGCAAAGTTTTTTCACAAGCATATTGTGACCAAAGACAATTTGCCTTAGTTCATTTTTCTCTATAAGAAGCTGTTGCGTTTGTATGCCGTAGGGTTTTGTAACCAAGGAGCTTCGTGATCTTCATCATGTTGATGAACTGAAGAACTTTGCAGACAACATTCTTCTCAAGTTGGTAGTTAGTCACGTACTTGGATCCGTGCATCGAATTGGTTAGTCATGTACTGGGAGCTGTGCATTAAAAGGAGAAATTGTCACTACAGAACAAGTCCAATTTGGTACTGGGGTAAAGGTTCAACTGTAGGTTGGTATAAGGTACTAGGATTCATTTACTTGTAACCATTTATTGTGATAATAGTGAATCTCGGGAGTAATGACCTTAAAATCACCCGGTGAGGTTTTTGCCTTGAAAGTTTTTCTCATTCATAAACAAATCATTGTGTCAACTTTATTTTCCACTGCATATTAACTAAGTTGGTGATTTGTTTGTGCTACCACGCGTATTGCATATTAATTAACTTAATTAATTCACTTGGCTAATTAATTGGTTAATTTACCATAAGGGGTCAATACATTCTTGGCCTATCACTTTATTTCATGCTAAATTTGCTTATAATTCAGCATTTAGGGTCATTATTGTGCTTCTCTTACTTGCCCCTATTATAAGAGATAGTATAACATGTATCTGATACATATAACTCCTCTCTCACATGAAGTAGTTTTCACTTATCTTTTTTTCCTTTATAGAGTTAATGATTTTATATTGTAATATGTTTAAACTTTTTGCACACAAGTTTTTTTTTTTTTTTTTGGTAAAAATGGGGGCCTTTATGGTTATATTATTCCCCCAGATAGGGCGCCAGTCTGACATAGGCTCCGGCCGTTCTAGCCAGTCTATGCGAGGGGGCCAACCCTCACGAAGGATGCCCACCAACCGAAGCCTGCAAGCAGCGGGACTCGAACCTAGGTTTTTGCACACAAGTTATTTTACACTGTTTTACTCTTTTTGAAAAAAAAATTACTAAATATTGAAATCCTGTTGCAATTAGCTCCCGTGGATGAAATGAATATTAGAATATTGTTGCACTCAACTTCTTTTTTTCGTTTGAATTTTATAATTTTTAATTCCCTAAAAGTAGTACTAGAGCTCATCCCACAGAAGAATGAATAGTCAAACTTAAACTTAGTGCCTGTTTGTTTCAACTTTCCCAACCAAAAAAGCACGTTTTGAAAATGCCCAGCCCAAAAGCCCGTTTGGTTAGGTTCAAAAAGCAACTTTTTGTTAAAAGTTGCGTTTTGGATTTGTGAAGAAAACGTGCGTTTGCAAAATGGAGCTCTGAGCTCCAGTTGCAAAACGCGCACAAACACGTTCACAGAATAGTAATATTACCATTGGTGGGTTTTTTTTCCCTAAATTGCCCATAGTTTTTTTTCCTGCTCCTCTATTCTGCTGTGCTGCGGCATCTCATCTTCTTCTTCCTCTTCTTCTTTTTTTGTGCTGCTTCTTCCTCTTCTCTTGTCTATTTTTTTTTTAATTTACGTACATATCCGATCTCAAAAGAAAAAAAAAACTTTTGAATTTGGTAGAATTTTTGATAAATGAACCTTTGGAGACATGGAGTAGAGAGAGGGAGCTTGAGAGAGAGCTTGGACTTCTTTGTGTGTTGGAGACATGGAGTAGAGAGGGAGCTCAAGCGAGAGCTCAGACTTCTTTGGGTGGGTGGGTGGGTGGGTGGGTGTGTGTGTGGGTGGAGGAAAGTAAAAGGAAAGGTAGATAAGAAGATACGGACGAACTGAACATGTGGGTACTAGAACAACTCATTTAAAAGATAAGTGTTAATAAAATTTTATTTTACAAAGATTAATTTTAAATTAGTATTGTGAAAATATTGTGACATTTTATTATATCTCTAAACTTCTTAAGTTAGTGTTTATAACAATTTCATAATAAAGTTTACATAGTAAGTTGTTATTAGTTCTCATCTAGACCTACTAGTGACATATTTTCTTCCTACTATTAACAACTTGTTATATAGACTTTATTGTGAAATTTTTGTGAAAATATTGTGTCCATAACTTGCATTAAAAGAGATAATTAAAACAAAAAATTCTTTTTATATAGACATTGTCCTTTTTAATAATTTACCCCTCAAACTGCCACTTTTATAAGTGTTAGCCAAACATTCAGCTTTTTCAAAAAGTATTTTTTAACAGTTTTTACCAAACACTCAACTTTTTGAAAAATCACTTTTTCATTATGCACTTTTTAAAAACTCAATTTTTTCATTATGCACTTTTTCTAAAGGTCCAACCAAACTCACTCTTACGGTCTTACCCCGCTAGAAGAAATCTCAGGCACGTGTACGTGTTAAAATTACTCACGGATATAACTATTTCCCAGGTTGGTCTACACATAAGAACTTGTCATAATTAAACTGGGCCCAACAGCCCATTATAGAAAATATAAAGCACATGTTGAAAGTCTATTGTGTTGGGATACCCTTCTTTTTGTACCTCAGAGGCTCAGACTCGGAGTGTAAAATTTCGTTGCTCTCAATCTTGTCATGGGCCTCTTTCTGTAAGGCTTGTAGCACAGAAAGAGAAAAGTGATTGGGCCCGAATATATCCCTTTCTTCTTGATCTATTTCATCTCAAAACAAAAAAAAACAAAAAAAAAACCGGAGACAAGTTGTCACTGAATTAATTAATTTGAGGTATGAATTTCTTGATATTCCTATGGTTGAAGAATGAAGAATTGATGAAATCTTTTTACGCAGTATGACTAGTTTTATTACGGTGACAAGTAGCTGCTACATAAATTAACTGGAGGTAGAGTTTCTTGATAGTCCCTTTCTTCTAGATTTATTTCATTTAATTTAATTAAATATGTTGAACTTTTCACTAAACTATTTAATTTAACGTGTTGGAAGGACAAATTGTATTTCTCATTGATGTTGCCGTTAGAAAGCAACAAAGATAAGGATGACACTAATTACTAGGGGTGGCAAAATTTGACACGATCCGCGAACCCGACACGACACGACACGACACGAAATTAGCAGGTTATAGGTTGAAGTTTAATGGGTTCGTGTTATATTTGGGTTGACACGGCTAACCCGTTTAATAAACGGGTTGGGTTAGTGTTGAACACATAGAATCTATTTGACCCATCTGACCCGTTTAATTAAATGATATTTTATCAATATATCCTTCAAACTTTAGTTATATAAACTTATTAGTTATTGTGATTTATTTTCTTTGACATATTGTGATTGATTATTTGTGATATTGAGATATGTTTTAGTTTTGAATGATTATTTTTGATGCAGTTACTCGTTAGTTTTGAATTTTATATTAAAAATATTTATTTGTTTGTTTTTTCATTAATTTTAATTTTTCATTTTAATAAAATCTAATAAACAGGTCAACACGACTGACCCGTTTAATAAATGGGTCGTGTTAGGGTTGAGGAATCTTGACCCGTTTAATAAACATGTCGGGTTAGTGTTGACCTATGTAGGGTAATACTCATGACTTGACATGACACGAACCCGACACGCGAACATGAATTGTCACCCCTACTAATTACCAAAGCCTTTTCCAAGTTTGTATGGAGTAGAACCGCAGTTCCAATTTTGTTAATTAATTAACTCATGAACAAAAAAAGGAAAAAAAAAATTATTCTCAAATAAGAGGCTTAAATCAAATCTTGCTTATACTGAATTAAATTGGTGTCTTTTTAATGAACCTATAGTATCTATCACTGAAAAAAAAAAAGTTAATAAATTCATCTTTAAATTCGATTCATATCAAGTTTGTGACTTTGGAAAAAGATAAGGAAGTTTCATTTATTTAATTATGATAATACTGTTTAAGGGAAACCAAGAGAGTATATAAGAACTCCACATGGAAGAAAAAAAGAAGAGAAGAAAAAGACCTGGTATGAAATTTGATTGAACATGACAGACACGGTGGCCAAAAGAAAAAGAGCTAGTATGAAATTTGATTGAACATGACAGACAAGGTGGCCAAAATTTTCCTTACTCCTTTGTCATTCCTTAAATTCAAGAAGTCGACCGATACTCGCCTAGGACCGTTAAAACATGTTAGACTCGGATTATATTCCTAGAAGACAAATAAAGTTAATGGTATGTTATGTTACTGATGTTTGTTACAAAAAACTAAAGTTAGTACATAAGTATTTTTATATAATATTATAAAAACTAAAGTTATAGTGTTTTTTTTCTTTTTGTCAAAATCCTTGTAACTTAGTGACACAATAATCCCTCTTTTTAATTATGAGAATTAGAGTTCAAATCATCCTCTCCATTATTGTGACTATCAAATTATCAACCAATATATATATATATATATATATATATATATATATATATTATATATATATATATATATATATATATATGTGTGTGTGTGTGTGTGTGTATATATATATGGGAGTGTTTTTCCATTTTAAATATTAAGTAAACAACGGAAAAGAAGAGCCAATATGGTGTTATGGTGTGACCACCAATATAAGCCAACACACACCAGGTGGTATCTCATGTTTTAACTGCGTGGAGCAGAAACCTCACAATACATGGGTAAGGTCATTTTTCCAACAACTTGGGCTATGTGCTAATGATAAACTTCAAATATGGAATCAATACACCATTAGGAACTTGGGAGGCTATGTATGATGTGCATGGTAGAACTTTACAAATGCTTCATAAGAGAATTCTGCAAAATAATTTTTTTATTAATAATTATTTAAATTGGAATTGTTTTGAAACTATTAGAAATTTCATTTTATTCTAAAATTATGTTTTGGAAATACGATTTATGTTTTACTTTCAAAAAAAAATTATATATATTTTCAAAACAAGAGATTTCACCTAAAATTCAACCAAGTTAGCATAAATTGTGTTTTGAAAACATGATTTTATGTACTATAGTCATGTTTTTAAATCACAATTTTAAAGAAAATGGTACATACTTAAATAACTTCTAAATAATATCAATTTAAAAAATACATATTAGAAAGATATTATTTTACACTCACATTATTATCACCAATCAAATTTGGAGTAATTAATAACATGCGTGCTAGTGTGTGATTTTTTTTTTCTAGAGAAATGCTAGTGTGTGATTAATTTAACTGAAAAAAACCTTAATAACTGTCAAATTATTATCATGATGACTTATGTGCTAACACTAGATATTATTGTTGTGATATTGATGTTGATATTGTTCCACTACCACGAAATTGCGCTTCATCTTCTTTCAGTGGAAACACTAATTTTTATATCCTTGTTGAAGATATTTTCGACACCACTTAAAGAAGTTTTTATTATATATTTTTATGTACTATCTCTCATGTGACAAGCAATCACTCAATACATTAATTTGAGCTACCAGTTTCCTGATATTCCTATGACTGAGGAACAAAGAATTGATGAAATTTTCTTACACAGTATCACCATTGTAATTTTCATTGATATCCCAGTGAGATATTTAATTTAATTAGCGTGTTAAACTTTTCATTGAACTATTTAATATAACGTCTTAATGAGACAAATTGTATTTTTAATAAGAGACTTAAATCAAATCCTACTTACACTGAATCAAATTGGTGTCTTTTTAATGAACCTATACTGTCTATTATTGAAAAATAAATTTTAATTAAAAAATTCATCTTCAACTTCAGTTCAGATCAAGTGTGGGACTTGGAAAAAGATAAAGAAGTTTCATTTATTCAATTATGATAACGCTATTTCAAGGGAAACCAAGAGCTAGTCTATATGAAATTCCACCAGGAGGAAAAAAAAGAAATTCGTGTTGGGATACCCTTCTTTTTTTATCTCGGACTCGGAGTGTAAAATTTCGTTGCTCTCAATCTTGTCATGGGCCTCCTTTAGTAAGGCTTGTAGCACAGAAAGAGAAAAGTGATTGGGCACGAATATGTCCCTTTCTTCTTGATCTATTTCATCTATAAAAAAAATAAATAAAAAACGGTGACATGTAATCACTGAATTAATTAATTTGAGGTATGAGTTTCTTGATATTCCTATGGTTGAATAATGAAGAACTGATGAACTCTTCTTACGCGGTATGACTAGTTTTATTACAGTGACATCTAGTTGCTACATAAATTAACTTGAGGTACAAGTTTCTTGATAGTCTCTTTCTTCTAGATTTATTTCATTTAATTTAATTTAACATGTTGAAATTCTCACAAAACTATTTAATTTAACGTGTTCGAAGAACAAATTGTATTTCTCATTGATGTTGTAGTTAGAAAGCAACAAAGATAAGGATGACACTAATTACTAAAGTCTTTTCCAAGTTTGTATGGACTGGAGCTGCAGCTCCAATTTTGTTAATTAATTAACCCATGAATAGAAAAAGGAAAAAAAAAATTCTCAAATAAGAGACTTAAATCGAATCCTGCTTACACTGAATTGAATTGGTGTCTATTTAATGAACCTATAGTATCTATCGTTGAAAACAATAAATAAAGTTAATAAATTCCTCTTTAAATTCGGTTCATATCAAGTTTGTGACTTTGGAAAAAGATAAGGAAGTTTCATTTATTCAATTATGATAATACTGTTTTAAGGGAAACCAAGAGTGAGTATATAGGAAATTCCAAAAAAAGAAGAGAAGAAAAAGACCTGGTATGCAATTTGATTGAACATGATAGACAAGGTGGCCGGAAGAAAAAGAGCTAGTACGAAATTTGATTGAACATGACAGACAAGGTGGCCAAAATTTTCCTTACTCCTTTGTCATTACTTTAATTCAAGACGTTGACTGAAACTCACTTAGGACTGTTAAAACATGTTAGACTCAGATTATATTCCTAGAGGGCAAATAATGTTAATGGTATGTTATGTTACTGATGTTTGTTACAAAAAACTAAAGTTAGTACATAAGTATTTTTCTATGATATTATAAAAACTAAAGTTATAGTGTTTTTTTTTTTTTTTTGTCAAAATCCTTGTAACTTAGTGACACAATAATCCCTCTTCTTAATTAGGAGAATTAGAGTTCAAATTATCCCCTCCATTATTGTGACTATCAAATTATCAACCAAAAAGAAATTATGGGAGTGTTTTTTCATTTTAAATATAAGCAAACAATAGAAAGGGCAAGCCAATATGGTGTTATGGTGTGGCCACCAATATAAGCCAACACACACCAGGTGATATCTTAAGTTTTAGCTGCATGGAGCAGAAACCTCACAATACATGGGTAAGGTCATTTTTCCAACAACTTGGGCTATGTGCTAATGATCAACTTCAAATATGGAATTAATACACCGTTAGGAAGTTGGGAGGCTATGTAGGATGTGCACTGTAGAACTTTACAAATGCTTCATAAGAGAATTCTGCAAAATAATTTTTTTTTATTAATAATATTTAAAATGGTATAATTTTGAAACTATTAGAAATTTCATTTTATTTTAAAATTGTGTTTTGGAAATACAATTTACGTTTTAGTTCTAAAAAAAAACTTATATATGTTTTCAAAACAAGAGATTTCACTTAAATTTCAACCAAGTTAGCATAATTGTTTTTTGAAAACATGATTTTAAGTACTATAGTCATGTTTTAAAATCACAATTTTAAAGCAAATGCTACATACTTAAATAACTTCTAAATAATATCAATTCTAAAAGTACATATTAGAAAGATATTATTTTACACTCGCATTATTATCACCAATCAAATTTGGAGTAATTAATAACAAGCGTGCTAGTGCATGATTTTTTTTTAATAGAGAAATGCTAGTGTGCGATTAATTTAACTAAAAATAAACCTTAATAACTGTCAAATTATTATCATGATGACTTATGTGCTAACGCAAGATATTATCGTTGTGATATTGATGTTGATATTGTTCCACTTTCACGAAATTGTGTTCCATCATCTTTCAGTGGAAACACTAATTTTTATATCCTTGTTGAAGAAATTTTCAACACCACATAAAGAAGTTTTTATTATATATTTTTATGTATTAGGGGAACAAATCCTCTCTATCTCTCAAGTGACAAGCAATCGCTCCATTCATTAATTTGAGCTACAAGTTTCCTAATATTCCTATGACTGAGGAACAAAGAATTGATAAACCTTTCTTACGGGGTATGACCATTGTAGTTTTCATTGATGTCCCAGTGAGATATTTAATTTAATTTAATTTAGTGTGTTGAACTTTTCACTGAGCTATTTAAGTTAACGTGTTAAGAGGATAAATTGTATTTTTAATAATAGACTTAAATCGAATCTTGCTTACCCTAAATCAAATTGGTGTCTTTTTAATGAGTTTATAGCATCTATCATTGAAAAAAAAATATTAAAATTAAAAATTTTCATCTTCAACTTCAGTTCATATCAAGTTTGTGACTTTGGATAAAGATAAGGAAGTTTCATTTATTCAATTATGATAATAATGTTATAAGGGAAACCAAGAGAGTATATAGGAAATTCCACGGGGAAGAAAAAAAGAAGAGAAGAAAAAGACCGGGTATGCAGTTTGATTGAACATGACAGACAAGGTGGCCAAAATTTCCTTATTTCTTTGTCATTCCTTAAATTCAAGAATTTGACCGATACTAGCTTAGGACCGTTAAAACATGTTAGACTCGGATTATATTCCTAGGGGGCAAATAAAGTTAATAGTATGTTATGTTACTGATGTTTGTTACAAAAAACTAAAATGGTACGTTATGTTACTGATGTTTGTTACTAAACACTAAAGTTAGTACATAAGTATTTTTATATAATATTACAAAAACTAAAGTTATTGTGTTTTTTTTTTTTGGGTCAAAATCCTTGTAACTTAGTGATACAGTAATCCCTCTTCTTAATTAGGAGAATTAGAGTTCAAATCATCCTCTCCATTATTTTGACTATCAAATTATCAACCAAAGAAAAATATATTGGAGTGTTTTTCCATTTTAAATATTAACTAAACAGAGGAAAGGAAGAGCCAATATGGTGTTACGGTGTGGCCACCAATATAAGCCAACACACACCAGGTGGTATCTCATGTTTTAACTGCATGGACAGAAAAAGGAAAAAAAAAATCTCAAATAAGAGACTTAAATTGAATCCTGCTTACACTGAATTAAATAGGTGTCTATTTAATGAACCTATAGTATTTGTCGTTGAAAAAAATAAAAAAAGTTAATAAATTCTTCTATAAATTCGGCTCATATCAAGTTTGTGGCTTTGGAAAAAGATAAGGAAGTTTCATTTATTCAATTATGATAATACTGTTTTAAGGGAAACCAAGAGTGAGTACATAGGAAATTCCAGAAAAAGAAGAGAAGAAAAAGACCTGGTATGCAATTTGATTGAACATGACAGACAAGGTGGCCAGAAGAAAAAGAGCTAGTATGAAATTTATTGAACATGACAGACAAGGTGGCCAAAATTTTCCTTACTCCTTTGTCATTCCTAAAATTCAAGAAGTTGACTGATGCTCGCTTAGGACTATTAAAACATGTTAGACTTGGATTATTTTCCTAGAGGGCAAATAAAGTTAATGGTATGTTATGTGACTGACGTTTGTTACAAAAAACTAAAGTTAGTACATAAGTATTTTTCTATAATATTATAAAAACTAAAGTTATAGTGTTTTTTTTTTTTTTTTGGTCAAAATCCTTGTAACTTAGTGACACAATAATCCTTCTTCTTAATTTGGAGAATTAGAGTTCAAATCATCCTCTCCATTATTGTGACTATCAAATTATCAACCAAAAAAATAATTATGGGAGTGTTTTTCCATTTTAAATATTAAGTAAACAACGGAAAGGAAGAGCCAATATGGTGTTATGGTGTGGCCACCAATATAAGCCAACACACACTAGGTGGTATCTCATGTTTTAACTGCATGGACAGAAAAAGGAAAAAAAAAAATCTCATATAAGAGACTTAAATCGAATCTTGCTTACACTGAATTAAATTGGTGTCTATTTAATGAACCTATAGTATCTGTTGTTGAAAAAAATAAATAAAGTTAATAAATTCTTCTATAAATTCGGTTCATATCAAGTTTGTGGCTTTGGAAAAAGATAAGGAAGTTCCATTTATTCAATTATGATAATACTGTTTTAAGGGAAACCAAGAGTGAGTATATAGGAAATTCCAAAAAAAGAAGAGAAGAAAAAGACCTGGTATGCAATTTGATTGAACGTGATAGACAAGGTGGCCAGAAGAAAAAGAGCTAGTATGAAATTTATTGAACATGACAGACAAGGTGGCCAAAATTTTCCTTACTCCTTTGTCATTCCTAAAATTCAAGAAGTTGACTGATGCTCGCTTAGGACTATTAAAACATGTTAGACTTGGATTATTTTCCTAGAGGGCAAATAAAGTTAATGGTATGTATGTGACTGACGTTTGTTACAAAAAACTAAAGTTAGTACATAAGTATTTTTCTATAATATTATAAAAACTAAAGTTATAGTGTTTTTTTTTTTTTCTGGGTCAAAATCCTTGTAACTTAGTGACACAATAATCGTTCTTCTTAATTTGGAGAAGTAGAGTTCAAATCATCCTCTTCATTATTGTGACTATCAAATTATCAACCAAAAAATAATTATGGGAGTGTTTTTTCATTTTAAATATTAAGTAAACAATGGAAAGGAAGAGCCAATATGGTGTTATAGTGTGGCCACCAATATAAGCCAACACACACCAGGTGGTATCTCATGTTTTAGCTGCATGGAGCAGAAACCTCACAATACATGGGTAAGGTCATTTTCCCAACAAGTTGGGCTATGTGCTAATGATCAACTTCAAATATGGAATTAATACACCGTTAGGAACTTGGGAGGCTATGTAGGATTTGCACTGTAGAACTTTACAAATGCTTCATTAGAGAATATTTCAAAATAATTTTTTTTATTAATAATTATTTAAAATGGTATTATTTTGAAACTATTAGAAATTTCATTTTATTTTAAAATTGTGTTTTTGGAATACGATTTACGTTTTAGTTCTAAAAAAAAAACTTATATATGTTTTCAAAACAAGAGATTTCACTTAAATTTCAACCAGGTTAGCATAAATTGTTTTTTTGAAAACTTGATTTTAAGTACTATAGTCATGTTTTAAAATCAAAATTTTAAAGCAAATGCTACATGCTTATAAAATAACTTCTAAATAACATCAATTTAAAAAATACATATTAGAAAGATATTTTTTTACACTCGCATTATTATCACCAATCAAATTTGGATTAATTAATAACAAGCGTGCTAGTGTGTGATTTTTTTTAATAGAGAAATGCTAGTGTGTGATTAATTTAACTAAAAAAAAAACCTTAATAACTGTCAAATTATTATCATGATGACTTATGTGCTAACGCTAGATATTATTGTTGTGATATTGATGTTTATATTGTTCCACTACCACAAAATTGCGCTTCATTTCTTTTAGTGGAAACACTAATTTTTATATCCTTGTTGAAGATACTTTCAACACCACATAAGGAAGTTTTTATTATATATTTTTATGTACTAGGGGAAAAATTCTTCTCTGTCTCTCAAGTGACAAGCAATCGCTCCATGCATTAATTTGAGCGACGAGTTTCCTGATATTCCTGTGACTTAGGAACAAAGATTTGATGAACTTTTCTAACGCAGTATGACCATTGTTGTTTTTATTGATGTCCCAGTGAGATATTTAATTCAATTAGCATGTTGAACTTTTCATTGAGCTATTTAATTTAACGTGTTAAGAGGACAAATTGTTTTTTAATAGAGACTTAAATCAAATCCTGCTTACACTGAACCAAATTGGTGTCCTTTTAATGAACCTATAGTATCTATCATTGGAAAAAAAAAATTCTAATTAAGAAATTCATCTTCAACTTCAGTTCATATCAAGTTTTGGACTTGGAAAAAGTTAAGGAAGTTTCATTTATTCAATTATGATAACGCTATTTCGTGGGAAATTCATATGAAATTCCACCAGAAGGAAAAAAAGAAGAGAAGAAAGAGAGCTGGTATTGAACATGACAGTCGCCAAAATATTCCTCACTCCTTCATCATACGTTAAATTATCATGGATTCCGTAAAGTCCGGTCAATGCCATGCACATCATGGGATTTAGTGAGATTTTAGGGTACCATGTATTGTTAAGGAAATTGATAATTATCTGAAAAAGAAAGTAACTTTGAGGCATGTTAAAGACCATTTCTTTAAATTGATAATTGTCATAGCTAGTCAAAGGAGTTTGGTATCCAAATATATATATATATATATATATACACACACATCACACACGCTAACATGTTCTGGAATGTAACATATGTCCTTAAATTTTCAAAATTATTTTATTTCTCAGTGTTTGTGTTACCTTATATTTTCAAAATACTTTGTAAACTTTTAAGATGAAACCAGTCTTAAAACAAAATTCACACCCCTTCTCACCTAAACAATCTACACAAAATATCTTAACCGTTATTACCTGTTGTAAAAATAAAAATAAAAACTTAATTAGCCAATGCAGTTGAAGCATAACATATAGGATAATTCCTTCTTTCTTTTCATGGTTCCTATATATCCTCTTTTATCTAGTTGCTAACTTTGCCCTAGATAACTAGGGCATATACAGAGCATTTATAATTTAGTTGGGCATAAAAACAACCAATTTGACAATGCTGACGGGTGTCCAATTGCAATATTCAGAGTATAGAGAAGATATATAAGGTGTATGGGACAAAAGATTTATGCTCTACTACTTTACCGAGACTAGTAAATTTATTAAAACAAGATTTACAAGTTGGCATTTCTTTTATTCTAATAAGTAATAATCGAAACAAAATTGTAAACAAAGGCATAACTTAGAGTACGTAGAACCTATGATCCATGTAAACTAGCTGTAGTTCTATGCCAACTGTGAAGATGGTGAGATGTTTCACTTGCTAGCTAGTTGCTAATTGATTGAAGGAGATATGGTCCTTAGTGACCGCAATGACCTTTGAAGTTTGAGATAATGTAAATCAGAACAAATATATATATATCTTATAATAATTATGATAGACAAACGTACAAGAGACTGATTGATTAGAATTTAGAAAGAACCACCCTCCAAAATTGAAGAGAAAAATTATTTGTTGACTAGAAAAATTAACACCGCCTAGTAGCTAGCAAGTCAGTTCTCTATTTAATATCGCACATGGTATAATTTTTTTTTAGGTGGTGGTATGGTATAATTATATTAGTAGGAATTAGATTTATATCTCGATCAATTTCATGATGCAATTATAATGGAATTGTGAGATCTGATGTATAAGTTTGAAAAGTAGAGAGGTAAAAAGTTGAAAGGTTAAGAAAAATATTTTGATCTAGAGACTAAAATTGAAAGTGATTTTTAATTTTCAATCTCATCCATTGATTTACTAGCATCAAATCTAGATCCGTAAGAAGTATGGGCTGAAGTGATAGTCCATTAATATTTTGTGGTGTCTCATATTGGTGATTCGAACCCCACCTCCTATAATATAATAAGAATTACTCTTGAAATTATGAATATTTACTGCCATTGAGACAACGGCAGGTAACATGAAAATAGAAATGCTTTCAGATCATATGAACTAATGCAGCTTCATAAAATCAATCTTAGAGAACCTTTGAGTGGTTGCATGCATGTAAAATTTCGATGAAAATAGGATTTTATATTTGTTATTCCAATTGCACTCATTCAATTGATCTTTGGATCACTCATTCAATTGATCTTTGTTCTCTAGTGAGATATTTAATTTTATTTAACATGTTGAACTTTTCATTAATTTAATGTGTTGGGACGACAACTTGTATGTTTCATTGATTTTCCAGTGAGATATTTAATTTCATTTAATGTGTTGAACTTTCCACTGAGCTATTTAATTTAATGTGTTGGAACAACAAATTGTGTTTTCCATTAATATTGATGTTCCAGTAAGATATTTAATTTCAATTAACGTGTTGAACTTTCCACTAAACTATTTTAGTTAATGTGTTGGGATGACAAGTTGCATATCTCATTAATATTCCAGTGAGATGTTTAATTTCATTTTGAAAGTTCAAAAAGCGTGTAAAACACCTTTGAACGTTTAAACCCCAAATAACAAATTACCAATTCAAGCTTATAGACAAACAATGTACGTACGAAAAATGTAAATAAGCTAACAAAGAATTGATAAAGTAATCTAAACCAAATAAAACCACATCCACAGCAAAAATTAAATGGCAAAGATTAAGGGAAGAGAAATGCAAACACAAGGACAACACAACGATGTGTTATCGAAGAAGAAACCGAAGCCCTCAGCGTAAAACCTCTCCGCTGCCCTCCAAGTGGTCAATAATCCACTAAAGAGTGTAGTTGGGATACATGGACAACAGAAGACCCTCCAAGCCTAATCTACCTAGTGTTCCTAAGCCCTCCAAGCTCCTACTCCAACGAGGTTGTGTCGAACCTATTTCTTCTTTAGCTTACCAGATTCCGCTATAGCCCATAGCATCAACCAATATGAAATTGGTCACTTCCTAACTGCTTCCAAAAACATCAAATAGCCTTCTCACAGATATGGGTATGGTGAGAAAAAGTTTTGGCAATGGACCTCTCAAGGATGTAACAATAGAGAGGAAGAGAGTAGAGAAATTTGAAGAGTCTCTAAGTGAAGATTGTGGATGAGTCAATCTTGTTTTTCTCTAAAGTTTCTCTCTCAAAATTCTCCCTGGAAGCTCTCTAAATTTCGTGGGTATAAGTGGTATTTATACTAGGGTGAGAAAGAAATGCGAAGAGTCATATTTTCCCAAACAGGTTGGCTGGCGACTTGACTGAGTCGCGAGTTCAAGGCACGAGCAAACAAAATGGCCAGACTGGACTTTTTATCCTGTAGTTCTCCAACTAGCGTAACTGTTCAACTTCTCAGCACGCTTCGCTCGTGTGCATCATCTGGCAGCTTGCAAGCCGCAAGCCACCCGCGAGATCCAGCCGTGAGTCCCTGCTTCACTGCACATTCTTGAGCATTTCTT